>JBBMOI010000021.1:4102500-4245000 GCA_038088405.1 Porites divaricata
TGTCGCGCCCGGAGGAGCTAATCTAGCGCTTATATTGCCTACTGCGAAAAACAGACTTCAGGAACTAAGAAGGAAAACTTTGGTCAAAATAAATAGCGGAGATGTTCCTTTGACGCGCGCGTTCATTTAGGCTCTGCATACTCGTTTTTACATGTTTGCAAATTTTACATGTACTCTTATCTGAAGGACTGTTATTTACGATCGTTCACATCTGATGCACGAAGTGGTGTGAGGAAAATGAACAATTTGATGTAGTAATATGATAATAACTTAGTTAAAATGATCGAATCGGTGGTAACTTATACCAACTGTTCACGATTGGGTGTCCCAGCGTCTCAGAATTGTAACCACGTGAACTTTTGACAGTCTCAAAACATTGACATTGTTTGATTCATTATTGCTAAAAATCTGAAAAATTTGCATATCACTATAATTTCCTCGTAATTTGGACCAATAAAATCATGGCGAACTGGCTTCTCTTCTGTGCCGTAGAAGTTTTAATCGGTGCTGTGGTGTTCTGGTTTCCACTGAAAACCTCGGGTAAGTTTTTAATTTTCGATTTTCAATTTTGGATTCAATAGGACGATCTTCGTTTCCTTTGTCATGTTTCGCTTTTTAGAACACGCGCCGTTGTGCTTTTGCTGGCACAATAATTATGTCTCTTTATTTTCTGTTGAAACCTTCATATTTCTTCAATAAGTAGTATATAAGAAAACCATCTTTAAAGCTTAAGAATGTCATAGTCATGTTCGTAATAACGATTCTCCTTTACTGGAGGTGAAACCACGCCACTTACATGTGCAGTAATCTTCTGTTATCTTTCGTCAGATAATACGACGTCCCCTCCATTTTATCATTAACGCTCTACATAATACCACAAAATCTTAATAAAAAAGGCAATGGGTAATAAACGTTTTTTTGTTTATAAGTCCAAATTTCCATGCTTTCTGAAAAACTTTCTTCGTGCGTCCGACAACATTTTCACTCGGCGTAGTATTAGTATAAGTTTACTTTTTTATTTTAAAAAAAAAAATTTGAAATATTTACTGTATATTATTAAAAGATATTAAATTGACGACATGAGGGAAACGGTAACGAAAGTTTGTACAACATTTTAGTTGAACGTGTTCCTCAAAATTTTGTTGAGTGAATTACAGCGAAAGGCCGTTACGATATTAATGTACACCAGTCAGGCGGTTTATAACCCAAAGTTCTTGAAATGGAGAAAACGATACAAAATTAAAATTCAGTGATGTATTGATTTTCTCTGGTGAATATGAGATGTTTAGATTCTTGAAAATGGTGGGTACTAATATTCGATCAGAATTTTAGATGAATATTCAGGCAGATCACAACACAGTTCACTGACAACAATACAGAGTTCAGCACTTCGGTTTGTAATCAGGATAATTTAGATAAGTGAAGTTTTATTGTGGAATAAATCTGTTACTTCGGTGCAACATGAACATGTTAAAAGACACTTTTAGGGAAATTTAGGATCAGCCGTGATTTTCTTGTCATCCCTGAAATTAGACAGGTAACTACTGGTGACAACCGGTAAAATCTTAAATTTAAAGCGTTTGCATTGAAAAGTGAAAAACCCCTAGGCCAAGGTTAATTGCTGAAAATAAGACCAAGCTGGGACACTTTTTAAAAGAAACGTAAGATGCATTACTCTTTTATCAGTATGATTATACACTTATTAGCGACTTTAAGATCCACTACGGCGAGGCTCTGGTACGGCAAACATGTGAAAGATTACTTCCGGTGACGTCACTTGTTGTGGTCCAAGCAAGCTTTCCCGCCGTAGGACGGCTGTCTGGTACGGCAAACACGCCGAGTTGAGGGAGTGTTCACTACGTGAGTAAACTACATTGCATTTTTATCGAATCTTTAATCGTTAAAATGCACAGATGGTATAAAAACGTTCATTTTACAATATTTTAATAGTTTTTTGGGTTTATTACGTTTCTTTTAGCAAATAACTTGTTCTAAGTGAAGCCGAAAGATGGACAAGTCGTCGGACAAGCACATGTCGCAAGCATCGTAAGTTCGAAGTTGTTTTTATTTTTGCTCACTTCTAGTCTCTCAAACATTGAAGTTTAGCGAAATTTCATGCCGCTTAATGTAGAACGAGTAACATCTGGAATATATATGATTTGGAAGTAACTGATCATGAAGAATAATGTTTTCGATTTCATTTTGCTTATTTTCTGTCGATTAGCTTAGTGAAATCACTTGACTTGGTTGTTGAGTTTGCCCTTTTTGGGAACTTTGATTTCATGATAAGCAGTATCTTTCTTGTGAAATTTATCCCCTAATAATGACCAAAACGTTGTTAGAGCGCATTAGCATTCACAAAACATCTTTTTGAGGGCTTAAATAAGACAAGCCAATTTTACACTTATGCATCTGCATAAATTCTGCTTCTATTACAAATCCACTCTTAAGAAAATCTAGGCCGGCCAGTATATACATGTAATGGTAATTCTAGAATGTCTTGAAGTCGTGAGAGTAGTTTTTTTCCGGATCTGAAAACAATAGTAGTCGCAAAACTAAACTAAAAATGTTAAGCATATTTAATGACAATGTATCAGGCTGAATTTCGAGCCCAGCAGTTTCCATTTGATCTGTTAACTCAGAAGAGACATCCCACTTCTGCATGTAAGCAGAGTAAAACTTGATGCTTATTTTTCACCCAAAATCTTTAGTAAAAAAGGAAACCCTCACTTTATAAAAAGTGGTACCAGTGCCCAGTTATATGATGATATCCTTTATTTTTCCAGAAATTCCAGTGTCAAAGGTTGCTGTTTTTGCTTCTCACAGGAATGATTGTTTTCTATTCTTTTTATCTTTATTAGGAAGTCAATGCAATGGACAAGGGAGCATGATATCCTTCTTTGCTGAGAAGTTCTTGCCCTAGAGGTTTATAAACACAAAAAGGGAACAAATGAAGCAGGGCGTCTGTGGGATGAAATTGCCAAGAATCTTAGAGGTTGCCAAACCGTGAGATTTAAATCTAATTTATCTCAGCGAGCAGTCAGGGAGAGATTTAACTTGATCCAAGGCAGATTCAAAGAAAATGAAAAATCAGAATTAGCTGCATCTGGAATTTCTGTACCAGAACAAGATGAGCTTAATGTACTTCTTGAGGACATAGCAGAAAGAGAAAGAGATGCTATTGCAGAAGCTAGTGAAAAGAAAGGGCAGGAGAAGGCTACAGCAGAAGATATCAGAAACCAAGCTTTGGAGAGGATGGGGCAAACAAAGAAACGAAAATCTGAAGACGGCCAAGAGCCAAAGGAAAGGAAATTCAGGAGAAGCAGTAATGAGGCTCTCCAGTTTATGCAGGAGAAGGCTGAATCAGACAAGGCATTCCGAGAAGAAGAGCTAAAGATAAGGAAAAAAGAAGAAGAAACCAAAGCTGCTCAATTCCAAGCTATGTTCACCCAGCAGCAATCCTTTTTGCAAGCAATGAACCAACAGCAGGCTCAACAGCAGCAACAGAATCAACACATGCAGATGTTAATGGCACAGCAAAGTCAGGCAATGATGTCTGTTTTGGAAAAACTCTTGTCAGAAGAGTGACTCAAAAGACAGAGAAGAGTCACAGATCGGTTTCATTCCATTTGAGTTTTACAGCAACAGTGTTAGATTAAAACGGATGTGAAATCATTCCAAGTTTTGTAGCAAAGTTGTGTTTTACAGTCAGCTACTGTATTTTAAAGGTAATTCATTTTGGATTTGCATGGAAGGTCATCAGAGTGTTCCTTTATTTTATGTTTGTTTTTAAAAAGGTTAAAACAACCAATGTTACTCCAAAAAAATTCCACCCATAAGACATAAAACATATAAACAAATATGGCTCTTGTTTCCATAACTAACCTCGAATTCAAGCAAAGACTACTTTTGTGTTTTGCATGAATTCAAGGCCAGAAAGGTGAAAACAAAGGCTTTTCTCATTGGCTATCACATTTTTTAAGTTCATATCTTTATTTGCAAAAGGCTGGTCTTTTACTGACAGTCTCAAAAGCAATACAATTTTAACAGGAGTTATATGTGAGATCAACTCTACAGTATTTTTTATAAGACTCAATCATTACATGACATACAATTTCTAAATGCAAGTGTGACATGCCTTTACAGAATCTAGTGTTGTAAAAATGAGCAAAATCTTGAGGTATACATAGTATGTTGAGGTTTGTCACCCTTGAGAACTGATGCTGTGACCCCAACATGTTTCCAGCAGTTCTCATTAAATCCAGCAAACTTCTCAGAATGTCTAAGTGCTCTTGGTTTCATTGCTGTGTTGCTAATTTACACCATAAAACCATAATGCTTGAATTATTAAAGATAATTTTCAAAACAGTTAGCCTAAACTGTAGCACTTATGCAAAATAAGTTTCAAGGTCAGGAGGATTACACTGGAAAAAATCTGAGGTTGTGTTTCCATATAGACATGTTAGCCCATTTCTAAGAATAGCACTGACGATGTACATTTTCCCCACACTACTCAGTCCCAACTTTAAGTTCTTTTTAAAGTCCAGAAACTTAAAGTAATTGATTATGTCTCCGAACAGCCACTCCACACTTGTTCTCACTGAGCTCATAGCAGTATTGTAAACTTCCATCTGTGGGGTTAAAACTCCATTTCTAAATGGACATTGAAGGTGTACACGGATGGGGTAGGCAGGATCCCCGTAAATACAAAGTGGTTGTCCAGCCAGGCTGAAGGCATACTGACGCAGATCATCCAAAAGGTGAGACTCAGCAAGCATACCTGCATCATGCTTTCTTCCCTCTGTAACAAAATTCATGGACAGGAGGAGTGTTAAAGTTCAGTCAGATAAGTGAAAAAGTCTTATAACATTTTGTTAAAAGAACATTAAAGCATTAAGGGTCTCAGGAATATTTCATTCATTTTTCTTGTAACTATGACAATTCAAGAAAAAAATGAAACTATTTATTTGTTCATTGATATATTTCTTACGACATAGTCAGCTTGGCTATGAGGTAATGAAAGTGAAGTGTTTTATTTATAAGAGTTTCTTTTTAATTTCTCATAAAAAGGAGTTGTATGTTTCCAAGAAGTTTCATTTCAAGCGATTTCTCAAGATGAAAAGAAAAAAAATACACTTAAGCAGTTGCCTCCTCACCCTATAAACCCCAGATTCCATTTTCTAAAAAAAAAACTTACCAACGGCCATACATATTAGCAATCATTCCATCTGGGGTAACAACAGACTGAAACTTGATTCCGTGGACACGTTTGTGTCCATTGTAAAGCAAACTCTGGTTAACAGTGCCGGGCCTACAAATAGGGCGAACAGTCCCATCAACAAAAGCAAAACAGTTATTAAGTGGGGCTCCTTTTCGGTGAACAACTTCGGCAAATCTTTCAAGATTGGCTTGGCTTAGTTGCTGATGATTCCACTGCAGAATGCGATGGCTGTGAGCTTGATAAATGTAATCCAAAACTTGATTTGTAATCATACACAATACAGGAACCGGCTTAGCGAACAAGTGGACCATATCGCTGTATCGGCAAGGGTAGCACAACCGCTTCAAAAGCATGCATAGTCCTTCAGTTCCTTCACAAATTGTTCCTTGGTGACAAATTATAACATCAGGAATCCGCAAAGCTTGAGAAAGCCTTGGGATATCAGTTTTCATGAACCGAAATTCGGCCACACATTCATCTTCGGTCAGGTTTTGGAAGTCGAAATGTGGATACAAGTCACACGGCAAGTCCAGGTTTTGTGGGCTGTAAAGGTCGTATAGTAAGAGAAATTCGGCGTCATTGAGGACTTTCATGTCATAGTAGAGCACTATAAGCTCTCTCAATTCTTTCCAAGAAACCATTTCTTCCGATTTGTTTACATCGAGTTTGACTTTGCCGTACTACGCAAAACTTAATCAATTCGAGTTTTGGCGGGAGACGCCGTAGTCGGCCCAGTCTCTTTCGGTTGCATCCGCCGTACCAGAGCTTCGCCGTAGTGGATCTTAAAGTCCCTAAAATTACCAAATCAAATACGGAGAACGATAATTTTATTTTATTCTTCAAATAATGACCTGCCCAAGATAAGAGCACAGAAGAAAAATCATTCCCTGAGAACGCATGTACGGGCGAAAACAACCATGCGAGTACACGATTGAGTTGAAACACTGAAAAACTGATGCCAGCACACTAGTTTTGCTAGTCGTCAGCCATCATAGAACCGAAGGACAATTCTAAAAATGTTTTGCCTTTTGGGCTGTATTGTACAGTTTAAAAGATGTGATGATTATAAATTAAAATTTGGGGTTGACAATAAAACCAGAATTCCATTTCCTCGTCTTGACGATACAAGAACGATGTCACAGCAATCTTTATTGATCAAACCTCTCCAGTTGTAAGAATTGTTTAAACTCTAGCGCTGTGTTTGTCCACTAGGTGAGAAAAGCTGGGGTTGTACATTGAAAATTTTGGATTTTTAATTTAAGTGACGCGTATAAACATATTTTAGAAAACTTCATTAGCGTGACGAACAAACCCAAACAACAGGTGCCTCAATTATTTGATAGATCAGAACACGGCATAGTCTGCTACACAGCCGTTTTTGCGTGACGACACTAAAAACGGCTGTGTAGCAGACTAAACACGGCAAAGAACAGCTGCATTCTCAGTGGACAACAGACAGCTGAACAGAATCCCAGCGCATCAATATTGCTTTAAGAGTTGTTCACAATATTATTTTGGTTAGAAAATTTAAACAGCTTTCTTCCCTGAAACACAAACGTAGGACGCAAAAATGTTTTCAAACAGAATTTGTGCCAAATGGGTTACTTTAATTTGGAAGAGGTAATCCTCTAAAGTTCTGACTTCTCCTGATGCAATGTATTTTTCAGTTTCTAGTTTTCTTTCGACTGAGCATATAAATGTATCTCTGCTTTAAGCGGATACTGTGAAAAGAAAAATGCCTATCAGTTTGTCCTAATGTCAGTTCTGTCATGTCTATGCAAACAGATCATGAACACCCTAGCTCCTCGATCTGCATGGGCAGTTCGTTATGTCTCATAATGAACACTGTATAGTAATTAGAAATAATGAAATGCTTGAATTATATTAATGTGGTTTAATTTAATTGTACTAAATTTATGTTGCAAGGATGATAGTTTTTACGCTTCTGAGTTTACTGCATATGTTCGTTGTAAAAATGAGACCTTAATGGGTTGCAACCTCGTCGTCGGTCTTTTCGGTTATTTTTTAGGAACCCGCAAACCATGTAATATACCGTAGACGTAGTAACCGCGACACAAAGCAAATATAATAATTTTTAATTTATTGCTGTGTGCGAATGTATTCTGCCCACAGGCAGCAGGTCCTTCCTCATAGCTCTCGGTCTAAGGCGAGCCTCTTGTTGACTGCTACGTAAGGGCTGCCATTCTTTACTCTATCCAGCATTCCCACTCGAGGTCTTCCAGGTGGTCTCTTTCCTATTATTCTTCCCTACTTGTTTCCCTCAATAATTAACGGGACAAGATCACCATGCCGTAGGGTATGACCAAACCAGACTCTCTGTATTCTGTTGATAACACATATGACGGCTCTCTCTTCACCGACACGCCTCAATACTTCATCAAACCAAGTGATGTTTAAGACCTTTCTCCAAAGCCACATCTCACAGCTCTCCAGGCTACGCACGTCCTCTTTCTTAAAGCTCCTTGATTCGGTTCCATGCAGAAGAGTTTTCCAGATGACAGTCTTTAAAAATCTCCTCTTCGGGCAGAGGCTGAATGCTTTTGTCGGCAGGTCTTTTCTCTTAGTAAACGCGTTCTTTGCTCGGGCTATTCTCGATCTAATTTCTTTTTTACAGGATCCGAAGGTCCAGTTAAAGTGCATGCTATTCCCAATCTTGCTCTCCGTTTTCAGCCTCATTCCAGACCTTTTATTTGACTGTCCGCGTGTACTTAAATACGCAAAAATACGGACTGTTTTGCAGTCTATTCTTAACTTAATTGTTTACCCTCAAGAAAGATCGTGAATTCCTCACCAGGACTCTTACTGATTTTCTTATCCTCACGGTCTTCTTAACATTGATCTTCATACCATATTATCCCGCCGTTTCCTGCATAGCTATACTGGCTGAAAAATGTCTCGTGCAGCTTTCCAGTGTTATTGAAAAAATATTACGAACGTTGACGACTGCGAGTAGTTTCTTATTTTTCCTTAAATTGGAATTCCTAACACGCGAGTGGCTAGTGGAGTAGCCGCAAGAACGGGTAGCCACGGTTTACTGAGGTTCTGTAAAATAAAACACTATTATCATTATACCCCTTATTTATTTAGTTATATTAGCCCTGCCCCATCAATCCTACAATGGGCTATTATAAATAAGCCACCTTACAGAGATTATTTTTAGTAGAGTTTTTGTTCACGATTTTCATCATTACTGTGTTTTGCAGGTCTCCAACCTCCATCGGGGGTGAATGTTGAGGCAATACACGGATCGGATTTTTTGATTATATCATGGAACTACCAAACAGATGTCCCCTACTACAGAATTTTGTTCGCTAATCCGCCGGATGAGGCTGGTCCTATGCCCGCGTACTGTTTACCTGACAATACAACATGCAGTTACTGTGTGTCAAACCTCAATACACATGATGACGTGTCTTGTAGTACACTCAAAAGCCATTATACGATGTCCAACAGTATAGAACTTGATTATGAGCAGCTTGTAAGTGTGAGAGTGGAAGCGTGTAAGAACTTCTGGCCAGAAGACTGTCTACAGAGTAATGAATGGACAAATTATACTATTCCTCCAGGAAGTAAGTTGCATTTGAATCCAAGAGCAAGAGCTACAAATGGGATCCCCTACAGACTCAACTGGGACTCTGAGATATCGATGGTGTTTACCAATTTCTCAGGGGTCAAGTGGTCTTTAATTTCTTTTAATCGTTATTACATCTTGTTTTGTTAAGGTAGGGTGAGGATGAGTTTGCCTTTTTAAAATGTCTTTTGTTTTTCATTATAGCACCGAGTCCTGTGAGAAATGTTCACGCAAGTCCATTGTCGTCAAAAACTGTTGAGGTCACCTGGACTGCACCAAATCACACCAGGGGAACGATAGTTTTGTACTCTGTACTTTACGTAAAAGAAAACGTATGTTGTCTGCAAGTTTATTTTAATTTATAGTTGTTATCAGTTTGCTTAGTTTTAAGGTTAGAGAAGGAGACTGAGCATGAGTTGTGATGAAACTAAACTCTTTACCAGGATTTTTCTCTTGCAGATATGGGGGGGGGGGGGGGGGGATATGGGGAGGAATACCTCTTCAGTCTTATAGAGAGGCCTATTGGATATAAATGTATTAATGCCAAAAGTCACAGCGAGGCCCAGAACAGAGGACGCAGAAAAAGAAATAAATAAAAATGTTATCCACATTTTGGTTCCAATCTCTAGACTTCTGTGTTAAGTGGAAATTAAATATCTTCAAACAAGAGAAGTTCTTTTGCTTCAACGTTAGGAACTTAAGCCGCAAAGATGTTCTTGAGCGACGCACGTAAACCGGAAGTGAGGTCTTCCTCCTTTTTTATGCCTTGACGCTCCTTGGCGCTAACAAATTTGTATTGCTAAGCGTCTTTTTTCTTATAAAGACGATTCACCGATAGTTTCAACCAAACCACTGCCAAAGGATGCAAAAATTCCACTTCCGGATGAAGTGCGTCACTCAAAAATGCCGTTACTTAAACTCCCTTTTATTGACTAAGGAAAACTTGGGAAATGAATTATGCGGTTAAGCACTTGCGATAGGTGAGGAGAATCGAGTATGGATGGCTTATTATTCTATGCTTTGCGCCTCCAGTCTACCACAGGTTAATCATTAACCCGAGAAAATGATACTCATCTTATTCTTGTTTCTTTCTTTCAATTATTATCACTAGGATAAAGAGATGAAAAGGGTGTTCAAAAACACTGGGAAAGGAATTCTAACGCGGCTGTCTGCGAAAACAACATATAAAATCTGGGTGACGGCGTCTACATCTAACAAAGAAGGAGAGCGTTCTTCTTTGACTACAGTGGAAACCTGTGAGTACTTCTTAGTTCAAATCAAGGGTGGATTTCTGTATCTTTTTAACCTTGAAGTGATAAGCCTCCTTTTTCATTGCTTCCAATTTTTGTCAGATGCTGACGAATGTGAGTCTAGTCCCTGTAAATACGATGGAAAATGTCACTTGTATGACGGCTCTTACAAATGTGAATGCGAAGGGGACTGGGAAGGACCGAGCTGTGAGAGTAAGTTTCTATTGAACTTAATGGATGAACTGAAAGTTACCCCGCTGAAAGAAGTAATATTTAAACCTGAAGCACTCTTTGGCAATCTTGACGTAAAAACTAGAATGAACAAATGTGAACAGTAGGCCCTTTTCATCTTTTGACTGCCCAGGTGAAATGGCTATGCGCATGCGTATCTTGGAGTGTGGTAGAGCATGGTTAAAGTGAACGGACGTCATGACTTGAGATAAGTCGTATGAAATGCTGAGAAAATGCTCAAATTTACCTAATTCACATACATCCTCGTCCACAGAGTCCGTCTTTCACTCGCAGCTTTCATGCATTTACTCTTTTTTATTACGCTCATAAATTTTACGTACGTACGTACGTAAAAACTAACGCGAAAGTTGAAATCCACACTAAAAATGGATTTTTATCATCGCGTAAATTTTACGTGGGCACGGGTATGAAATAGAGGAAATGTGTGAAATGTCGCACGTAAACGTACCAATTGAACTTCGCTCAGCTTTTACGCTTACGCGCTTCCTTTAATGTATTGCTTTTATTTATTTACGCACGTAAATTTCAGGAGCGTGTACACGGTAAAATTACGCGACAGAGGAAATCAAATTATGATTGACTATTTTAGGAAAATACTTATTTTTCTGTCTTTGGTCTTCCTTAGTGTTCTTATTGAGGGCAATATAAACAAATCAGTGGATCCACAAAAGCAAACGAACGTTCCTTACAAGAGGATCCTAAAATGATAGGGAAATGAAAGAGGAGAGAATAAACAGTCTCGAAAAATCAATACGCCACTTGCACATTTCCTATAATACACCTTATTTGCCCCCAAAAATTTTGCATAAGCATCGGTTTCAGTTTCTCTGAGAACGGGTGTAAAACCCAGGAGAAATGAAAAACAAGGGTTATGCAACATTTTGGGGGGCAAATAAGGTGCATCATGGGAAATGTGAAAGGGGCGTATAGGTCGGGCCTAAATAACAGCAGGTGAACAGCTAGAATCATTATGGTCACGTGAATACGCAGTAATTTTCAAAGTAACTATTGCAATAAAACGTATATCAAGCGGCAAAATGACCACAGAAGAAAACGAACGAATCAAAGTTGGCCAAAGAAACTGAAAAATGATTTTGATATTTTTGCTATTACCGAGACCTGGCTCAACACTGGGGATTATGATAATTTCGTAATCGGAAGTCTTACCCCAAATGGCTATCGCTTTTTACACTCTGCTCGTGATGGAAGAGGTGGTGGCGTCGGATTGCTTTTCAAAAGTTCGTTACCAGTTAAGCAGACATCAAAGGTCTACCTGGACACCTTCATTTCCTTTGAAGCCATCGAAAGTGAAGTTAAGGTTTTTTCGCAATCTGTTTCCATCCTTATTGTCTATCGTCCTCCACCGTCATCTGGAAACAATCTTTCTACTGAGCTTTTTATGAATGAATTTTCTTCGCTTTTAGAATCCTATATCACTAAAACTGGTTCACTTGTAATCGCTGGTGATTTTAATTTTCATATTGATGACACAACTGATACTGCGGCGGCTAATTTCCTGAGCTTATTGGAGTCATTTGATTTACAACAACATGTTCGTAGTTGCACCCACAGAGCTGGACATACTTTGGATCTGGTCATCACTCGTGATGCTGAATATATTTTAAATGGTATTTCAGTTGATGATTCCTCAGAGATATCGGATCATTACACTGTTTGTGCTGATCTTCGTTTTGTTAAGCCTAATTGGGAAAGGAAGCGTATTTGTGGGCGGAAATTAAAAGCCATCAACTTGGAGCATTTTCGACAAGATGTTGCATTGTCTCCTCTTTTGTCTGAAGCATCCAATGATTTACTTACGCTGCTTCACTTGTATAATTCGGAGTTATCTAGTGTTTTGGATAAGCATGCGCCATTAAAATCGCGCATTGTTACTATACGTCCCGCTGCTCCATGGTTTAGTGAGGAGATTGGAGAGAAGAGTTCGTTGCCGACTGGAAAGGAGATAGCGTAGGACTAGATTGCCCGAAGATCGTCTGCGTTTTATTGAACAAAATCGTATTTTCAATAAGCTATTACTCTCTGTCCGCTCACAATATTACACCAAGCTTATTGATGATAATTGCCTTAATCAGAGGAAACTGTTTGGCATTGTCGGTAAGTTGTTACATCGGAGTCCTGCACCGCAGTATCCATCTTGCTCTTCCGTGGCGGATCTTGCAAATAAATTCATTGGCTTTTTTGGTGAGAAGATAATAGTTCTATTCGACATGAACTGGAATCGAACCCTAAGCAGGGAACTTATTTATTTAATGAAGTGACGGTAGCAACAACCAGACTCCATCGTTTGAGCTGTCCTTCATATTCGACCTTACTTCAGATTGTGCACCCTTTGGCATCAAAGTCTTGTGAACTTGACCCTGTCCCCTCTAGAATACTCCTTGGTTGTCTTGATCTCCTTTGCCCTGTGATCTGGAAAATTGTTAAGCTGTCTTTGGAGACCTCTGTCATGCCCACTGAACTTAAACAAGCTGTAATTCGTCCTTTGTTGAAAAAGCCGAGTCTTGATTATCAGGAATTTAAGAACTTTCGGCCGATCTCTAACCTCACCTTCTTGTCCAAAGTCATTGAGAAGGTAGTGGCTTTGCAGCTTGTTGACTACATTGACAACAATGGTCTGTGTAAAGTCTTTCAATCTGCCTACCGTGCTCACCACAGCAACGAAACGGCTCTTCTCAGAGTCTACAATGACATTGCTGTGTCCATTGACAATCAAAAATCTGTTGTTTTAGTTCTACTAGACCTGTCTGCTGCTTTTGACACAGTTGATCATTCTCTTCTCCTTGCTAGACTATCTACCCGTTTTGACATTTGTGACCAGGCACTGGACTGGTTTCGTTCATATCTATCTGATCGCACTCAGTATGTCAGAATCCAAGATGTCTCTTCTGATGTGCATGCCTTACCTTATGGTGTACCTCAGGGTTCCGTGTTGGGCCCCTCACTGTATTCTTTGTACACTTCCCCCTTAGGTAATATTGCAAGATCTCATGGTCTATCTTATCACTTTTATGCTGATGATACACAGCTATATTTATCTTTTAAAACGTCATCGCCTGAAGATTTGTCAACATTTACATCTGCTCTTGAAGATTGTGTTAATGATATTAACCTTTGGATGTTAAATAACAAGCTGAAGCTGAACAGTGGGAAGACTGAAATTATAGTTTTTTCATCTTCCTATCACACACGTCCTGCGTTAAAAAACCTGGTGATTGCATGCCTCTGACACTGTTGACTGTTAAAATACTGCTAAAAATATTGGGGTTATTTTTAATAACTCTCTATCGATGTTGCCGCACGTTACTGCTGTTTGCAAGTCTTCGTTTTTTCATTTACGCAATATTTTTAAGATTCGCAAGTTTCTCTCTCACGATACATGTAAAACTCTAATTCATGCCTTTGTTACTGCAAGGATCGACTATTGTAACTCATTGCTCTACGGTCAGCCTAAATGTATCTTGAAACGTTTACAGAGTGTCCTAAATAGTGCTGCTAGGCTTATTCACCTTACTAGTAGATATGAGCATGTTACGCCGTTGCTTATTCAACTTCATTGGCTACCAATTGAACAAAGGATAACTTTCAAAATTGCAGTAATTACATTTAAGGCGCTTCATGGTGCTGCACCTAGCTATATCACTGATCTCATCAAGCCTTATACACCTGGTAGACTTCTTAGATCCTCCAATCAACTTTTACTTTCTACGTCTAAATTTAATCTTAAAACTTATGGTGGCCGGTCTTTTACTATTGCTGCACCTTCTGTTTGGAATGCACTTCCTTTCGAACTTAGATCTTGTAATTCCCTTTTTTCTTTTAAATCTAAGCTCAAGACTTGGCTTTTTAAAATTGGTTATGATGTTGTAGTATAGAATGATGATGTTTTTATAGGATGACAATCATGTAGTTTTGTAGTTTTGTAGGTTTAGGATTTTGTTGTTATTTTTATTATGTAAAGCGCCTTTGACCATTGGGAATTTTTATAGGATGACAATGTACTTTTGTAGTTTTGTGGGTTTAGGTTTTTGTTGTTATTTTTATTATGTAAAGCGCTTTTGGACCATTGGGAATTAGCGCTCTATAAATATTGTATATTATTATTATATTATATTAAAAAGAGATTATTAGCTCTAATACCTCAGTATAGCAACCTCATTACCAGGCTCTCCAAGTTCTGTCAACTACGAGGATGACCTAGTTCAAATAGAAAATAATCTGGAAATGAGGTTCTCGATGTACGTGTCTTAATTTTAAGTGCTATTTTCAGTTCCCAAAGGGTTTTATATGAAGGAAAACAAATGTTTTGACCTGGGAAGAGAGGACAACTCCTCACTTCACAGCAATGTCAGCTTGGAATTTTGTGTCAAAGAGTGCAGAGCTATTTCAAGGTAAAAACAATACAGTGAACTGAAATTATGCAGTGATTAACTAAAAGTTCCCAAAGGATCCTTCTCATATAGTGCCAGGGACCTCCCGCTGGGCAAGGAGGTTGAGGGCTCAGGGTACGAGATATTGAAGACAGGAATAGATATTTGATAAAAATGAGTGATGGGTTTGGATTTCAGGGTTAGTTGTTGCGGCGCTAATTCGGGGACCATGCTATTGTCATGTCATCTTTCTTCATTTTTGTTTTTGCGAATCTTATTTTCTACATCAAAGAAATGAAATATAGAAATGAGCAGCCCTATAGTAAGCGTCGAATAAGCGTAGCGCGGTATTTGCTAGAAGTTGACGTTTTTTGGTAAGGCTTTCCCAACTGCATAACGTTTGCCAGACTCAGACCTAAGTCTCACTTAGACCGCGTTTAAAAGAATCAGTAGACCTCAACGTCTTTTTGAAAGTTTGACATTTAAAATATTAGTTGTTTAGCCTGGGCTAAATGCATTCCCCATCTGATTTATGATAAACTAAAAGTAATTTTGTTAGATACTGGCTGAGCTCCGTTTCAATAATAACTGACCGTTAACCTAAAGTATATCCATTTTTTGCAGTTGCAAATCGTTTGAATATGGACTGGGGTACAGCAGCAATGGAACATTTGTAAATACTCTTCACATAAAATCTCTTGGACTCTGCAAACTGCAACATACCAGCACATCCAACCAACTGCTTAATGATTGTTCCTATGACTACTACGAAAAGAAGCCTTCTGTATCTTCGAGCTCGGATGCGTTTTTATCAAAAGCATTATTTACAGGACATCTTGCTTTGACAGCGATCCTGAGTCTAAACCTCTAAGCTCTTGTTTGATTATTGACTTTTCAGATTCAGCAACCACAAGAACCAATAACGACAAACGCTCATTGGACTTTAGCTTGCAGGCAGGCGTTTTCAGACGGGCGCGCGAGCACTTGGATTTGCAGGGGTTGTTATCGCACTTTCTACTCTGTCAATTTATTCTGACTTCAAAATCAAAGATTCCACTTGAGGGATACTGAGGCTCGCTCGCTCGCCATATAGCGCCCCCGCCCACCCTTCCACAGACACACACACTTCACCCCCCAATAACACGCGACTACTGTTGGCTGATTATTATTCGACGAAAAAAAGACTGCAGGAAGGAATTCCACTTGCTCGTACAACGAGGATACATATATAGAGAAACAAGCTCGATTGGCTTAGTTCGCTTTCACAAACACATGTAAAGTAAACTTTCACCTCCTTAATTGCCGCTCAAAGCTCTCGAACTATATTGTGTTTATTTGTGCACATTCGCTTCTGATTCCCATACAGCCACCCTGGCCATGGACGACTAGTCTTGAAAAGCGATTCATCTCAAGAAATTTTACATGTAAGGAGAATCTCAAACATTTGGTTTGTTATCAATGTACTGTTAAATTTGTACAGGACAATTAGAAACCACTAGCTTTATAACAAACGCTCTTTTAAGCAAAAAATCTTAAACGCGATTGGAGATACATTGCATTTGTCCCCATTTTTTGCTTATCTCGAAAAAAAGAGCACCATGAGCACTATGTTGTAAGTTTTATTGTAAACGTCAGTTATATACGAAAGGCTCTTTATTTTTTACACGTTTGACGATTGAGTAGTAATACCAGCATAGCAGTACAGAGTAACGCAGCCTAAAATGATTGATTAAAATTAGAAAATGAACTTTCCATAAAATCTTACTAGCAGACAAGTGAAACGGAAAGCGCGGATTTGAATCTGAGCAGTCTTGTTGCAGTATTGAAGAAGACTGCCGCGTCCAAATCACGTAGACTCGGTTACCAGGCGTCTTTTGGCAGACTAAAAAGCAGGACTCAAGTAAGCAGCAAAAATCGAGCCCATACATGTACGACCATTACTATTATCGACCGTGCTACGGTTTCATGGACGCATGGTTGTAACAAGCTTGTGATTTTATCAATCATCAGCATTTTCTAGCAGGGATTCGCTAAGAGCCAGATCCCAATAATGTTCTACTCCGTATTTCTTGAGATGTTCTCTCGCAATCGATTGCATTGGACATAGTTTAAATTTCCAGTCGCTAAAGTTCCTTTCTTGGTTGGTGCCCTGTGGAATTAAAGAACGTCCTTTTTGTCCATCATCAACAATCACAGGAGCGCTGACTTTTGTGCTTTAACGCACTTTATGCTGTGAAGATGAAAGCCAGGCTTATTGTCTGAGGCAGTTTAAAGCGCAGATTTACAGTCTTGACCGGCATAACGACAGCACACGTTTAAGGTCGGTACACAGTAGGCGACAAGTTGCAGCAACAAATCGCCTCGTGTGTACTGGAGAAGTTTTGTGGAAATCTTTTTCGCTGCAACAGAATTTTGTTGCCGCAACAAGTCGCACAAAGTCAAGTCTGATTTGATTTTTTGCGACTTGTTGCAGCGACAAAATTCTGTTGCGGAGACAAAGATTTTCACGACATTCTCCAGTACACACGAAGCGATTTGCCGCTGCGACGTGTCGCCGAGACATGTTGCTGCAACTAGTCACCCGACCTGTACACATGGAATGATCTGTCGCCGCGACATGTTGCTCCAACTTGTCGTCTAGTGTGTACCGACCTTTATAGTATGAAATCAACATAATACACATGTAGCAACAAAAACACTGAGTTGTGATTAATATTATTTTAAAAACGTCCGCTTCTGCTAAATGAACCAACTATCGTATGCAGTCTTTGCTTAAAGAGAGGGGGTATAACAACTCTCTTACCCTGAAAAAGGGGGAGAGGGGACTTACATTTGAGAAGGGGGAGCTTAAGAGCGACGGTCAGGAAAAATCGACCAAAATCTTAATTTCGTGGCAAGAGTTGAAAAATCAATTTCTTTCATTTTTTGTTCATAGATAGCTTTTAGGTAGATAAGAAACCAAAAGTAGATTGTTATTGCCGAAAGCTTTTTATTTGTGAGAAAAATTAGAAGATCGATTTTCGATGTCGGAGTCTCAGACTACCCTAACTTTTAACCTGAAATTCGCTAACATTAACTTTCCTCGCGTTCGCAAACGAAGCCGCATGGAGAAATTTGGATACTTTCCATGAACAGGAAATTCTTTTTCTTCCACTAAAAGATACTTTCAGGGCAATAGCGAAGCTCATCGTACTGAAATAATTCAAAAATGAGGGATAGGTTTTTTACTCATTTTCGACGGCAATATTTAACATGTGGTATAACTCCAAATTCTCTTAATGCTATTTAAATCACACATTTAGACATTCATTTGAAACATACCTGGGAATTGGTTTGGGTTACTGAATGTAATCTCCGGGAATTTTCATGACAGGCCGGCGGTAATTGTGTAAACACTTCAATTTTGAAACGCACAAAAGTAGATATTTACAGCCTAAAGGCTCGTTTTTTTGTACTTCTTGTAGGTTTTCCCGTTGCAAAATTTCTTTTCCAATCAAAGAGTGGGGTAAAAAGGTGAAACTGGGTCAATTTTAGCCATTTTGAAACACTGAACTCTGGCAAACGGCGACTCTGCGTGACAATCTGTTCCGTGACTGCACGTGACATAACGTACGTCTGAAGAGACGGTACGGAGCCGTTGAAATGACAGTCACGGAATCACGGCAGTAACGCAACGCAATTCTTGAAAGAGTAACATCTTCGATCCCGACAGTATTTTGAAGAAGAAAAAGTCAAAAGCGCTTTTTCTGGTACTCAATTTTTATCGAAAAATATGGACTTTAACGATGGTAATTCGCTAAGGATGACGGAACAGGAAGATATTTCGTCTTGTTACTTTACGATCGAGGAAACTTGGAACCGTTAACTAAGTTATTTTGGTCACACTTCACTATTTTTACCGGACTTCGATGCTTTCGTTTGGAGGCTGCCTAAAGGAACCCAAGCCAATTCTCAGGTATGCTTTAGATGAATGTCTAATTGTGTGAATAAACGAAGAACTGGAAAATTTGGAGCTACACCACATGAAGAAAAATGCCGCAGAAAACAACTGCTAAGTTAAAGTTTTTGTCACCGTAAAAAACTGTTCTTCGTTTTGGAATTATGTTAGTTCAAGGAGTCTTGATATTGCTTTGAAAGCATCTTTTAGCGAAAGAAGAAGAGTTGTTCTATTGATGGAAAGTGTCCAAATTTCTCCTTGTGGCTTTATTTGCGAACGCGAGGAGAGTTCGCAAATAAAGCCACAAGGAGAAATTTGGACACTTTCCATCAATAGAACAACTCTTCTTCTTTCGCTAAAAGATGCTTTCAAAGCAATATCAAGACTCCTTGAACTAACATAATTCCAAAACGAAGAACAGTTTTTTCGGGTTGAAAATACGGCCATTTTGACACTCCGACCGCGAAAACTGATATTCTTACTTTTCTCGAAAATAAAAGGCTTTTTGCGAGAACAACTTACATCATATTACTTATCTACCTAAAAGCTATTTATGGACAAAAAATGAAGGAAATCGATTTTTCCACTCTTGCCACTCGATGGTCGATATTTCCTGACCGTCGCTCTTAATAGAAGATTTGTGGCAAGTCGTGATGTATAATTTACTAATCGAATTCCTTGCTCAGTTGCTACAACATTGCAAAGGAGGTCTTTGAGGGATAAAGAAAACTGATCGTTGTAGTCAAAATTTCACCCATTTTTTAATTTACCTCCCAAACCAGCACACATGGCGCTGTCTTTTTGCTAGCAGCAGCTTCATCTTCCTCGTCATCATCATCAGAATCTTTTTCATCTTCCCATTTGATCCGATGCAGCATTAAACGCTTGAATTTCTTGACTGACTTCGGACCTCCTTCCACTACTACAATATTAACATCTTTGTATAGAACAGCACAGCCTTTATGGGAAAAAGACATTTCAAATTAAAAATTAATTCATAAAAAAGTACGGGATCAAGGCGCAGTGCTTTCGTGAGGTCCAGCGATAAACTGCCCGCAAAGTGTTTGTCTGTTTTTTTCATTTCTGAGAACATAACTCATTGGGCCGTCTCTCAGTTTCCAAAAAGAATAGGGAGGGTAAATTTTATGGTAAATCGGTGGTGTGGAATAATTATTCCTTCGAGCTACTGAGGAAAGTAATTATTACTCATTCTTTAATTTTCAAGTAATAAGTTTGTGTATCTGAACACTGATGTAAAGAGAAGTCGAATAAACACACAAAAAAACACTTAATAAAGTAAAAGATATAGAATAAAGACATTGTCAAAGTTCCGGACATTTCTAAATGTAATACAAACAATCAAAAAACCGTGATTGTTGCCAGTATAAGAAACAACAATTTACCACTTGAAAAACCGCGATGTTTTGAGAAGATAGAGGTGGGGTGGTTATTACTGGCAAAAATGAGACGAAAATGGCACTGTTCTTTAAAATCATGTTAAGTATGAACACTGATCATGTCTGCACTTCGTTACAACAAACTAACAGCGCATACCTGTTAAGTAAAGCTGCTGTGCATTGATATCCACTTTATATTTTTTCTGAGGGTTTTTCAGTTCTTTTACTCTGAACACTGCTACATGAACACCAAGGGAGGTGTCCTCTTTCAGTCTACGGATTGTCTTCTCACGACGGGCTTCAGGAGTTAGTTTTCTGGCAGCATTAGCAGCTTCATGAGCCCTGTGAGATAGATCCCCCCGGAAAATGTTAAGTGATAAACGATTTCAGACTTCAGTAATATTTAGCGTGTGTCGCAAACGCGAGCTCAAGGTCACCAAAGAAATTAGTTTCTACATTTGGTGGACGATGATAACAGTGCCTCGACAACTAGACCTTACATGCTTAGTCAAATAATGTTTCTATTCTATTCGATTCGACTCCTTCTGTCAATCAGTTTATCCAATATTTACTGTAGTGTTCTCACATATCACTTACTTTTGTCTTTGTGCCATTTGTGCCCTCACGTGAGCTTCTACTTTGGTTGGATCTTGCACCGCTTCATTGCCCAGAACTCTCATCAAATTGGAAATTTTAACTAAAAGACAAAAAAAGTTAATGCTAGAAACAATACTGTGATTAGAACCCTCGTACACTATGCTGTGATAAGAAGACTGTCATTTTTTT
Organism: Porites divaricata; assembly: GCA_038088405.1. Lineage (NCBI taxonomy): Eukaryota > Metazoa > Cnidaria > Anthozoa > Scleractinia > Poritidae > Porites > Porites divaricata. The sequence continues at coordinate 4,123,324 of JBBMOI010000021.1, forward strand.
TAAAAAAAGCTAAGCTGGTTGGTGTTTTCAGTTTGGACAGAGAGCTTACTGCAACTAACTTTATTTTAGAGAGGGGTGACACTTGAAAGTTTCAAGAACCGATAAACCTACATGTATGGCTCTCAAAGTGTCCCCAACTGTTTGGAGACACTTTCCAGGCGGAGCTTTAATTTGGAAATGCTGGTTTTTGAGGGAAACTGACAAAAAAATTCTCACAGCAAAGAAGAGAATCAACATCCACATAAGGCATTGACACCAGGACTTTAGGTTAGTGCACATTGGTGGCTCCCTCCAGTATGCTGTCACTGTTTCTGATTTCTACACAACACACTGTAATCTGAAGTAGTGTGGGGAGCTTTCTCTCACCTTTGGGTGGTGGTGGTGGCTCAAGACCAAGCCTGATTTTTTCCTGCTTCTCTTTTTCTATCTCTCTCCGTCGCTGAGTGCGAATCTTTTTTCTTTCTTTCTTTGTCAACATGATAGGAACTGAAGGTGCCTCTTTGGGTTCAGCTACATGAAGGGAGGAAACACATGAGAAATCAAAGGAAATTTAAAGTTACATGACAGGCTGGAGGTGTTGAACCTCACAGCGTAATTTTTAATTGTATTTTAATTCAAGGTTTTGTTTTTGTTCTGCTGTCACAGTTTAGAATGAAGGCAAAAAGAAAATATATTTTATAGTACTACAATAAAAATTATGAGAAAGTTGGTGTCAGTCTACACTGGGAAAAAGACCAGGAAGTCATAAAATTAATGTAATTACCAGGAGGATGTTTCTGTACAGGATGTTCAACCAATGCTGTCACTCCACTGATATAAGCCTCTGTGCTGTCAGTCTGTAAATTATTCATGTATTTCCCACTGGGCAGGATATTTGCATCCCACCATTCAATGTCTGGAACAAAATCTTCTTGAGCTTCTTTTGGTGTGATCAGTGCAAGTTTAGTTGCTGATGAAATGCCTGTCTTCTTTGCAGCTGCTGCAATCTCTTTTTGAAGCTTATCTAACTGGGTCTTGAGTGCAAAGGAACAAAATATTATTAGCAATGGAAAGGTGAACTTAAGACTTTTATGGCCAGTCACATCATACAGTTACTGGTATCAATGTTGGTAATAAGCCTTCTTAATGTTTACTTTTTTACAAATTTGCTAGTATTTTATCTCATTTTTTATGGACATTTACATGTAGCATTTTTGGGTGATTTTTATCAAGTAGCTATCAGCATAAAACAAGAGTCTTCCCATTCTTAGTGTCTGCTTATAGTTACACTGTGAGTTTAAGTTTTCTAAGAGTCCATAGTTAACAAGCCACATACATGTAGCCCCGAGTTGACTACAGCTGTGCATGAATTTGACTCTTAGGAAACCAAAATAAGCTAATTTTCCATACTATTGTACTATCAATTCTCTATGTATATAACCATTTTGTTTGTCACAGAGAAAAAACTAATTTTTTTTAACTCTCCCCCTCATTATGTTCATACCATATTTTTGTGGCTGCTTTTATTTGTTGTTGGATAGCATAAATGAATTATATCTACTTCAATCTTAATCTTGAAAAAGTTGCCACTTTTGTGTTTTTTTTTAATCAAAATATTAGCTCACCAGCCATTAAAATGGACAGTGAGCATGTTAGCCAATTAGACTGTAGAATCTATGAAAGTAAAATGCACATGTATCCTAGTTAGTTTCTTCTTCTACAAGCTGATAGCTAGTGAGGACAACAGCAAATTAAAAAACAGGATTTTGCATTTTGAAAAGATAAAATACTAAAAATTACCACTTCAGCAATAGAAATCACATTAAGCTGGAAATGAAATATATGTGAGATTACAGAAGTTGCTTCCCACAACTTGATTTGATTAACTAAATAATGCATTTTCTGATAGGACGAAAAAATGAATGACTGTTTGATTTTGTAATAACAATTATCATATCATAAAAAACTGACAATTTTAATTAAAATTACTACAATTAATTGAAAATGTTATTGAATTGCTATTAAGACAATACTGTACATGGACACCATACCTTAGCTCTGATTCTTTGAGCCATTTGTTGAAACTTTCCCTTTTCATGGAACTTAAATCCTCGCTTGCTCCGTTGTGCTTGTTTTATCCTAGCAAAAATAAGGAAAAAAAAACTACATACTGTACCCAACCCAACAATACTATGTAAATGTACAGGTATCTAAAAAAGCCTTAAGTGACTTGTCACAAACTACTAGATTTTTGTTTTACAAGAGAAAATTTTAAAAAAAGATTAAGTCTCCTTAAGGGCTCTTTTCCATGAACTCCATCTACCCATATAAGTAAATGTAATCTATAGAATGAAGATAATGTGAACTGCAGAAATACAAATTTTTAAATGAAGATATGATCACTGCAGTGGTAATTGCAATTGAAGCAATAATAATTATTGCAAACTAACCCAAAGAGTAAGGCCATGGGTTTGAATCCCATTAATACTTGGGTTAATTTGCAATTGCTTAAAACTGAAGTGCTAACGCAGAGCCCACAGGTGCAAATCCCAATAAAGTCCCAAAATCTTTTTCGGGTTAAATTGCAATAATTGTGTAAATTACAATAAATTACATTGTACCACTGTGATGATCATCGCCTCATTTAAATGTAATCTGTGAGTAAATGTACATGTACATGTAAAGAGATTATGATTAGTATGCAATACCCTGTACTTCAGCAAAGAAAAAAATCCTTAACCCAAGATGGCTACAGCTGAAGCTTGAAGTTTCTCATGCCACTTCCTGGCAACATCCTGTAGCTGTGATTTTTACGTATGAGGTGGCCTTAATAAAACTGAGTCAATTGTTCCCTGAATTTGAGCATCAAAATTGACTTGTTTTTCAGGTGTATCTCACACAGAATTGCTCTCAGTGAGTCAAAATTCAAGATTTCATTATATCAAGCATGACAATAGAAGAATCACTGGGAAACTGCCTACCTGCTCCTCCCCTAAGCCATCATTTTGCCCCAAGTGAGAAGTAAGTGTTAATGTTAGCTTAGGGGAGGGGTAGGTAGGCAGTTTCCCAGAAAACTAAATTTGATCCGAATCAATTTTAGAGATTAAGGATTTAATTACACATGAAATTATTGTTGTTAACGGTGTACTTAACAAGAATTTGTTCAATTTTCTTAATTCATGAACCATTAGGGCTCGGAGACAAAGGAGCTTGACAATCAACCTACAATGTAGGTTAAAATACGTAAATCAGAATTTGATTTTGACCTGCAACATTGTTGGTGTAGTTATAATAAAATTTTGACCTTGCTTGCCATAGAGGCTCTAGTAGCTCAGTGGTAAGAGCATCTGAATTAGAAGCTGGAGCTTGGAATTTTTTCTAAGCTTTCTTGTGTTAGAAATCCCCTTCTCCCAAAATACACCATAGACTCTTTTGACTCAAAAATAAGTACTACAGCCTGTATATCAGGGCTGTCAAACAATTTTTAAGTAGCAGGCTGATAATGAATAGTAGGCAGCTCTGGAACTGCACCAAAGGCACAAGTTCTTGAGGGTCAAGGCATCTAGGGACATTTTGAAAATTAGAGTCTCGGAAATGGCATTTCCAGGGCTTTTCAAGAGGTGTTTCCTACTGCGGACACCATGTTCTTTTGTCAGAATACACGCCAGACTGGGAACAATGCTGTCAAAATGTCCCTGGCGTTCCAAGACATCCACAGTTCAAATGTTTCACAGGTCTAAACCTGTTAGAATATGTGACCCTCCAAGCGAAAAGGGGGCTTAATGTAATTTTGAATAAACGCCTTAAACGCAGCGTTTAAAACAAAAATAAACGGGTTTCAAACAGTTTAAAACCCGTTTCAAACATTTTGAAATGCTTAGGGTTTCAAACAGGGCAAACGGCGTTTATGGCGTTTGAAACGCTGGATTAACATGTGTATAATTACTGAATTCGAGGTCCACACGGGATTCATTCAGTGTGTTTGCAGAATGCGGGTGATTCAATGCAATAAATTAAACTTTATTTGAACTTGAATTTAATATCGAAAATACATGCCAATATCTCCATGATATCAAACAGAAACTACTTTGATGAGTCTAAGTGCATTTGTTTTACTTAGTATTGTTCTATTTTACACAGTGAACGTCGCTAAAAGTCTCAGTAGTGCTAACGTATAGCGTGAAACCTTATGTATTCGCAAAATTGTTACCTTCTTAACATGGCGGCGCTCTTTTGTCGGAAGGGTGCTTTCAACAAAGACACGAGCGAGAAACTATGAAAGGCCGCCACGGCCGCCAAAACCGAACAGCAAAACCAAAAGCCACGAATATCACTAGCTTCACATTTTGCATGATCGAAGAGTACAGTGTTCCATTATTATTACTTTACACGAGCAATTCTCTTTGCAGATGAATAGATATGTTTCCCAACGCCTCATAACCAAACAGGGATCGTCCCTGGCTTCCCCGCGAGCTTGTTCTTGCCTTTGCTATCGGTTGATGTTTTTACACATTTAAAAAGATAATGCCTTTGAAAATGAATCTGCACCAAGTATTTGTCATGAATTTTTGAACTGCTAGCTACTGCTGTCGCAACTTTGTTTCTTTAGTCACGTGTACGTACCCTGGTTAATTGTAATTTGTGGTTTTACATTTTTCGTCCATATATGGGCATGAAGAATTGCAGACTAACATGGAATAGCGGGCAACAAACATCGTCGTTTTTAAAAACGACTGTTCAATGCCTTTCCAACCATCTTCTGTCAACCAGCAAATTGTGACTTTATTGTTTACAGACATTGATGTGAATAAGCTCCTATAGTTCGCGTGACGACTAGAAACTAGAGGTCCAACTTTGCTTTTAAGAGAACTGATAACTCGGGTGAGGAAGAAAGAGGTGTTGTGTTACAATGGTGACCATTTTTGGGTAGTTCGATAAAAATCGCACAGAGCAGATTGCAAAGTTTGATTGTGTGAGTGTACTGAAGCCAGTGAACACATTTGTTTTTTATATAGAAAACCCACACCAAACTAAAAACGAAAAAACGAAAACACAATGTAAGAATAAAGTTAACAATTGTGACTCACACGCCAATGGTTGGATTCAACCTTCACAGAAACATAATTTCTTGAGCTCTTTTGGAACAAAAAGGTGAGATAAGTATGCGATATAAGGTCACAAGTGTTTTTCAGGTTGTGCATATGTTATTCTAGGTCTGCATCAACACATAGAAGTTATCTCATGACTAATGTGGGAAACGTGTTTCTTATGGTTCTTAGCGACCAGGAATGGCAGCAGATCTTGTCGTACACTGTTTGCGCTAAGCATATGTACAGCTGATGTATCCCGATTTCACATCAAACAACAGGAATATTTTTGCTTTATTGCAGAATTGTATTATTAAGTTGATTTGTTTTATTTTGATTTTGATTTCGGTCTCAACTTCACTGTTTCACGATTTTAAAGCTACTACGTATTTTTGTTTTCAAAAACCATAATCGGATAACCATTCCTGACTTTTGTGGAATAATTATGTTTGTACCTGAAATAATTTTAGCTGTTGACAGGTCTACAGAAGGTCTGGCGTTTGAAACACATGCAAATGCATTTCGTTGCATTTTAAACGCCTAGCGTTTGAAACAGGTTTCAAACGCGTTTCAAACATAAACGCCTTTGAAACGCTTTGAGTTAAGCCCCCTTTTCGCTTGGAGGGTCACATATGTGTTCAATGTCATTCAAAACTGGGAAACAGATGCTTTACAATTTTATTCGATGGTGCTTATTTTTTGTTAGAAGTTGTGGTAGAATTCGAAGTACATGTAGCCGGCTAAGGATGGCTAACTAGCCAGCGGTTGTGGCCAGCTACTGGCCCTTATTGACAGCAGTCCTGCTGTATATGAAAATACACAATATAAGCAGTTTAATAAGTGTCACATTTTTTTTTTCTAAAAACATGCAAATGTAAATTTGGAAGCTCCACTTACCCCACTCTAGGATCAAAATATTTGCTTTCATTTAAATCTTCTGTTGGCTTTTCAATCTTGAACTTCTCGGCCTTCTTTGCACGGATGTTTGCCTTCAGTGTTGGCATGCGGCTGGTCAGCTGAATGGCTCTCCCAGCAGCATCAACTGTGCGCCCGGACTGGTCCAAAATCAGGGCTTTTGGATGAGAGTCGTCTTCTTTAATGGCAGACACAGAAATCAAACCTGACTTAATCAGGTTTGTGCCAGCACTTGTGAGTCCTGTGCTGGAAAACTGAAGGTTTACAACAAAATTTAACACAAGTACGGTACATTGAAAAAATCAAGACAATATTAACCACAGGGTTTGCAAAAAAAATTATTTCAAGTATCCCAACCCTGGAATACATTGTGGGTGACATCGTGTAGTAAAACAACTGGTTTGAAAACTACATTTATGCACTGTATACTTTGCCCACAACACACAAAGACTGACATATAAACTTGTTGCCATTAGTAATATGCATACATTGTATTAATAGATTAGTAAGTTTGTGGAGCCTTGTGGTAGCATTAAGTTTACTCTTTGACTAAAGCTGAGAGGACAAAATGAAAATATAAAAAATGAGCAATAACAATAACATTAACTCTGGATTGCCATCAATTTCATTTCATTTTGAATGTCAGTCATTTCAATGCCACATGTATTATCACGTCTGGTGTGAAGGTTTCAAGTTGCGGAAAGAAGAAATTTTCAGGTGGGGAATTGAACAGCTAGGAATTTCATTAAGCACTATTTTGTTTTGGTTGCTGATGAAAGTAGCCAGGGGACATGCTCATAGAAATCAGGAGAAATCCCTGGCCAAGAGCACTGATTGACAGCTCTGTAACATAATGTAATAATTATTAATCAAATGTAACACTGTTCTTACCAGGTTAGGTTTATTTGCCAGCTGAGCTTGAATCCTTGCTTGTAGTTCAGCTGCCCTTTTAGCTTTTTCTATTGCTTCATTCATCAGCTCCTGTTGTTGTAATAAACTTGGAGGAGGCTGCAAAACAAACACAAACATCCACTTTAACACTGGGAATTTTGCCTCAGTGGCATATCTACAAACTGATCAATTTTCCACGCAAATGATTGTCTTCAAACAGGATGTGGTTTCTTAATGAATGGGGAATGGCAGATATAAAAAACAGAGTATTATGACTTCAAAGAAGCAATCAGATGACTTGCCAGGAAGCTCTCAAATCAGGTGAACAGCTCACACATGTTATCAACCTTGCTTTTCATTGGTTCAAACGAGGGGACATGGGTTCCAATCTTGTATAAGATTTCCTTTATATGCTAATCCACACAACTGTATGAAGGTCTAGTTCACTTTACAAATAATAACACGGGCAAAATTATCCAAACAGGTACTGTAAGGCAAGACAAAAATTTTTATGTAAGAAGCATGAAGGTAGTAACTCAGGTGATGCTGTTTACAATGCAGTGCAGAGATAAGTGTCCAAACATTTGCGTGTGACATGCATGTGCGCAATTTGCGTATACACATCTGCGTCTGAGCGTGCGTGCCTTTCCGACATGTCTGATTAGTATGTATGAGTTAGCTTATTGTCTTCTTCACGTTCTTATTTTATTGTTAGTTTTAGCGGCCGTTCATTGTAAGTCAATGGCTCGATGAGATTTGGGCAACCTTGGAAATGTATTCAAGTAAACATACGTTTATCTACCGACAGCATGACTAGATCATCATAATTGGCACTAAATGAATCTTCGGCTAAATATATTCACATCTGTTATTTCCTAGTTCTCTAAATTAAAACTGAAAATAATTAATGTTTCGATTTAAAGAAACGGTTCTAGAATGAACTTGTATATTGGAAAGCAAATTGATTCCTCCACTTATCTCAAGGAATGTATAGACAAGATTCGACGTGCAGAATATCTGGCACCTCGATAAACATCTCTCATTGAAGTATGAAGTATAGCTTCAACCAACAAATTGCTTGTTTCCTTTTAATTATTTGCTTCGCCTTCCTCAAGAAGATCAAGCTACTGTCGCGAGACTCGGAAAACAAATGGCTATTTTATACAAACAAATCTTTTGTTGTTTTTAAATTATTTGATTCGCCTCCCTGATAAGATCTTATAAAGTTTGAGCTACCATCATGCGACTCGAAAGTGTCGGGTCTTGTTACACTGAAATCAAACACAGATGGAATTCATTCCTTTTCGAACAATCATGCAAAGTTTGGTTTGACTATGAACTTTGGTAAAAGTTGTAATAAGATTTTTTTCATTTCAAAGTTGTAATGCATGTAAATTGTGGCATAAGTTTGTAGTTATGATTGTTTTTGTGCAATAAATTGTATGGTATTTAAATACTGGTTTGACACATTAACTTTTTATTCGGTTATTCCATAGAAACTTGCTTGTGAAACCTGTAGCCAACACTGACAGGCTGCGCTAAATTTCTGCGAAGTGAAAAACAAATCTCACAAAGCCCCCAAACACTACAAACTGTGCTTCGCCGCGCCGCCAGTGTAACGTGATTCTCAAATTTCATGTTGCCAGCCTAGCTCGTGATTTACAACATGGACAAGCATAGAAAGTTGCAAAGGCATACAACCGGCTGACTTCTTAAAAGTGTTTCGAGGCCGTGTTGAGACAACGGCTAAATTTGCAATCAAAGCGTTGCGTTAGCAGCAGAATATGCAAATTCTCTCTAGTTTGGGCACCATGGGACTTCGACAACGATGTCACTGCACAGCATTAAATTCTCATCTCTAAACCGATATTAAAAGTATGTTGTGACTTCTTTTGGAAATTTCGCTTACGAGAGAGTTTTTGAAACAGTATTCGACCGAGAAACAAGTTGGCTATTTACAAAGTGGTCGCTTTGAGAGAGTTGACTGGTTACGGTTATTGTCATTGGAATATGCAAATTTCACGGGACTTTAGGACTTCGAAATTATTAGGGAGCTTTAAGCAACTGAAGCAAATACTAAACTTTGATAAATTCGAGCCGCTACTGTGCAGCTTTCAATTTTCTTATCTAAAACTGATAGTAAAAAACTGCTGTGACTTATTTCAGAAACATGTTAACTCAAATACTGCATAGATGGGTGATTCTCAGCCAAGAATCAAGAATCGAGTCGAGATTGTAGTGAATTTCATTCGCCGTGAGTTTCATTGATCCGTCTGAAACTCAAGGCATGTGTACGTTCTGGCAGGAAAACAGATATTCGTATCGGTTAAAAAAGAGTAGTGGTTCATGGTCGTTTGTTCAGCCAAACAACGACAGAAAGAAAATTAATGGTTATGAATAACAAAGGTAAACACGCACATGTGTCGCACGCATGCATGCCCGTTGCGTGTGCGTTGGTCGCTTATCTCTGCACTGCACTGTACCATTTACATGTACATTGATAAGAGAAAGAACCAACTGCCTCTTCAACCCGATTCTGTAAATATTCAATGTGCCAATTTTCCCTGTACTTTTAAATCCACTCAAACCAATAGAATACCACTGGGTCTCTGAGGATGTGCTTAAAACTGATTCACAATAGAGTTTTGATTACTAAGATGAAGAATGTCATTAAAGATGTGAATATTGTTCATCGTGGTGTCAGAAGGAATGAACGTTTATTCGTTTGTCTCACGATAGAATTGCTTTGAGATACTGATCGCGACGTTTCGACTGCAATACTGCTAGTCTTCATCAGGCGATGAGGTCGATTGTTTACGTGTAGCTATTTATGCACGTTGGTTCGCTGTGATTGGTGTATTTCGATCCTTATTATTCTCTATTATTATTCCTTATTATTCTCTATTATTATTCTCAGCACAAACAGCCACCTAGGATCTACGGTCAGCCCAAGATACACAAACCAAATGTACCATTGAGACCTACTGTATCGTGCATAAACACCTTTGCTTACAATTTGTCGGCTCATTTAGCTGACATCCTGTCCCCACTGACAGGCAAATCAGAGTACGCAGTTTCCAACTCTACTCATTTCGTGAATACCATCAACCATGAAAGAATACAAGAAAAGGAAATCATGGTATCATTTGATGTAGAATCTTTATTTATGAACGTGCCAATCGAAGATGCCGTAAAGGCCACACTTCACAAACTAGAAAACAATCCCGGTCTTGCCGACCGCACAAACCTAACACCTGCACAAACTGCCGACCTTTTAAACTTTGTTTTACGATCCACGTACTTCCAGTACAATGGATACATTTACGAACAAAAGGACGGAGCCGCTATGGGAGCCCTGTCTCCGCAGTTATAGCCAACATCTTCATGGAAGATTTTGAGGAGCGTGCGATAGCAAGTGCGATCTGCAAACCTAAGATCTGGAAGCGATATGTAGATGACACTTTTACTATATTAGATCGAGACCAAGTCGACAGCTTTTTACAACATCTTAATAACCAACAGCCCACTATTCATTTTACCATGGAAACAGAGAAAGATAACAGCATTCCCTTTCTCGATACGTCAGTTATAAGGGACTCAAACGGCCTTCTTACTACCAGTGTGTACAGAAAGCCCATACACACTGATCAATACTTGTGACCTCTCACGCGAAAATGTACACTAACGGCTTCCCGTTTACAAGCCATTTGTCACCCGTTCGTTGGAAACATCAACCCGTTCGAATGACTTGGTTACCCGTTTGTTGGAAACATCATCCCGTTTGAACGACTTGGTTACCCGGTCGTTTAAAACATCAACCCGTTCGAACGACTTGGTTACCCGTTCGTTAAAAACATCAACCCGTTCGAACGACTTGGTTACCCATTCGTCAAAAACATCTACCCGTTCGAACGACTTGGTTACTCGTTCGTTGAAGGCATCAGGCCGTTCGAACGACTTCATCACCCGTTCGTTCGTTCATCATCCGTATTATGGCATACCTTGGAATTATTAATATATGTGACCCTTCACGCGACTTGGGGGCTTATCTAAATTTCACACTATGTCTATTTTCACGGTCCAGGCCGTGAAAGTAAGAAAAATTTTTGGAATGTGAGTGAAATTTCTCTTTCACGCCGTGAATACGTCGTGAAAAATTCAAGGCTACCGTGAAAATTTCACGCAGTGAAAAAGGTTATAATTGCCGTGAAATGTCACGGCGTGAAATATTTTTCACGCCGTGAAAAGTTTCAGTCACCGTGAAATTTAATTCACGCCGTGAAAATATTTCACCCCGTGAAAAAGGTCACTGTCTCTGTGGAGAAATCCACTCATGAAGAGTAAACATTTTACGTGTCTTTCCCCTGCAAATTTCAGAGATTTAGTGCAAGCGTGTATAAACGTCATCCCAGATCCAACTTCATGCTATACATTGTTGTCTAATTGCTACCCTTTTCTTCCGAACACGCAAGTACAGTTTTTTTTCGTGTTGTAAAACAGTTTTCTGTCACAATGAAATGAAACATTGTTTTTAAAGTGTATTGTTTAGATGTCATGCAAGCCTTTATTAATTTTGCCCAGATGAATGTAACATGTAATTTTTGATTTTCGGCTGAACAAATGAAATCGCTTAAAAAGTGAGGCACCGAAGATAATCAAGAAATGCAAATGATTCCGTCTTTGTATTGTCTAAATTTACAATCAAAATATCGTTTAAAATCAAGAATTTGTAAGATTTTATCTCGATCTTCAATGAAGTAATGCCAATTCTAGACTCCCTGGCGACAAATGTGTGTGTTTATCGCGTCTTTGTGTGTGATGTCTAAAAGCGTATTTGCCCAATTTGTCCGTTTGGTAAATATTTCTATCGTTATTTTTCATAGAAATTACCGCATCTTGGTGTACAAAATAATTAAGAATTCAAGGTTAAACAGTTTTAATCACTGTAGCGCGCAATAGGGTCTTGACAAACTGCGAGCCAGCGAGCCATGCGAGTCACGCGAGGCTATGGCGTTCATTATTAGGCGTCGGTGAAAACTGCAAAGTTGAGCACTCAGTATACTGATTAGGTTAAGCACTCATTCTACTGATTAGGGTTTTAAGCTTTCATTTTACGGATTAGGTTAGATGTTAGGGCTAGGGTTAAACACTTATTTACAACGGTTAGCGCTCAGTTAATGTTTTCGGTGTTACTGTTTTCGATTTTTATGGTGCTTTTTTCAAAGATTCTTCAATGGACTGCATGGCTCGCACGATTCGCTGGCTTGCTTTTTGTACACACTCGTGTTGTTTTTATCTGTTGGTGTTATTTCATTTTTTTACCCCTCTGTTCAAATCGTTGTAACGACATAATTCTTTTACAAAATTCATGTTTCATTTATACGAATTTCTTGTGTGTTTCTATTTTTTTTTGTTTTGAGTGTTTTAAAAACAGATGCTTTGACAAAATAATACTTCGCTCGCTGACATAGTATGAAATGTCAACAAGGGCGCGTGACATGCAGTTTCATTGCGTGTCTAAACCTAGAAATTCGTACCAGACAACAGATACTGACGGTTTTTACTTGACCGAAGGTTTCAATTAATTTCTGAGGCTGAGGATCAACTTCCACAAATTTCCCTTGACGTGATTAGGCCCATTTTTCTTCCGAGTTCGAAAGGCAGCGGGATGGGAGAGAAAAACACAAGAAAACCCCGGGTTAGATTTCGTGACATGTAATTGCTATTCACCTTCGACTATGTTTTTCACGGCGTGAAAATGTGCCCTGTCAACTTCACGGCGTGAAAATGTTGACTCTTAATTTTCACGCTTAATTTCACGGCGTGAAAGGTTTACACCGGTTAAAAAAATTCACGGCGTGATTTGATTAGTTTCACGCCAAGAGTGAAAAATTCTCACATGGAGTGAATTAGGCGTGGAATTTGAAATTCACGGCGTGGAAACTCAAATTCACGCACCGTGAGCGTGAAAAAAAATTCACGGTTTTTGGTGAAATCCATAAGCCCCCTTTTCGCGTGAAGGGTCACATATTTTTTTCTGTCGAAGTGGATATGGAAGACGGGTAAAGTGATGGGCAACCTTTGCCAAGTATAAATATAGAAATGCTATCCATTTAAAATATTTGTGACCCTCCAAGCAAAAAGGGGGCTTGACTCAAAGCGTTTCAAAGGCGTTTATGTTTGAAACGCGTTTGAAACGGGACGCTAGGCGTTTAAAATGCAACGAAACGCGTTTGCATGTGTTTCAAATGCCAGACCTTTTGTAAATCTGTCAACAGCTAAAATTATTTCAGGTACAAACATAATTATTCCACACAAGTCAGGAATGGTTATCCGATTATGGTGTTTGAAAACAAAAATAGTAGCTTTAAAATTGTGAAACAGTGAAGTTGAGACCGAAATCAAAATCAAAATAAAACAAATCAACTTAATGATACAATTCTGCAATAAAGCAAAAATATTCCTGTTGTTTGATGTGAAATCGGGATACATCTGCTGTACATAGTGCAAACAGTATAAGAACCGTAAGAAACACGTTTCCCACATTAGTCATGAGATTACTTCTATGTGTTGATGCAGACTTAGAACAACATATGCAAAACCTGAAAAACATTTGTGACCTTATATCGTATCCTTATCTCACCTTTTTGTTCCAAAAGAGCTCAAGAAATTATGTTTCTGTGAAGGTTGAATCCAACCGTAAATGATCCATGTTGGCTTGTGAGTCGCAATTGTTAACTTTATTCTTACATTGTGTTTTCGTTTTTAGTTTGGTGTGGGTTTTCTATATAAAAAACAAATGGGTTTACTGGCTTCAGTACACTCACACAATCAAACTTTGCAATCTGCTCTGAGCGATTTTTATTGAACTACCAAAACAACGGTCACCATTGTAACACAACACCTCTCTTTTCCTCACCCGAGTTATCAGTTCTCTTAAAAGCAAAGTTGAACCTCTAGTTTCTTGTCGTCGCGCGAACTATAAGAGCTTATTCCCATCAATGTCTGTAAACGATAAAGTCACAATTCGCTGGTTGACAGAAGACGGTTGGAAAGGCATCGAACAGTCGTTTAAACGACGATGTTTGTTGCACGCTTTTCCGTATTAGTCTGCAACCACAAATTACATAACTAACTTAACCAGGGTACGCGTGACTAAAGACACAAAGTCGCGACAGCAGCGCAAAAATTCATCACAAATACTTGGTGGAGATTCATTTTCAAAGGCGTTATCTTTTTAAATGTGTAAAACTATCAACCGATAGCAAAGGCAAGAACAAGGTCGCGGGGAAGCCAGCGACGATCCCTGTTTGGTTATGAGGCTTTGAGAAACATATCTATTCATCTGCAAAGAGAATTGCTCGTGTAAAGTAATAATAATGGAACACTGTACTCTTCGATCATGCAAAATGTGAAGCTAGTGATGTTCGTGGCTTTTGGTTTTGCTGTTTGGTTCTGGCGGCCGTGGCGGCCTTTCATAGTTTCTCGCACGTGTCTTTGTTGAAAGCATCCTTCCGACAAAAGAGCGCCGCCATGTTAAGAAGGTAACAATTTTGCGAATACATAAGGTTTCACGCTGTACGTTAGCACTACCGAGACTTTTAGCGACGTTCACTGTGTAAAATAGAACAATACTAAGTAAAACAAATGCACTTAGACTCATCAAAGTAGTTTCTGTTTGATATCACGGAGATATTGGCATGTATTTTCGATATTAAATTCGAGTTCAAATAAAGTTTAATTTATTGCATTGAATCACCCGCATTCTGCAAACACACTGAATGAATTCCGTGTGGACCTCGAATTCAGTAATTATACGCATGTTAATCCAGCGTTTCAAATGCCATAAACGCCGTTTGGCCCGTTTGAAACCCTAAGCATTTCAAAATGTTTGAAACGGGTTTTAAACTGTTTGAAACCCGTTTATTTTTGTTTTAAACGCTGCGTTTAAAGCGTTTATTCAAAATTACGTTAATTAAGCCCCCTTTTTGCTTGGAGGGTCACATTTCACTTGTTCGAGTGGTCAGTTCGAAGTTGGAAAGATCTGTTTGACTTCATTTGCACAAGTGTTAGTTTGTCTGCTTTTAACTGTTATTTTGGCCTTATTAAAAAAACCGCGCACACACAAGTGATGTAGCAGACGGTATCCGGTCATTTCGTTCCAGTCAACAGTCAGATCATTCTACAAAATAGTCGGTTCGTTCCACAAAAAAGTCAGTTCGTTCCACATATTATTATGTTATAACTATTTTCTAAATGACTTGTGTAAATGTGATCAGAGTTCAGAGTAGCGATCGGAACATGGATGAAAGTATTTTCAGAACTATTTACATAATAGTGAGGGCGTTGTATGTTAATTTCACTATGCATTGCGGCACGATGTGAGAACTATTCACACAACAGCGAGAGCTTATCTTTTTCGATTTTTGACCACAACACAGAAAAAAGAATGTTAATAAAGTACTATGCGCTCGATGTAATGTGGTTATAGATTAAGTAGCGAGACTTTTCGGCTTCGCAGGCTATCAGCAGATGAGTCAAAGCCGTATGTAAACAATGCATTCCCAACGTCCTTTGAATACTGTAGTTTTGCTCTCTGTATGAAGCGACAGAAAATCAACAGAAGTGATGCCCCCCTGTGATGCCCCGTTGTTGACGTATCAACTTATCATGTCACGCGCGTTACTTTGAGTGTGAGTATACGTACTTTCATTCAAGGTATTTTTATTTTTTTCATTTCTCATTAGACAAATTAGTATTATCTGTATACAACACTCAAGCTCGCCAAGGGCACCAGTACAAATCATTAGAAAGTAAGTTTCCGATTTTTGCTTTTGGATTACTGATGTAGGAGGAGCTTACAAAAACTGATATTATAAATTTACGACTTGTGACCGCAATCTTCACCGCATATTCATAACTCAGGATGGGTCAAATTTGCATAAAGTTGTTTACGTATAGAAAGCGCTATGGACCTTGTTTTTTAAAAAACTTTCTATCTGAGTAGAGAGGTTTTCCCGATGTAGTTTTTGGAAAAATTACAGTCCCAAAATAGAGATGCGTGTTCGCAAACAGTAGTTATTGTGGATACGATCCAAATAGAAGTTTCATTCCAGAAGAAACTGTACTACCTGTTGTAAAGTGCGGTCGAGATAATCGTCAGTGTAAGCTGTTCATTCGTTTGGTGAACCTGTTCGGAAATTTTGATGAGCCGTTTGAATGGGTAAGTAAGCCGTTCGCCCGTTCGTGTTAGCCGTTTGAAAAACTTAACAACCCGTTTAGTTGTTCGTGATAGCCGTTTGAAAAACTTAACAACCCGTTCAGTCGTTCGTGATAGCCGTGTGAGAAACTTAACAACCCATTCGAATGGGTACGTAAGCCGTTTGCCTGTTCGTGTTAGCCGTTTGAAAAACTTAACAACCCGTTCAGCTGTTCGATGAACCCGTTCGAACGGGTGAATGAGCTGTTTGCAACCCGTTCAGAAGTCGCGCGTTTCACCTGTTTAACAGAAAGCCGTTAGTGTACGTTTTCGCGTGAGAGGTCACACTTAGCCTATGACTCACACCATCCTCAGTCAGTGAAGCGTGGTATTGTTAAGTGTCTATATGACCGAGCCAAACACCTCATAACAAAACCATCAGTTATCTCTGAAGAAAAGAAACATTTATCATCGGTACTTGTTTCCAACGGTTATCCTTCTTCGTTATTATGAAAACTTGCTAAAACCACAAGACCAACAGCCAACAACGAACCCACGCAGGAATTTAAATCTACTGCGGTTTTACCCTATATTAAAGGTGTATCAGAGGTTCTTTGCCGCTGCCTACAACAACAAGGCACTTGCACCGTCTTTAAATCTGACACAACTCTTCGGTCTTACTTAGTACAACCGAGAGACGCCCTAGAACCAGGCAAACAAGAAGGTGTTGTATACAGAATTCCATGTGAATGCGGTAGAGTATATATAGGCGAAACAGGGAGAGCAATGCAAGACAGGATAAAAGAACATGACAGAGATATATGGCTTGCTCATACACAAACCTCCGCAGTTTCGGAGCACGCAAACGAAACGGGGCATCTTCCTTTATGGAATCAAGTCAAGTTTATTGATCGTGACCCTCACCGATACACACGTAGGGTCAAAGAGGCTATCCAAATAAGACTTCATTCTAATAACATCAATAGAGACAACGGAATCGAAATTCCTGAAGCATGGATGCCTACGATCAGAAAGCATAACAGCCGTTCAACTACAAAGCGGACCCCTGAGGGAACATCATCTGCTAGTCGGAATAATGAGGATCGAAATACACCAATCACAGCGAACCAACGTGCATAAATAGCTACACGTAAACAATCGACCTCATCGCCTGATGAAGACTAGCAGTATTGCAGTCGAAACGTCGCGATCAATATCTCAAAGCGATTCTATCGTGAGACAAACGAATAAACGTTCATTCCTAAGATGAAGAATATTTGCCAGGTAATAGAATACCTGGCAACTTATTTGCACCTTGTAGAACAGCAAAAGAAACTGTTGTGTTTATGCTCAGTTCTTTAAAGCACTCCAACAAGTGGCCAGTTATTCTAAAATAGACTTTTCCTGCATTCCTATAAACAAGGCGCCAACTCGAGGCTCAAGTGAAAATACATTGATTTGTATGAAACTGTTCAACGACATCATTTCTTTAATTTATGTTTGTTCACTTTGAGAGCAGAATGTGGAAAAGGTCTATTGCTACAAATATTTACCTGTGGAGAAACTTTTGGTACTGATGGAGCTACAGGAACAGCAGCTGGCTGAGCCTGCCTTATACCGGTCAACTGTTTCCTTCTTTCCTCTATTTGTTTCTTCATACTTGCTACCATTTCACTGATTTGATTGCTGCTCAGAGAAGCAGCTCTTTCTATTGATTCAGGCATTGCTGGTGGTAAAGGTACATTATCATCCTTTAGAGCGTCAAATCTGCTCTGTTTTCTTTTGCTCCTCAGGTATGATGAGTCGCCACGGTCATCTGCATCTTCTCCAAACACATCCTCCAGAGTTCTTTTTTTCGATTGAGAGCTTTTTCCAGAACTAGAACTTTTACTTGTCTTTAGCTGAGATACTTTGTCGAATAGGTCGCTCACGAACTGTGGAGCTAAATCGTCCAAAAGTGAAGATAACTTCTCACGAGATGATTTTCTGTCCAAGTTGTTTGTAACGCAATACAAAGCAGCGTTTACCACGCTTTTCTCGTTAAATCCTAACCGCCGTTTCACAGTTTCTTCCACCCATGGCTTCAACTCCTCTAAGTCTCTTTTACTGACAGCCATTTACGTAAGGTGGTTGTATGCCTCAGTCAAAAACTTAATAAATTGTGCACCTCAAGCAAAGCGCATTTCAGCCGCCATTTTGGATTTCGTCTCACTAACGTTGGCGCATTCTCTTAACTGTTTTGCCGCTGAACAAAACTCCAGTTTATTGTTTATTGTTCATCACCAGTCTCCTCACTTTGAGCCGACATTTTGGCGCGCTTTGTAAGCGGGAAAGGATCATCAGAATCATTTCAAAGTTCTCAGGAATCTTTTGAAGCTTTTTGTACATGTGTTATCATAAATGGGAATTCACGGTCTTTCCAAGGTAATCGGCGATCATGCCCCTTCAGGATCAAAGGAAAACGAAATCAAGAACTATTTTGGTAAGTGGTAGTTGTACGTGGTTCAGCACGATGATTCATCGATCGAATGAAGCTTATGTGGAGGTTGCCGCAACCTTTTATGCTTTTATCTGATATTTGGTAGTAATTACTCTGTCACTGTGAAAAACCTCCGGAAACGGGTGTCGTTAACATACTGACTGGCCATCATGTCAAAAAATATGTGAGTACCGTTTGGGGGGAAGGGGGGTCTGGTAGGACTAATTTGAGGGAGGTGGAGAGGATATGCAATGAAGAGGCCAGGTGAAACTTATTAGTCGAGCGTGCTTTGAGCAGAGCGAGACTCTTAAAATGCAGTCGTTTTTTTTTCGGACCTTGTTTGTAGGCCCCGCGTTCCTAGCGAAGACCGTGGAAACTGGGGATAAGAATTGTGACGACTTTCATTGTATGGAAATGAGTCTCGTGATGAGCATGTGGTTTATTTTGGGCGATGACTGAAATAACACGCAATGTTTATCACGTTTAAGAGCTTTTCTTCCATGTAAGAAATCAGAGTTTATCTTTTTCGTTAAAACAGGTTACGTTTCATGCTTATATGACATAGTAAGCCGATAAAATCGTAAGTGCAAAACAGACATAATAAAAAGTAAAACTGTAAACACGTGCTCTCTCTGATCTTATGGTAATTTGGTTCTGACCTTCACGTGCGAAAAAATGTGACGGCATGTGTTCCGGGTCATGGTAGCGCAGAATCTGGGGATGAAAATCGACACGATGCTTTCAATCTCTGTGAACACTTTGAAAAACAACGTACCATTGTCCGAATGTTATGTTTTGAGACGAAAGATTTGCAAAGATTAATGGATTATACGGTGATCTCGCTTACAAATCCACACACCATTCGTGGTAGACCCACACTAAAAGATGTTGAGCGTTTTCGGAATGGGTCGTTCCACGAATTCTGTCGTTTGAAAGCGTTGATAACTTTGAAAGAAGTGAATACATCAGATTTTGAAACAAGGAAGAATGTTCATGAGCAGAACTTCAATGATGAGGTAAAAAACAACAAGCAAATCGTCGTTAATTTATCTCTCCCAACTGTGATATCATCATGACTGAGCCATTCTTCGGTAGTCCCAACAATCTTACCTCTTGCGTCTTTGCCTGTGCGTTTTGTGACTCAGTACTGGGAAGCCTTTACACAAGCGAAACCTCCTTAAGACATCGAATACTGTTGACATGTGCACAACAAATCTCCGGTCTTGGAAGATCTTAACTTCACTTAAAACTCTGTTGCCTTCGCATAGATCATTAAATCTCCCTCCGCAGCTGATGTTTTGATTCTCGAATTAGCAGCGGTCTGTTGCTTTTGCGTTTCCGGTCTCATTCACTTCCGTCACCGAGAAATGCGGTTCACAACGATCCTTTTTTTACTCGCCACTACGCGCTTCGGGCGATGGTATTCCGTCACCCTTCGGACGACCTGCTGTGCACCAACGAGGATATAGCTTGCGGTTATTGATTTTCAAAATACCGAACAACAAAGTCGATCTGGATCAGTTACAAAGCAAAGAAATCCTTTACAGTAGATTCATAAAGATCCCATTGGGCTAATTAATCGCGCTAAGCGACAGCTATAAACATTTTTTGAGGTGAGACTTTAAATAAGTAATTCATTTATTCACACGCAACTCCTCTGGACCCTGTGCAGTAGGTCGAAAGCATAATTCAACTTTTTCACTTGCTGTAGCCCAAGCTTTTTTGACCCCTAAAAGAGACTATGTTACTGAAAACACAGACTATACATATTTTTATATTTTTGCACGTGCAACCCTAAACGAGATCTTCACAGCTAAATATAATAGCGTTTTGCCCAGAACACCGTAAGTGAGTCCAAAATCCAAAATTTACACCCCTAAGCAAGATGACCAGCATCCCCAGCCCTTTTATATGCCGAGCCCCCCCCCCCCCTCCGAATGACGAACGCTCACGCTCTATTCGCCTCCTCACTGCTTATCGTATCTACAAACACGTGAGATTCAACGCTACTTAGAGCGTTCTTGTATTGATTTAAGTGTCGTAATGTTGGTTTCTGTGTGGTTGTTGCCGGTGAAAATGAAATTATGGTCTCAACCTAGTGTATTCTCAGCTCCCTTCTTTTTCTTTCAGTTATTATTAATAATTATTTTGGTCATGAATAATTTCAGGGCTAAGAGAAAAACAAAGGAGAATTAACTTGGTGAAACCTAGGTTCAACCTTTCATGGGTGGGGTAGCTACATGCAATTAAAGGATTAATATCGATATCATTGACCTGCAAACCTACATATATTTGATGAATAAATATCATAAGTTAAGTTATTGTCAAGATTGCTGCTCATGCAAAACAATAATTAGTACCTTTTAAAACAGATCCTGCAAAGATCACTACAAAAGTCATGTGTGTGGTGAAACTGAAACTCATTGCTGTGATAATCATTACATTTATGTTTGTTTGATTCCACTTTAGGAAGAAAGATTGCAATTGATGCTTCCATGAGTATTTATCAGTTTCTTATTGCTGTACGATCAGATGGAAGTCAACTTACTAACGAGGCAGGGGAAATCACTAGGTAAAAAAAGCATCACTAGAATGTTTCTTAATCTAGCTACACACTGTATGGTATTTAAGTACAGTGTATGTCTAGTGGCAGTGTTTTTCAGTCATTGATGGAACTCCAAAAATGTTTGTTACTTGCTTATTTCTTAATATTACTTTTTGTTCACCTTTGTCATGCTTTTGTTTTTTTCATTATACAGCCTAGTTACAGTTATGTTTATACAGTTGAACCTCCATTAAGAGCCTGTCACCTATTAAGTGGCCACCCTCTGTTTAGCAGCCAGTAATCAAAGTCTCGAAATAATTGTAGAAAAGAATGTTAGCTTAAATCTTTATTAAGTGACCACGGCCACCTTTTGGCCATCCCAACAAGAGTTGTCCCACTGTTGTCACCTCTATTAAGTGGCCATAAGGTGCTTCATACACTAAGTTTGCCTTATGTTGTTAACGGGAGTTGATTTCGTGGGCAACAGATAAGCGTCGACTGCTTGAATATCTCTAGACCTGACCGGTTTTGGGCTATCAGTACTCTAAGAGACTTGTACACACTCAAGTCCTGATCACATTCACATTCATCGTTTATTGCTAAATCAAGGTACTTTATACATATTGGTAGCTAAATCATACGTGGGAAAATATGGTAGGGAATGCGTGTGGTTTCCTTTCTAGTAAACACCCTAATTCGATTGATAGCTTAAAGCACTATTACTCCTACATTACTTACGTAAATCCTGAGCGACTAAGTTTGAATAATCATTCCGTCCTACACAAAATCCTACCAGTTTAAAGGGTGTAGCTTTTACGCTATTCCAATCGGAAAGCACATCTAGCTATCTACTTTTCACGGTGCACATTTTTGCACACTTGCCTACACTATAGGGATCATATTTCTGGTTCCTAACAAGCTATTAATAATTGATCTATTGTTCACTCAAGATCAACAAGTCACGATTCATTGTACAAATGTCATGAATTCTTTAACTTCACTACACTTATAATAAAATTAAGGAAAATACATGTACAGTGCGAGAGAGAAGGTGACAATCAATTGTGGACCAGTATTGCTGCTCCCGTCATGTATTTGTTTCAAACTAATGTGATGTTTCTGCCCAAGATTATGCTAATTTATGACGAACCTCTTTTGAGTGACCAATCTCCATTTAGTGGCTGTTGGCTGGTACCCTTAGGGTTGCCACTTAAAGGAGTTTCGATGGCATATAGATTTAGCTGGAGCTAAAAGTGAAGCCTCCATTTACAGTGTATCTGGATGGTAAATGCAGCTAATGGAACATTAAGCCCCAGGGGGTGTAGGCTAAGGTGGCCTGTCCCAATGTATGCTCGCTTGTATCTTTAAAGCCTTATTCATAAATGAAAGCACGCTATTTTTAAGATACAAACAAAGCTGTTCATGGCTGGAATCTTGTCAAAATTTAATGTTTGTCATTATATGTTTCTTAGCATCGTACAGATTCTTTGCTAAACTTTTAACATGTTAAGACTAGGAAGCTTATGGTACAACTGTATCTATTGGCCGAGACTTGATAAAAGCAATTAACTAAATATATTTATAAACTCTAAGATACTATAAGGAATCATCCTTTTGAGAAAGGGGCTGGCTGCTTAAGGATAAAAAACTCCAGACATACGTGAAATGAAAACTCTCCCATCAAGCTAAAAGTATTATTTTTACAGAAAAAAAATGTTTTAATGCATGATATTCTGTGGGAGCAGCCAATAGGACACTTTCGATATATTAAAATTCAGCTTGATGGTGAGGCTTAGAGGACACAAACAAAAGAAATGAATAATCATGTTCATTCAGTTTCCTACAATTTCTAGAGTCAATATGGAGCTTTAGCATTGATGATGGCAACGGCAGCGAAAAATTCCCTGTGAATGAATTCACGTTTCATCAAACTTTGTTGCATTTATTCGCTGAAAATGTTGAATGTAGGCAAGGTTTCCAGGGATTGATTTCTTGGAGACTCAGGTTTAGAAGAGAAAGAGAAATTCGTCATCGCTTGTTTAGGTCCTCCATAAAATGTGCAATTAGGTATTTTCACATCATAGTCCAAAGAAATGTTCAAAAATGCATGATACCAGTGCAAAGTTGTTTTTCGTAATAAACCTAAATTGCTTTTTCGATGTTCTAGTTGCTGTAATTATTGCCATTGCTAAAGCTCCAAATATGAAAGATCTAAAAAAAAATCTGGCCAAACTTGTGTTTTCTTTCTATCAGGCCTAGAACAAAACAGTTATGTATAAATTTTTTAAACTAAAAGCACATCCTTAAAACTGTATTGCTGGTTTTCAGTGTCACGCCATTCAAAATAGATCAAAATAAAAATTCAAAACCGTTCAATAGATAATGTCCAGAATCTGGGAAATGAGAGGAGGTACATATACAAAGACCCTCACCAACATTCAGGTCAGAGGAATATTTCGTATACGAGATATCCGAAGAAATGTTTTACCCAAACTTATAGAGATTTGTATGGAGACGCCATGCTGGTGCTCACCTAGATGAGCTCCAACATGGCGGACGGGAACCAACAGAAACATCTGTTACCGAGTTTTGCTACAAGAGTGTGAATTATACTTGGAGAAACTCATGAACATTAAAGTAATACTTTTTCTAATACATGAACTGTTTAGATAGCCAAATTTCCTGAAAGAAGTCATTTTTTTTAACCTATATGACGGCTCTCTTGGCCGTCATGTAAATGCCGCGTCACGCAAAAGCTTAGAAATTCAAGCGTACTCTATCATAAAACCAAGAACCCTTTTAAAGCGAAAATTTGTATAAAAATTAGTTTTCCGCTGCTCTAACACATTGTGAAAGTAAAATCTCGGTAGGATCGATCGTTTTTTAGTTTGAATTTTAGTGACGTCATGTGAAAACCAACAATAAGCAAAATTCAATATCTTTACTGGAAAAACTGCATTGGCTTCTTCAAGGTAAACTGGTCAACACTTCGCTGAGACAAACACAAGCTGCATGTCTCAGATTCCCATCCCCCTTCCAGAATCTACTTAATCCCTCCCTGCCAGTCCGTAGGGGTGGGCAGTCGGTCGATCATACGGTGATGTCATAATCAAATTTTCTCGCATTGATAGGTTTCCATTATCTCTAGCAATAGAGGCTCTGCTATTAAACTATTAAACTCCTTGTTGATTACTAGTCA
Organism: Porites divaricata; assembly: GCA_038088405.1. Lineage (NCBI taxonomy): Eukaryota > Metazoa > Cnidaria > Anthozoa > Scleractinia > Poritidae > Porites > Porites divaricata. The sequence goes on from JBBMOI010000021.1 coordinate 4,147,618, forward strand.
GGCAGTTATTGTTTTATAATTAAAAGAGTTAGTGATGAAAGGGACATACAAAAAATTACGATTAACTGCGTGATAATAATTATGGATCTGTCATTGAGTTTATTAATAATTTTCAGCCTTGATATCATGGTGTTTTATTTTCCTTTATAGCCATTTAATGGGTATGTTTTATCGCACTATCAGGATGGTAGAAAATGGAATCAAACCTGTGTAAGTACATGTAATGGTGTTTTTACATTCAATTTGATGACTGGTGCATCCTCCAGTCCTTTCTCTTAGCTTTTCCCTGCAGCGTACAGCATGTACATAGTATTCATTACTGGTACCAGTACATCTTACCATAGTTGGAACATATCTACAGAACACATCATTTTCTGAAAACCGGTCTCTTGTAAAATTAAGGCAGGTTCACTTTAAAAAGTAGACCCTCCCACATTTTTCTTTTTTTTTTCTTCAACTTTACTTTTTCGAAAGTGATTTGTCAAAACAGTGCTGGAAGTAATTTTTCTTACTTAAAACGATATGTGTCCTTTCAAACCTTTGTTTTGGAAGGACTTATTCAAAAATTTTTGGTTGGTCGTTAATTACGGGTAGCATACGTACTTACTCAAATAAGCCCTGTGGCACTTATTAAATTTTTCATGCCTCAAATGCGGCGCTTATTTGATTGTGGCATTTATTTGAAAGTTGGATGCACCAAAGAATATTGTTTTTACTATGATACTGTTATTTGCTGTATTAAACTAACAGAATTAACGTCTTTTGATTTTGATTATAATGGGGCCATGGCACCAAGAAATATGGCTCTTGTTGGTGCTTATTACTTTTTTGTCGCAAATGTGGTGCCTATTGCTTAAAGCTTGTTGTGCTAATTCAAGTAAATATGGTCATGTTTTCAACCTGGTTTGCCTCAAATCTATTGATAGTACATGGCAAGAAAACCGAAGTAATGATTCTGGGTAACCCCTTTCAAGAACCTGTTCTTCACATTGGCGACATAATCTTTCCTTCGAATTTTCATGATTCTAGGCACAGTTTGCAATCTCAAGCTTTTAAAAAGAAATGAAATAGCCCGAATAGACCAGTAGAACGCAAATGACCACTTCCCACCATCTGCTTGGATGTGATGTTTATTCAGATGGAAGCTGGCATAATTTAGAGAAAATGAAATGTTGGATTAGAACAGTTCTTCCCATTTAATTGATGTTTTGGGGGATGATTTCTGTCTTTTACTATAACATGCTTATTTGTATTTGTTACATTACATTATTGTACGTGCTCATTAACAAATTCACCACTGGTTATTCTGAAGATGTGTACCACAAGCCTTATATGTAATTAAAAATACATCATTACAAAGGAAACAAAGGAACCAAAGCAGTGATATTTATTTTATTGAAAATATTCCCAAAACCAGCAAAAATGCTGCACATGTCTTACAATGTGAATTTTTCTCAAAAGCATCCCTGTAGTATTCAGTTAAAAGAATATCTCACTGTTTATGGTTCACAGCCGACTTCAAAGGTAAGACAAGAGCTACAGTTGTAATTCAATTAAATGCACAGACATTATGTCCGAACATGTTGCAATATTAGTGGGACATTTACAATATTTTGATCAGATGATGTCTGACAGTAATTTCCAGCACTACAAAAACTGAGAATAATTTTGCTTGGTGCTGTTCAGTGATCTTGATGCATAGGCTACTGGTTGGTCCCCTTACAGCAAACAGGCACCCAGACCCTCTGAGGAGGCATCAACAGATACAATGACATCTTCATTCACATAAAAATACGTAAAAACAGGTGATAAGCTCTTTGTACGCTTTCTGCTGTGCTTCCATCCAGTGCCACTCCACAGTTAATTCACCATACCAATAAATCTTCGTGGGCCTTTTTTGTCTTGTGGAACTGGCATATTCAAAATGGCCTGAATTCTGTCTGGACTTGGTCTCAAGCCACCAGTACCAGTCCCAAATACATCAGTATCAGTCTCAAATACGTGTCCCACATGTTCAACTTCCTGCCTGTGAAACTTGCACTTTTGCTCATTAAATCTTAAATCATTCTCTTCTGCTGTCTTCAACACCTAGTTCAGAGTGTGACCATGATCCTCTCTATTCTTGCCCCACACTAGCAAATCATTGACAATAACTGTCCTCAAACATCTCGGACATGGCCCTTTGAAAAAACTCTGGGGCTGATAACAGACCAAATGGCCAAAGGGTGTGTTGAACATAGTAAGCCAAGTACCGGTACTTTCTTCGACCAACTTGATCTGGTAGAATCCTGATGTAGACTCAATGTGTGACAGGGTCACTAGACCTATTATTTCAGTAATTTTAATTAATCAAGAAAAGCAGTACTTTTTCATTATTTTGCTTCTAATATTTTTGCGCTTAGGAATTTCTCGGTTGGATTTCGAAAGCTTGCACATCGATTGAGAATGATTGTACGTGTACCCGCAAACCCACATATTATTGCCTAAATGCCGCAGCGGATATTAGCCTTTTGCGTTTTTCTTTTTGGTAGATTATTTTAATCAGTTAATAGACCTTATCTTATTAAGTTAGTAGGATTAACCTAAGGAAATCCTGGCATTGTGTTTTACTGTGGTTTGCAACACCCCTTTTACTATTTTGTTGCGTGTGAAATTGTTTAATACTCTGGTATAAATAGAGGCACGCCTTAGCCATAATTCAGTTAAGTTTGGACGTTGTCACTGAAGATACAGCTGCAGTTCTAAAGTTAACAAGCAGACTTGCTTCTAGCAAGGTTTAATCTTTTAGTAGTTCCCATTTATTTTTAGTTTTATTTTATAGTGGCTGTATTTGCTGATGGAATTGAGTTTCAAATAAATTGCTTTGGAAAATCCTTGAATCCTTTTTTGTTCCTGCTGCTGACTGCCCCGTCCTGTTACAAATGGTTGAGAAAACTTTTTTTCTGACATACTTGCAGCTACCTCTTCCACCCTTTTTTAAGGGGTAATGTTCTCTTTACCGCTTTATTCAAATCAACAGGATCAAGGCAGATACAGACATCTCCATTTGGCTTTCGAACCACAATGATTGGGTTGACTCACTTGAAGGGGTTGTTCAGTCTTGGTGATAATACCCATCTCTGCCATTCAGCATAGTTCAGCCCTGACTTTGTCTTTTAACATGTATGGGATCCACCTTGGTGGGTGTTAACTACTGGAGTTGCACCTTCATCAATCTTTATCTGATGTATTCACCTGGAAGTGTTCCAGTGCCTCTAAACTGAGCTGCATAGGTACTGGGTATTTCTGGTTTGGTCTCTTGTGTACCGCTTGATGCCATGCACAGTAAATAATCTCTGTATTAACTGAAGGTCAGTGGTGGTTTGCAGCCCTAATACCGGTATGACATCTGCGTCAATCACCTGAAACTCAATCACATGATATCTTCCTTTGTACTCAACTGCCACATCACTCGTGCCCAATGTTTTTATTTCGTGACCTGAATAGGAAACTAGTCTTGACCCCTTTTTACTGCCACAAACAATACCCACATCTTTACAAATGCTTTCTAGGATGACATTACACTGAGCTCCAGTGTCAAACTTGAATGATATACTTTTCTTTAACTTTCAAATTTATGTACCATTGATTCTCGGTGCATTTGTTGTCACTTAAAGCAACAATAAAGAAGGCCTGTTCATCACTGGCACCATCTAGAATAGGTCCACTGCATGAGCCTCCTTTTTTTCAGCCTGGCATACTCTTGCAAAAATTAATGGTTAGGCCTGTGGCAAGCATTACAAGTCTTTCCATATGTGGGACAACAGCCTTGTTTGTGACACAGAATTGGCTTTACTATCTTTCGCATTCCCATGCTCATCTTTCTGACTGGTTCCCCTTTTTAATGCATCTCTCACCAGGTGCACTGCCATTTCTTTGTTCAAAACTTTCAGCTGCACAGAACTTACATGTACCTCAGCCACCCAACGAATAACAATACAGCCCTCTATGGTCAGTTCACCTTCTCTTAGCAGTCGGGCTCTCAGCGTGTCATCATTTATACCACAAACAATCTGATCAATCTATCCTTCAAATCACCAAATTCACATCTTACTGGCTTGTTACATAAGTCAGTCACGTATGCATCAATCGACTCCCCATCAAGTTAATTTCTTGAAAAGAATGTATGCCTTTCAAAAGTTAAGTTCTTCCTCGGATTATAGTACCACTCAAACTTCTCCATTATTTTATCCACTTTATTCTCATCACCATCACTGTCCCACTGAAACGTGTTGTAAACTTCCAAGGCTTCTGGTCCCACCACCTGTAACAGTGTCATCGCTCAAACCGTTCCATCTTTACTGCTAGGCCTGATGCCACTTTGTAAATCTGAAATTGCTGCTCAAAACACCACCAGTTTTCCTGTGAGTACAGGGGCACTCAGAGGCTGTAATTTATCCATACAACCACTTTTTCTTCTAACACCATGTTAAGATGTAAACGGAACTCAACCATAAGATCAAGAGGGCGACTGCCCCTGGGCCCCCCAAATATCACAGGGCATCCCGACTATGCATAACATTACAGTCCTCTTTCTGGCAGTGTTGATTGATATTCGCCTACTGGTCTTTATCAAGACTTGAAATATTTTGTGGAAGGAAAATAGGTTCTTGAGGTTGTAAGTTTGTACTTTTAGGTAGGTTGATTTTCTTATCTCAGACGCTGTTCCACAAACTCTTACTTACAACTGTACCATCCATACACATCTAGAAGATTAAATTTTTTGTCATGTTATAAATTGACCGTAGCAGTTTGCTAGAGGAAAAAGTGGCATCCCTGCAAAATAATTGTTCATTGATATGTGTAGATCAACTTTTTTTTCTTTAGAAGAGTAGCAAAAGCAGGCATGTTAAGCTGTAAAGATATTTAATTGCTCTTATCTAATTTTGCATAATGCATGTAATTGCAGGTATGTTTTTGATGGCAAGCCACCGCATATGAAATCTGGAGAGGTAACTTTTCCTTCTTAGTTTAGTTTAATGTTATGCAGTAAATGTCTGTTAACTGGTTAGTGCTGTCTACCTTTTACAGTGGCCTTTAAGAACTTTTTTACCTTTGTTTGTCAGTGTTTTCAGGTTTTTCTTTTTATATCAGATGACAGTAAAGGGGAGGTGTTACATTCGCCTCTTTCCATGGGCATGGCCATTGTTTCATAGACAAAGACAGGTTCCAAATGGCTACAACAGGAGGAGTTAAAATACAATGTCATGTATCAGCATACTCTTTCCACACCCAAAACAGTATTTTTTTTAGGTCCAGTGGAATTTGTTTATATTATTTTTGTTGATAACATAAGTCATTCCAGTTGTACAGAATGTAAATGTGGAATGGGAATCCAGAGTACATGTCTTTCTACATTCCAGCCATTGAAAACTGCATATTGCAGTATTCAAACGCCTCCTTGACCAACATTGATAACTATGTCATTGTGTAAAAGAATTGGCACATTAATGCCATCAATTTCAGGTCAAAGTCACTAAAACCTTTAAGGACCATTTTTGGTCTGTTGAGAGTCTTTATCCTGGTCTAAGTAAACAAGGCACTCAGATTGTTGCAAGCCAGGCATCTCTCCATCTATCCTTGGAATGTGGCAGGTGCATTTGTCAAACCAAAAGGGATCATGTTAAATTCATAATGACTGAAAGGTGTGGTCATTACAGTCTTTGGTTTTTAAAAGTCTCATACCCCTACTTGCAAGTAACAACTCTGAAGATCTATGCAACAGAACCATTTTGTTCCATCCTGAGCCTTTAGCATCTCAGCTCTCGTGGGAATTGGATACATTTTCGTCGCTCTTTTAATGTTGACCTTCTAAACACAATTGGCAAAGCATGGGGTCTTCTGTTTTCAATAGATCTTACACAGCAATTTGGGCTTTCATCAGCTCAACAGGTGCTACCTTCCTGTGTTGGTCTCTGAATGAAATGTCATCTGTCAACCAAATTGTGTTTGATTGTCATTTCCTTTTTACTGCTGGTTTTGGCTTTTCAAGGAAATATCTTTTTTGGGACTTTATGGATAATGTCAATTGCTGTTCACAGGGCCTGTTTTAGATGTGTTTGTAAAGGGGTTACTGATTTTTCTCTCTGCTTTAGTATCATTCCTGCAAGTGCTTTGCCAGGTTGTCTAAAAAGGTAGTGGCTGCTGATGGGCACTTCAGCAGAACTCTATCATAAAGAAGCTCTTAGAGTCAGCACAATAATAATAATAATTATTATTGTTAAAGGTTGCTCACAGATGCAGGACACCAGCTGAGTCTTCATTCTGTCTTAATTTTTTTTCCAGCTGGCAAAGAGAAAAGAGAGACGTGAGGAGGCACAGAAAGGGCTGGCACAAGCAGAGGAAGCGGGTGAGTTGACTTATCCTGCAGGCCCCGGTTGTTCAAACGTTGGATAGTGATTTATCCTGTGGATAGCACTATCCAACGTTTGAACAACCAGGGCCTGGTATCTATGTTAAGCATTTACTTGGTAGTATGATTAGATCACCAGATCATGGTCAGTGAAATGGCCATCAATGGATTTTATTTATTTCATCTTGAAATTTTAAATAGATATTGTAATCTAGTTTTTGAGTTAAAACATGCCTAGACAAATGAATGCAAATGTTTAGGGTGATATATAATACAGTATTTTTTCAGTCAAATGCTAACATCAGAATTCAATAATTTCTTTTTCATTTTAGGTGATGCAGAGAGCATGGAGAAATTTTCTCGCAGACTTGTATGTTATGTCTTATGTTGGTTTAAAATAGAACATGTTTGTGAACAGTCATGGCAATTTACGTACTAATTATAATACTTTTAATAGGTGAAGGTTACTCCTGAACATAATGCAGAGTGCAAGAGATTACTGAAGCTTATGGGAATACCATATGTTGATGTGAGTTAGGGATGAGCTCGATCATAATATATAGATTTAACCAGGGCTAAAGGTGAAGCTCCCTGTAATAAATTTATAATATACTTCAAATTGTAACCATTTCAAAGAAATGTACTTGGGGTTGAGCATGCCATCCGTTGAAAAACCAGTAACATGACTGCAGATAACTTCCAAAAACATGTAACCTCTATGGGTTGACACCTGAGCCTGTGATAGGGTCAGTGGATACCTTGTTTTGACAGCTGTAAGTTGACCAAAAATGGATGTGCAATATCAGGTAGCAGGCTCCCACGCAAGCTAGAAGGTGTGAGATTTGACATTGGTTATCCTGTGGTATGAATGGGTGGACGGATGGTCGGACAGTCATGCATGGATGCATGGATAGATGAACAAATTTTCTTAGCTATGGGGCTTCGTGCATGCATGGAGCTCTGCTATTTCTTTGTTATGGTACAATTTTATCCTTCGTACAAATGATATTTTCCTTCTTCAAACTCATAATCATACCCCCAAAAACCAGGGATAAAATTAAACCTCAGCATGTCTTTTTTTTAAAACTGTGTGTAACGTATTGAAGTGTCTTTTCCTAAAAATAACAGAGGTAAAAAAAATGATTCAGAAATATGGTTTTGCTCTTCACTCCTCTGATAGGACACAGCCCTGCTTGTACTAAACTAATGGGGACTTTTCTACATATACAGGTTTAAACCATGCATAAATCATTACTACTTTAATGCTAGTAGCAGTACAGTAGTGTCATGAGATTTAAGAGTCTACTCATCGATATATAGCTGTGGACTTACTGAACCTACTAAGAGAACAGTTTAGCTTTTGCCCGAGTAAAAAAGCATTATATTTACAACTTTCGCAGCAGGGTACACTGTAAGTTTGATTGTTGCCATTGCTGGGCACTTGTCCTCATCGCTTGGTGAACATTTTATTTTTATTTCATTACTTGAGGCTCATCAACATGGTGCCTCCAATTGTTTGGGAAAACCTCATCATTTGTGAGAACTACAAGGTAATCTGTTGTCTCATTTTATTTGTACCTTTTGCTGATGTCATTGTCCTTTGTATTAGGCTCCCTGTGAAGCAGAAGCTCAATGTGCAGCCTTGGTTAAAGAAGGAAAGGTATGTGTTTTAAAGGCTCATTCAGTCCATCTGCTTGTTGTTTTGATAAAATAATACTGCCGCAAATATCTCTTCTGAAAGCTCAGTAGACTCCGATTATAGCTTTTCCTCCTTATTAAGTTAACTGATTTTACAATGCTTTTGGCGAGCAAGAACGGCCACTTAACAGGTTATCTGAAACCTGTACAAAATTCATTAAATTGGCATGTGTTACGAAAAACTCTGTTGCGTGACTAGCGTGACCTTCTAGAAGCTTCGCGAAAGTTCATAATTTGTTTATTTTAGGATCTTGCGTAATTGTTTCTAAAACGGTATATTTTGTAACCTTTTTGTAATCTTTCTATAATTAGACTATTTAGAAACTTCTAGATTATTATTGTAAATGTATATAAGTAAGCGAGTCTGAGCGAAGTTTTAACTAGTTTACCACAAGCGAAGAGAGTTTGACGATCAGCCGTGTGTAGTCAAGTGTGACTGAAGCAGTGTTTATCAAGTTGGCAGAGGCCGTGTGATTTTATTGAAGTTGGCGGAGGCCGTGTAAGTTTATCGAGTTAAGTGCTGTTGTGGAGTTTTACTTCGTGGAAACTACGTTCACTTTTGGAATAAATCTTCTTGTTGCTGTTCCGACAACCCTGCGTTCAGTTTAGTTTGCAAGCTACCCGTCCTCTAAAAGATTACCCGTGTAACATTGGGGGCCTGTCCGGGAGAGGAATTCAACTGTTTGCTGACTACAGTAACCAGGAAAGGACAGTTCAAGGAGAAGGAGTTATAGCGAAAGTAAGAAGAACTGTTACGAAGAAGAAGATATTGAGTGTTTGCTGTGAACCACTGCTATGGAGATGGAAAAGCTTTTGCAGATAGGGAAAGAGTTTGGATTGGAAGGAGAAAAGTTGCTCGAGTTTGTAGAAAAACAACAAAAGTTAGAAGAACAAAGAAGAAGGGAAGAGGAAGAAAAAGAAGAAAAACGTAGACAACTAGAAGAAGAAAGAAGGAGGGAAGAGGAGGAAAAAGAAGAAAAGCGGCGGCAGTTAGAAGAAGAAAAGGAAGAGAGACGTCGAATACTTGAGGAAGACAGACGGAAGGAAGAAGAAGAGAAAGAGGAAAGGCGTAGAAGGGAAGATGAAGAGAGAGAAAATAGGCGGCAAGAGCGCGAACTAAGAAAATTAGAGATGGAAGCAGACTTGTTGAGGCAGAAAGAAGCTATTGAAGCCGCTAAGAGAGAGCATGAATTGGAGCTCGCTCGTCTAGCACAAGGCCGTAACGTCGCCGAACGCGCCGAACTAAGAGAGGAAAGGGCCAAGGCACCCAAGCTCCCCTCATTTGTGGATGGTAAGGACGACTTGGATGCTTACCTACAAAGATTCGAGAGGTTCGCAACTACAGCTAAGTGGGAGAAAACAGGATGGGCTTCGAAACTTAGTGCTCTTTTGTCTGGACGTGCCCTAGAGGTTTATTCGCGGTTATCCGAGGAAGCCGCCCAAGATTATGACCGAGTGAAGTTAGCTTTGATGAAGAGATATGACCTTACAGAGGACGGCTATCGTCGTAAATTTAGAGCATCAAAGCCGGAAGTTGATGAAAGTCCTGAACAGTTTATAGTAAGACTGGATAGATACTTGTTGCGTTGGTTGGAGCTTTCGAACACTGATCGTTCTTTTGAAGGCCTGAAAGATCTAATTGTGAAAGAACAGTTTATTGACTCTTGTCCAAAAGAGTTGGCTATACACCTTCGTGAAAGAGCCCCGGAAACGCTTGTCCAGATAGCCAAGATTGCCGAACAGTACTTAGAGGCACACGGAAAACATTTGTTCAGTCCCGCGAGTAGGAAGCCTGTGGTACCACCTCAGAAGGAAGAAACAAAGAATCAGCAGAATGATTCAACGATGGTAGTGTGTTTCAAGTGTAGCGCTCGTGGTCACGGGGCTGTTAACTGCCCATCTCTGATCAAGAGATGTTTCATGTGTGGCAAGCAAGGACATGAAGCTAGAAACTGCCGCTCAGGTAAACAGAGGTCAGGAGGACAAAATAGAAATGGTCTCCCTGTGCAGCGTGGGCAAGTGAGTGCCGGCTGTTTAGTTCAGCCACCCGAGGTTAAACCTACAGAAGAAGAAGTTAGAGCCTGTATGAAGGATGATAAACTGTTGTTAGCCAGTGGTAAGAAGATCCCAATAGTAAGCAATGCCTGCCTTGAACCACTATCTGGCGATCGGTTGAAAATGCCTGTTGTAAAAGGAAGAGTGAGTGAGAAGACTGTGGATGTCTTGAGAGACACCGGCTGTAGTGGAATAGTGGTTAAGAAGAATCTTGTGTCTGAGGATCAGTTTACTGGTGATTTTAATGTTATGCTGCTCATTGACAATACAGCGAGGAAGGTACCCATCGCAAGAATTACGGTTGATACGCCATATCTCAAGGGGCAAGTGGAAGCGCAGTGTCTCCCAGATGCCATTTACGACCTCATAATAGGTAACGTTCCTGGAGCTAGACCCGCTGATGAACCAGACCCAACTTGGCAAGAAGTATGTGCTGTAACCACGAGAAGTCAAGCTAAGAAAGACGGTGAAGTTAGTCCTTTAAAAGTACCAAGTTACCAAGAGAGCCCTATTGTAGATAAACAGAAACTTAAACAGATGCAGAGTGAAGATGAGAGTTTGCAGAAGTACTGGGACCGAGATGAAGCTACAACAGAAGGAGCAGTAGCGGTGGTAAAAGCAGATAATCGTTTTGAGGAAGATACGCACTGTGAGGTTAAAGAATCTGAAGTAAAGGATGCGGAGGATGACGATAATGTTGATTTCCTAGAGATCGGTCGCTATGATGCTAAGGAATCTGTCGAAGATGTTGCAACTGGGTCAAATCTTACTGTCGAACAGCGTTCTGAGTTTATGGACCTAGCAAATCAGTTTGCAAGTCTATTTACCGAGGCGCCAGGTACTACAGGCCTCGCCCAGCATCACATCAAACTTACCTCCGATGAGCCTGTTCGGTCAAGACCATATCCAGTTCCTTACAGCATGAGAGAGTCGTTGAAGAAAGATATCGCCGACATGATTAAAATGGGAGTTATCAGGGAGTCTGATTCACCCTATGCGTCCCCGGTTGTTGTAGTGAAGAAGAAAGACAACACCAATCGAGTTTGTGTTGACTATCGGAAGCTAAATAAGCTGACTGTTATTGACCCTGAACCCATGCCGACCGCGGAACACCTGTTCCAGAAGCTAAGTGGTGATAAGTTTTTCACAAAGATTGACCTTAGTAAAGGCTATTGGCAAATTACCATACCTGAGGAGGATATTCCGAAGACCGCGTTTGTAACACCTGACGGTTCCTATGAGTTCTTAAAGATGCCGTTCGGAATGATTAACTCCGCAGCAACCCTGAAGAGAGCTATGAAGAAATTAATTAAGGATTTAGACAACGTCGATTTTTACTGGGACGATATATTGGTTCACACACGCACATGGGAAGAACACATTAAAGCCCTCCAAGAGTTGTTTGCACGTTTAATGAGAGCTGGGATGACTATTAGACCAACTAAATGTATTTTCGGAGCTAGCTGCGTTGATTTCTTGGGTCATCGCCTAGAACAAGGAGTGCTTGGTCTACACGAGGAGAATGTCGAGAAGATTAAGAATGCACCACGGCCAGGTACTAAGAAGCAAGTTCGTTCGTTTGTTGGTCTGGCTGGATATTACAGAGACTTTATCCCGAACTTTGCAGCCATTGCAGCCCCTCTATCGGACCTGACACGCAAAGGTCAACCATCTAGGGTCGAATGGGGACAAGCACAAGAGAAGGCCTACCAGACCATCAAGTCTCATTTGACGAATGAGCCAATTCTCCGTCTTCCGGACCCAGTGAAAACTTACTATTTGCAAACAGATGCATCAAACACTGGAATTGGTGCAGTGTTAATGCAGAAGCATGATGAGAAGCTGTTCCCCGTTTGCTACGCAAGCAAGAAATTGTCAAGCGCTGAGAGGAACTATTCTGCAATTGAGAAAGAGTGCCTAGCAGTAGTCTGGGGTATCAAGAGATTTCATCTCTACTTGTACGGAGTTCCCTTTGTTCTGCAGACGGATCATGAACCCTTAAAGTATATGAACAGTGCTAAGTTTGCGAACGGACGTCTTATGCGTTGGGCTATGTTTTTGCAAAGTTATACATTCAGGGTCGAAGCCATTAAAGGCTCAGAGAACGTTGGAGCGGATTACTTGAGTCGAGCGGACGAATAAGTTTATTGACATTGAACTGCCCTCATTTAGCAATTTTTCGTGTTTAGGAGAAATTTAGGAAATTTCTACTGAAAGGGGGTTATGTTACGAAAAACTCTGTTGCGTGACTAGCGTGACCTTCTAGAAGCTTCGCGAAAGTTCATAATTTGTTTATTTTAGGATCTTGCGTAATTGTTTCTAAAACGGTATATTTTGTAACCTTTTTGTAATCTTTCTATAATTAGACTATTTAGAAACTTCTAGATTATTATTGTAAATGTATATAAGTAAGCGAGTCTGAGCGAAGTTTTAACTAGTGTGATTTTAACCCGTGTGATTTTATTGAAGTTGGCGGAGGCCGTGTAAGTTTATCGAGTTAAGTGCTGTTGTGGAGTTTTACTTCGTGGAAACTACGTTCACTTTTGGAATAAATCTTCTTGTTGCTGTTCCGACAACCCTGCGTTCAGTTTAGTTTGCAAGCTACCCGTCCTCTAAAAGATTACCCGTGTAACAGCATGCCAGCAAGAAGGCCATCCTCTAACTAAAGCGATTGTGGAATTATTCTTCTTACTTGCTGATAATACAATAGATTGCAAGTGTAAAAAGGTCACTATTTGTTGAAATTTACCTTATTTTCTGTCCACATTAATGTACGCAATATCAGTAACCTATATTTACAGTGATGTAATGCTTGAAAATTTCTTATTACTTCTGCGGAGCGCGAAGTAAAGGATTCGCGACGCTCAGGAATGTATCAAAGTTGACTTTTTTGACAAGATTGGGCACGCAAAGTCTGTAGGTTTTCGTTTTTTTTCGGCTATTTGACGAAGTGAGAGCCGAATTAGTTCGAGATATCTCGAGATCACTTCGATTTCTTTGATTTATTCTTTAAATTTTTCAAGGAAGAAAGAATTATTTTGGCTTTCCCGGGGTTTGAACCGACTCAGCTGTGGGACCCGTTAGATCAGAGGAGAGTCTGAGTTGAGGGATTAGCCGATTGCGCTACTGCGACCCAAGGTAGTTCGGCATATGAAAAATAGTTATGAAATTATGCACTAGTTTCGGGACAAGATTGGGCCTGCAAGTTCGTGACTTTTCGGCTTGTTTCGGCTATTTCACGAAATGAGACCGGACTACCTCGTGATATCTTGAGATCACGTCGAGTCTAGTCTTCGCTTTACTCGAGGAATAAATAGAGCATATTACGTGGCCGCGCAAAGACACGAAATTTCTCTTCGAGTGTTGAAAAACATTTCACGAGTGAGCCCTCCTTTCGAACTGTTTTTTGATGAATTTGAAGTTGCAAGATGCTGCACAAGACATTTTGTCTTTGTTGAGTGTTTATACGTAGTAAAATTGCTTTCTTGCGTTGCATGACTTTCTCGAACGTTCTTTACGTTTTTGGATTATTCATGAATAATTAATCAGGGTATGTTTACATTTCAGCATGAGTCAGCAGATTTGTATTCAATAACCTAAAAGTTGAAAGGCTTAAGTCAAATCTGAAATGCACCGAGTTAAAGCTGGTAAAAAAAGACAACGGTAAAAGGAAGAAATGCTGAAAAAGCCACTATCATATATAGGCAAGGTATAACGGAAGAAGCACCACGCAAATAGGCATCAAACAAAAAGGCATCAAGCTAGAGGGCATAACGCAAAAAGGCATCCCGCAAAAAGGTATCACGCTAAAAGGCATCACGAAAACAGGCATCATGCAAAAAGACAGCACGCAAAACGGTATCACGTAGAAAGGCATCGCGCAAAAAGGCATGACGCGAAAGGTATTACGCTAAATGGCATCACGAAAACAGGCATTATGCAAAAAGGCAGCACGCAAAAAGGCATCGCAAAAGAAGGCAATATGCAAAAGGCATCACGCAAACAGATATTTCAAGAAATCATGTTTAGGTTTACTTAGGATCAAGGTCTGTGTAAGTGTGGCCTGGATCTTAAACAGTATTGTTTAGTACATACTGCAAGCAAACCGAAATGGTATTCGAACGAGACATTCCATCTTGCTCACTTCGTGTGGTGCTTATTCAGTACCTTAGGCATGCCCTGATTGATCTATTACTGTTTACAACAAGTCCAAAACGGAATTGACGGCGATTGCATTTCTTTCCGGCTGGAAAACTTAATTGATTTACTTTTGAGATCGGCAGATGGCGGACAGGTTTTAGCTGTTCTTCGTACAGCGTGGTGTTCCAGCAGTGGAAAATTGCTTAAAAGGCGTATAGCTTGATTCAATAGCAAGGAAGCCTTTTCTTGCAGATTAGCGGCCATGTTAAACTCACGGTGTGGAGTTCCCAGTAGGCAAAGCGAGTTCAATTCCTATGAAAGTCGTCTGCGTTATGCCCTTTAGCGAGAAGTCTTTGTTTTTGCCTTTTTCCGTGGTACCTTGACTTTTTGCATTCCCCCTGTTTGTGTGTCGCCTTTTTGCACGATGCCTTTTGCGTGACGCCTCTTTGCGTTATGCCTTTTTGCGTGATGCCCTTTTGACTGACGCCTTTTTGTGTGATGCCTTTTTGCGTTATCCCTTTCCGCGTGATGCCCATGTGATGGTGACTTTTTCAGTATTTCTTCCTTTTACCGTTGCCTTTTTTACCAGCTTTAAACTCGGTACATTTCAGATTTGACTTCACCCTTTTCACCTTTGGGTTATTGAATTTGTCATAGATATACCTTCATAGATTTGTATCAGTTACTGAAATCGTAAAATATGTCGAAAAGCTACTACTATTCGCCTGTTTAGTATTTATTAGAACCTTATATCAAACGGTATGCAAGTTCCAAGCGAGTTCTTTTGACGAACTAAGTTATTTCCCACGAGCTGGACTGCTGTGTTTAGTCAAGTGTGACGAAGGTCGATTTTGAACTTCTGTGTTTATAAGTTGGCGAAAGCCGTAAGATATGTTAAGTTCAAGTGAGAGTTTGTTATTATTGGCACAGGCTGTTTAGTTTCACTCAAGTTCAAGTTAAGTTGTTGGCGGATGCTGTGTTTTAAAGCTCTGTAAAGGCTATGTTCCTCTGATATTAAACTTCCTTGTGTTAATCCGACATCCATGCGGGCTGATAGTCAGTGAATAATTATCCTCAAAACATTCGAACTCGTAACATTGAGTTTTAGCCAATTCCATGCCCAACGTAATTGACTCATTACCCATCCCTTACATATCTTTAATCATTACATGAGACTGCTATGCCGTTTTTGAAGCCTAATGTGACTAAGAAAAATAGAGAATTCTTTTTTCACTGTTTGTTTTGCTAGACTTGTTATTCACCGCCAGTAACCTCATATTTGACTTAGGTCTAAACGTTTAGACCCAAGTCAAATTTAGAAGGATTTGTATGGAGTCATCAGAGCATAACTGGGCTACTATCGCAAAGACAATTTGTCCCGAAATGCTAGTTTTTGGCCTCTTGGATATGGCTCTTTTCAGAATATCCTGACAAATCCTATAATTTCACAAATTAACACCTTACTCTTACCATATTTCATTTCTTACTATTCCTCCGCATTTACACTTAATCAGTTCCACCTCCACGACGCCGAAGTGTACGCTCCGTAGCGTCTTGTATTCTTTACTGCTGCCTGGTTAGCTCCGTTGGGAGAGCGGTGGTTCGCGGGTTCAAATCCCAGCCGGACTAACACTCAAGGTCTTAAAATAACTGCGAAGATTGTGCTGCCCTTGACTTTCTAGTCTTCTTGGATAAGGACGAAAAACCGTAGGTCCCGGTGTCACATAGCTCTTTCACTGATCTGTTTCTTGTGGGACGTAAAAGAACCCACACTTGCGTTTGAAAAGAGTAGGGGACGTAGACCCGGGTAGTGTGGCCAACCTTTCCTGAGTTGGGTGAGGTATATATAAGGAGAGATGTTAATATAGGGATAACCTGGTGATCCTCCTTCCGGTGTCGTAGTGGATACCTGTAAACAGTGTAAGTATGTAATTATGGTGGTGTATCTAAAATTTCTTTCCATTTTTCAGGTTTATGCCACGGGAACAGAGGATATGGACGCCCTCACATTTGGCTCAACAGTCCTTCTGCGCCATCTTACATTTAGTGAAGCTAGGTTTGTGTCTCGTAGATTTACATAAGTGTTCTTTCAAATTGTGTTAGTTTTTGCAAAAATTGAAAGCCCTGATACAGCTTTGTCTGCTGTTCCTTATCTTTTAGTTTTAGTGTAAGCATTGTCACTTATGACTCAGACCTTGCAAAATGCTCATAGTAAAACTGTGTTATGCTCTGCTCTACCTGTGAGAAAATGTTTGCGAGGCTAACTTTCTTAATGGGACACCCAGATGTGGCTTTCTTAAAGTGGTTACTTTTATAACTCAATACAGGAAAACTCCCATAAGAGAATTTTATTTGGAACGAATTCTTTGTGAGCTTGGACTTTCCCATGATGAGGTAGGAGCCGCAAATCTTATTAATTTTGTTAAAGAATTTTGATAGAAGTAAAGGAAATTGTCATGTGTCTTTGTACACATGCAACAGCAAAATAAGAATTGAACCAAAACATGATGTTAATTAACTTGTACATGCTTATGAATAAAGGTTAATATTCCTTAGAAGTAACATTAAAGTTGTTCGTTTTTTTTCTTGGCGCTCGGCTGCATACGAATTTCCCTCTTTAATAGTTACCAGTAAAGTACATTGACCTCGCGAAATGTTTTGAAGTCTCCAATTGTGAAAAAAAAGTAATTTGTTTACCCACGGAGCACTTGAAACGTGTTCGTGCGTTCCAGATTGAATTGGAATTCAGTTGAAAGTGTTGGTTTTTAATAAGAGGGGAAAACCGGAGTACCCGGCAGAGAAACCCCCCTTAGAGTCTGTTATCAAACGAATCAACACACTGTAGTTGAAAATAACTGCTTCCAACTAGGTACATCCTCTGTTCTTTTGCAGTTTATTGATCTTTGTATACTATTAGGATGTGACTACTGCGATTCGATCAAAGGTACTGTGTAATAGCTGCACTTCTTTGGAAACATAAGACCAAGAAGATGCTAATTGGCACTTTATTTGTATCTTTTGCTCTATAAAATGTTTGTTATTTAAAAAATTACCAACAGCTGTGCCTTGATGTGCTTCTTTCTACAGGCATTGGCCCAAAAAGAGCAATTGATCTAATCAAACAATACAAATCTATTGAGGAAATCGTGAAACATATTGATACAAAGGTACGTTTGTTTCAGTGCAGATCAGCATATTATCTGACTGTATAAAGGCAAACTGTAAAAAATATCAGAGATGATAGCAATTCTGTATAAAAGAATTAAAGTTGATTTTGCCTCAATTTTTCAGAAATACCCTTTACCTGAAGATTGGCCCTACCAGGTAATGTGTGGCTTATTTAACATTTAAATTATGAACCTGAGCTTAAACTGACTTAAGAATAATTTCGTTTTTTGTATTCTTTACTAAGAGACAGGAATGGCTTTGAAGCTCAAACTACGAGTCTGCATGTTTAGTTACTTGCGTCTGAATAACGTGCATAGGTCGAATAAACTTTGTGTAGTTTTGTATGATGTAATGTCATCGAAAAGCATGAAAAAACAATCGATACAGGAGTATTTTTCGTTTTTTATCTATTGTCGTAATACTAGCTTCAGGGTAACTGTATAAACTTTGTATGGACAGGAAGCCAGAGAATTGTTTAAAAACCCCGAGGTTACTAAAGTGGAAGATGTAGAGGTAAGGTGTTTTATTGATTTTGTGTTCCAGTATGCTTATTATTGAACGTTACAACATTATTACACAATAAAGAGAAGGAAGCGTTTTTGAAGTACTATAATGTCCTTAGGTCATGACAGTTACAATGTAATCCAAGACTGTCGTGCACTTGTATGCCTAATTAACGTGCTCTATCAATTCCTATTCAATTTTTATAGAATGAGGGGCCAACAGTGTTGCGAGCTGTTGCGTCCGTTTGCCTGCACGTAGCTAAAAGTTTGACCGGTTGCAAACTTTGCGCAACAACTACCAACAACATGCAACAGGGTGCCCAAACGGACACAAACAATGTTGCGTCCGTTTGCGCGGGGCTCAATACTACAAAGTTTTCTCCTCCTTTATGACTGTTTTCCCTCTTTCACAATAACTGTGTTATTTCCCGCACGCTCATAGGTCGAGCGCTTTAGTCTTTGAGGGTATAGACTGTGGAAAACACTTTATTTATTTTGAGGACGCGGTTTCACTTTCAATGTTATTGTAGTGTTTTTAAGAGGATAAACAATTATAAATTGTGGCCAATATGTTATAAAGTCAACCCTCTTTGCCTTCTTAAACCTATAGCCATCATACTTCTTTTTTTTTAGTTTGAATCGTAACAGGTTAAGTTTACGAATGTATTTACTTATTGTTTATTTATATTCAGTTGAAGTGGGAAGCTCCTAATGAAGAGGAACTAATCAAATTCCTTGTTGAAGAGAAAGGCTTTAGGTTAGCAGATAAATAATGTAACCACCTTGTCAAAAGCACAGACAATTTAAGAGATGAGAACAGTTTTTAATACCTACATGTCACTAGTCAAAGCCATGACCGCGTGCACTCTGGTGGTCTAAAACGTCCTATCAGAATATAAAGCCCAGAAAGGTAACACGCCGAAACAATTGAGAGTTTAGTTTAGTGGGGTTTTTTGTTATGTTAATCTGACCGTTGCACAAACGATATCGATTAATTCACAAGAGAAAAATCATAGTATGGAATGTAAAATGAATAAAACACTTCAACTAATTATGAACCCCAAGGAAATTATAGGATCTCCTGCGTGTAATTTGTGCGCTAAGGCTTCCACAATTCAGGTGGTAAAGCGTGTCTAATGTAGAGGGCTTGGTTTCTAACATCGTTCGTATCTTTGTGTTTTTAAAACCTGTCATATGGTTTCTTGTACATGTCGTGGAACCTCCCGCACTTAACAGCAAATGTTTGCGAATTGAACCTCGCACTTAAGGCGAATAGTTGTGTTATTACCAAGCATTCACCCTGTTTTTAGTTCACTGCGTAAGTACCGGTCAGCCCTTCAAGGGTACATTAAAATATATTTACGTTTTACTTGAATTCAAACATACAGAATTTTTTACTTCTCACTGAGGTTATTTGCTAAACACCAAACTTTAAGTTCCTAGTGTTGGGTTTTTAGTAGCAGGTCTAGATTGCGCAAAATTCGGCTTTTATCAATTTTCAATTTTTTTGTTTATTGTTGCCATAGTAGTATCGATTTTAGTTAAAACTACGTTTTGACAAGCTTCAATCCATAGTCAATCACTGGCGAAAATTTTATAGCGATCGGACAGGGATAAAATCCCTTTTAAGGCGATAGAAAAATATCGATATGGTCTCCGAAAAACTGTATCGAAACACCTAAGTAAACTTGTTCTCAAACATAGTTTTTGATTTTTGTCATCCTCAGCGAAGACAGAATACGATCAGGAACGAAGAAGCTCGTGAAAGCACGCCAGGGATCCACACAGGGAAGACTGGATGCGTTCTTCAAAGTTCTTCCCTCACCTACTTCAGCCAGCAAAAGAAAGGTAAACCAAAGCCAAGTATTGTTTTTTGGTTTGTGATCGAAATTCTTGTGGAACAGAGAAGAGAATTATAGAGAACAGTCTCTTAAGTTGTTGAGCGTGGTGTTTCAAAGTCTTCTTCTTGAACCTCTGTTTGCTGTTTGTGTTTTTCTCTCGTAGTTGCGGACATTGTTTGTATAAAGGATTTTGACAAGTCACATCGAGTTTGGAATCTTTTTGGGTTTTTATTCTGATAAAAAAGGCATCTTTTATTTTATCAGTGGGGAATTACACAAAGATAAAACAAACGTTATTATCGGACAACTAAAGGTGGAGCATTCTGTGTTGTCATGAGACCCTGACATGTGATTGTCTCCTTTTTACTTTCTCTTCAGAGTGAAGAAGCCAAAGGCTCAAAGGCAAAACAAGCGAAATCAGCTGCTGGTGGAAAGTTTAAGAAGCCCAAATGAAAGATTTTGGACGTCTAACATTAACCAAAGGAAAAACGTTGATCGTTTTTGCGTCTTAAAATACCAATCCTTCCTAAATTAGAATAACTGCAAAAAGGAAACCAATTATAACCCCCACTGGTACAAAACATTACCAGCGCTCCAAAGAAGCATATTTTGTGGGTTCCATGGATTATTTGGAGTTGTTTTAATCACGCGTTTTGAATGCTCACTGTAAAAATTCATACCGTCTCCGATACTGCTGTCTGTTTTGAATGTATTAAAAAAGAAGTAATTCTTGCCGCCACTTTTGCCATTTGCCATTTGCTATTTGCCTTTGGGTTAAACACACTTTCAGATTACAGAGGGTGGGCAGTCTGTGAACACTGTAAAGAAGAATGTTTACTGTCGCTGGAAAATGACAACAGTGCACTTTATTTCAAGTCCATGCGGGGTATACGTAAAGCTTAACTGCCGTTAAAGTTGTGTTTAACCTTTCCGTTAGTACGTCTATTGATCAATCGCAGGAGCCCATGGGCTCCTGTCAATCGGGATGACCGCACCTAAACTTGAAATACTCTGTGACCATACTTGGATTCCTTCTGGTGTAAGAGTAATGAAGGGATTTTTCAGGCGCATTAGACGGAATTGCTTTAGTCTCCAAGTTTGTGCCATTTTGGTGCTGTTATCTTTTTATCTCAAGAAGCTATACTTTCCACTCGGATTGTTATTGTCGTGTATTGGTACTTCCGCTGTACCTATACACTACAGTTATGCTTTTGCTTTTAGGGCTTTTTGATGTCACAAGACTGATTTTTTTTTTAACACTACCAAGAACGCTTTCAAAATGTCACACCTTCGCAGCTTTAACACTTCATTAATTTTGGCCCCCCATGAAGAACTTGCCAGTACCCTGAAGCAAGATGGTACTGAAAACTAAACCCTAGGAAGGAGACGAACATGGGGTTCTTGCAATGCCTCTGCTCAATTGTTTGTGTAGTTTTGCTGTTCTTGTTCTGTTTTATGCAGTAGCCCGGTTATTTCTTGTCTTCAAAACGTTTGAAATCTTCCGCCATTTTTTCCCCATCTTACTTAGCTACTGTGTCTCCTGCTGCCCCTGCAACCTCGTTCCCAGGGTTCTCTCCTACCCATCCCTACGGAGCGAGAGAGAGAGAGACCCTGGTTGGGTCTGGTCACATGGTCCCAGAACAAAATTATTTCCGAGGGAGGAGTCCTTTGTCTCTCAATTTTTTGGTCTGGTTCGTTTTCACCGTCACGCAATGATCGAAAGGGCAAGACAGATTTGCTAAGCCTCCAACTATAACTGAAATTCGGGAAATTTCTGCCTAAACAGAGCTATCACCAGATAAACAAGCGTATTACCAGCGGAGAAATAAAAAAACTCGTGTTATCGCAGTTAAACCGATGACAACAATTAGATACTAAAATCTACGATCCTGAGTAAGACACAAGCGCGTGTTTATCCGCATTGAAGGGCAAATCCCTGTCCGTTGAACTTGCATTGAAAGAATCAATGTTTGTCGGTGAGAGCGGCTGGTAATCGGCCCGAATCAGTACATGCAAAACCTAAACCATTAGCGGTGACAAAACAAAGCAGTTACGTTGATAGCAGAGGATTCATTTTACATTCACGGTCAAAATAATATTTTAGCTCTAATGACTTAACGGAAAGCTGTAGTCTGAAATGTCAGCTGTCTCCTACCCCTAACCTTTTTATGATGCGGCAACAGAAAAAACGTATCGCTTTTAGTGGTAAATAGAGGTAAAAAATATATAATATAGTACGTGCATAAGTAAAGGTGACTAAAACGAGACACTGAAGACAACAGGAAATAGTATAAACAGAGACAAAACAGACAACATAACCCAGTGATAACCTGCCAAAGCGAAAGGATTTCTTGTATATGGTCCAAATGAAAGCTTTATTAAAAAAACAAATGTAGCTCAGTGATTTTTCTGAATCCTCTAAAGCGTGTGCCTAACCCTCCAGAAAATTAAACAAAGAACAATAAACGGTTGGCAGTCGTACAAGCCATATTTTTTAACAAAGAAACTTATATTATACGGCTATTCTGTTGATTTTAAACGACGACAAAAATACAACACAGAGCCGTTGGATAAAAATATGCTCTTCTTAGATTCTGTTTACCTCTTTTCATTTGAACAATCAAACTGAGTCCGGGCGGCATATTCTCTCTTCCTGTTGCTTCGATCGATCTGTTTGATTTCAATATTTTCGAGGACGGCAACGTTTGATACATCTTTTCGGCACCCATTCGAACTACATAATCATAATTTTGAAAATACATACGTTTGCTTTCTAAAGGTGGCCTCCATAACATAGAAATAGCAATTTAAGCCTACTGCGTTTCGGTATGAAATACAGGCGCCCAAAATATTTTTGACTGCACGAGTGGTGAATCCGTGATTTCCTTTGCAACATCCGATAAACATCCAGATATTCTGCAAGGAGTTACGCTTTCGCTGTCAAAGGATTCGGCGTTCGAGGTTTTGTCTTGACTAGTCCGGGAACTATAAAAGAACAGGACCCTTTAGACAAGGTCGGATACGCAGTTTCCACTGATGTCGACGTCTACGCTTCGTAGAGACAAATCTCACACTTATCCGCCCCTCCCCCAAGTCGTTTGTTTGTAATCTTCCAGATTCTGGGAGACACGTGACCAGACCCAACCAGAGTCTCTCGACGGGTAGGAGAGAGAACCTGGGAACGAGGTTGCTGCCCCTGTCGATTAGTACAATTGCGGTGAATTATCTTGATATCGGCAAACCTCGTCCAAATTTGGTCAACGCTCGCTGTTATAAAGAGTTGTTGGGAGGATTTAAGCTAATCAGAAACGGAGAAATATCTTGAATATATAATAAGGAGTCTTATCAAGTTACAAACGCAAGGGGAAAATAGACATGAGGTGCTTCTGTACATACATATTTTTTTACTTTGGGGAAACTTGGAGTCTGCGACAAAACTTTCTCGCAAAACGTATCTTTTTATGCATTTCAAGTAATCGCTTAAACAATATCTTTCCCATAAGACGGAACAAGAGAGACTAAAGACAACCAGGATGTCCCTAAAGCCCCGTTACAATGGCATGGAGATAAACTCTCCCGGGAAAGGGTTAAAAACTATAACGAGCGTTTATATGGGAGAAAACGTTTACCCCTTTGCCCTAGCAAAGCTCTGATTATCTTGCCTTGACTGAGTTGACCTGACTGATGAGACCTTGGTGCGAGTTTACCTGACTGAGCGAGCCAAAGTGTTTATATATGGAGAAAATTTGGCCCTGCTAGGAGGGTGAGCCTACCATCACAAAAACGTGATCGGCTGGCGATCCTTTTTCTTAACGAAAGGCTCTTTAATCCGGAACAAGTTTTCTCCATGTGAACGGGGTTTTGTAGGGTTTAGGCCATCGTCCTTTTTTTCCATCAAGCGATAGTAGTTTTTTAAGCTACGGAAAGAGGGTATCCGGCATAAAATTACGAAACCGGAAACTCGATGGAACTTCATAATAAAGGCCATACCAAAAGAGGGTCTAAGTTCGAAACATTTCTTTACTGCCGTTAGAAATAATTAAAGTCATCACTCTTGTCATCAAAAGGAAATAATCATTGATGAACCAATACCTTATGAACTTTTTTATTTATGCTTGTTTTCTGCAGTCTGGCTGATGTGTTTCCCTCTGTTCAAGGCTTCTTAGAGGTCCAGTATTTTTTGTACTGTTTGTCAGCAATAAATGATTCGCCTGAGGACTCTCCGAAGGGCTTTTTGAAACTTAGCGGTACGTAACGAGTAAACAATTGGGTTTAGCAGCGGCTGCAGAAATACTAAAAACCCAGTAAAGTGCATTGCAGATTTATAATCGCAACTATTACAAAATTTATTTATGGATGTAACGATCGACACTGGAATCCAACAAACCGTAAATAACAAAACCAGTATGAACGCTGTGAACGCAACACTTCTTTCCTTCAGTTTTAATTTTTGCATCAGGCGAGAATTTTCCATCAAAGGTTGTCCTTCTAACAGCCTCTCTTCTGACGTCACTATATCCAGGTGTAATTGTCTTCTCACCAGAAAACAAATTCTGGTGTAGCAAGCAAACACTAAGATTGTAATAGGGATGCAGATAATGTCGGTAATATAGAACAAATGATGTTTTTCAAAAAACTCCCACCCTGTTATGGGAGGAAGTGCCAGTATTGCAGCTAATAACCAAATAGTCAAGAAAACAAAAACCCGTTTACAAGACGTAAAATGGACCATTGTTGATGAGGACGCGATTACAATCAGGCGTTCCACCGCAAGGCAAGCCATCGTCAAAATCGATGCAAGGAACGACGCACTGGTGAAAGTGTACGCTACGTATTTTAAGGAATGATCATCAGGAAACCAGTGAAGAAGACCCAGGAGAAGCTCGCTTGGTAAAGCCGCGAGTGAATCACACAGAGCAAGGTTTAAAATGAGGAAGTCCGCTGCGGTTCGCTTGAGCTCCTTGTAGGGATCTTTCCAGATAACCAGTATTACTGTTGTGTTTAGAGTGAATGTTACGACACAGTAAGAGAAAAGGACTAAAGCCCCTGAAAAGGAAACTTTATCAAGGAAATAAAAATTAGAATAATGTAGGGAAGCGTGTAACAAATACACGTGGGAGGGGCGAGTGGAGGAGATGAGATACCTCGATATAACGACGGGCAAAAATTGTTCGCTATAACGAGGTTTCGTTATATCGAGGTTCTTTTTCATATATTGTTAATAAGTATTTACCAAATCAGTGCATAGCAGTTTTAGCGCGTTTTAATTGGCTCCCGTAACTCGGAATCTCCTTGGCTATTTACTGTTTTGCGACCGGAGCCAACGGATGAAAGACGACCTTTTAAGAGTAAAAATCCGTTAAAAATGGGCATTTATACCATTTTTTAAATGTTCGAAATTCTAGGAGAGGCAAGCAAGCAAGAAATTTTACAACAAATGTTCCGAAAATCCCAGATCTCAAGTCGTCTTCCGAACAGATATTTTCCGAAAATTGACGTTGGGTGACGCTGAAATAGCATAGATGAATCAAATCATTATTTAATCATTAAAGAGTAAATCTCATTTGATTGACAAGAGATTAAATGGGTTTTGTATTAAAAGTTTCCTAAAGTGGTTTGAATAAACCTGTCTAAACACCTCAAAACAAAGAATTTTACGAATGAAGGCTGCCTTTGCCACTAGGGTCCATTTAGTAACACAAGTCGCGGAAATCGAAAACTTTTCCTTCTGGTCGAGAAAGTCTAGAATTGGGACAGAAGCCCACGAAAAAATTGTTAGCCTGCAGTGCTTTGAAAGGTACCAGTCAGCATTTAAATAAAGTAACCAGAGAGAATAGCTGTGTATACTTTTTGTTTTTCCGTATTTACTTCCTTTTCTTTTGAGGATTGGCTTGGATCAGTCAGCTTAATGTGTATTTTTTTGAAACAACTTATTTAATTTTAGTAACACTTCAAGTGGTTGCAGGAGGTAAGAAGTGTTGCTTCAAGCGGCGAATTTTACCGGTCACCACCTGATAAGGAGAATACCGTTTTGTTCTGTAGTGGACTTAAAAAAATTATTAGCGTCGTCAAACTATCCGTTACAGCCTTACTTTAAAAAAAATTTTTTTTTAAGTTTCATTGAGTTATATTAAAGTTTAGTAATGTAAAACAGTAAATTTTTGCGGTTTCTTTTTCAGCGTACCTCTTAATATACTCTCTCGGATCTTTGCAACATCTACAAAGTTAGCGCCGAAAATCAAACCACCGAAAATTTCAAGCCCCATATGCAGTGTTATTAATTTACCAGTCATGAAAAAAATGCCTTTATCTGATTTGATTTAGTACGTTCACTGCCCTTCTACTGAGCTCCTTGGTGTACGCGGGTATAGAATTGTGTATCATATCTATCTGCTATAGAATATATTTTAAAATTAAAACCACGAGATTGCCCAACAGTTCAAACGACATCAAAACTCACCTTTGCAATCCATGTTAAAGTCTGCAATTTGTCGTTTCTTTTCCCCTTTTGCTTGGAAGCTACACTGTTACACTGCTTGTTGGTTGTAAGCTAAAAGGGGTGGCAGACCTAAACCAAGACATGGTAAGCTGTTATGTCATTGTGGGACCTGCATTCATTATATAGACCACTTCCGCTGTTTCGTTAAATTGTAATCGCCTGGTCACGCGATGCCCAGCAATATCCGGAAATCATTGCATTATGCTCAGCAACATTTCCATCTAGTTAATTATTTTCACTGTTTTTCAGGTGGAATAGAGGATAAAAAATGAAATCAATAATACGCTGAAGGAATGTTTTAAGAAATAGACAAAATTAATGCGAAATACAGTTCGAATTTTTTTCAGAATTATTCTACGTCCCTTTTTCAACATTTGCGTGGGCAGAATGACGTTTGTAGTTTTATCTAGGGATTCTCCCTTTTTGATACTTGACGTGGCATCTATTCACCATGCTTGAGGTCTTGTGATAAAAAAAATTTGACACACCTAATGTACTAAACAGGATCATTCTACGTCCGTTTTTCAACATTGCGTGGGCAGAATTAATGACTTTTGTAGTTTTATCTAGGGATTCTTCCTTTTTGAGTGTTACTAAACAGAGTAACGCAGTAACGGAGTAACGAGAAAACGAGTAACAGGATAAAAATTCAAGAGGTTAAAAAAAAATAAATAAAATATTTTCTCACGGCCACGAGGAGACCGAGGAGCAACCATGGAGGAAGGTGAGGTACAGATTTTCTTTCTTATTGTCACAATTATTTCATTTCTTAGAGGAAACAGCTCTGCCAGGTAAATGAAAATAATAGAATCTTGTTGGACCCTCTGTTACGGTTATCATCTAACCAAGTGCTCGATTGTCAAGGCCGCTTACAAACAGTTTGCTCTCTTATTACTCCTCAGGTTATTACCTTTCCTGCTCAACTTCCAATGTCTTACTCGTCCTCTCGAAAATAAGGGATTCGACTTAATCATGGCTACCTTTCAAAAGTTAATTATAGTGAACGTTTCTACTGGTTTAAAAGGAATAAAAATCATGTTTAAAAATAACCTCCCGATGCAAAGACTCTGAAGTTTGAATATTGGCGGCAAAATAGAATTGCAGAGCGAGACTAGTTTTTAGATTGATTTTCAATTAAAGTAAAGTAAAGTAAAGAAACATTCAAATGCATTGGTTAGCTTGAAGTTGCGTATCAATCAATACAGAATACACGCGAAGCATAGTTACTGCCAGGGCATGAAATTAACTCTTTTTTTGTAGGATTCACTTGGCTACTTGATTTTTCAAAGTCAATTCCATTAAGTCGAATAACTCCTGCGTCCCCGAGAAAAAAAACTATAAACGAAACCAAACAAGAAGAAACAGAACAAACAAGGAGCAAACGGCCGGTTTTAATACTAGATGAAATTTTGGAGTTGAGATCCTCCAAATTTAAAAGTTATGAAACCAAATGATTCTAGCAGGTAATCAAAAGTAAGCAAAGAGGACCCCTACATATCTCAGGAAAACCAAAATGGCATTCGCCAGCGACAGAGTTTCCTTGTGAAATATGTGTCATTTTGCATAATCGTCACAGAGATTGCTACCTGTATTAGGGTGCGTTCGATTGGGAAATCCGGATTTAGATTTTCAAAATCTAAAGCCGGATTTCCCAATCGAACGCGAAATCCGAAAACGGATTTCACCTCCGAGAAATCCGTCCTCAGGGTGGATTTCAATTAAGAAATCCAAATCCGGATTTTTTGGATTTCCTTTTTACCGTTCGATTGGGAAATCCGAAGGATTTGCAAAACTATTCTCGTGAACAGCGGTCTTCTTTTTGCTAATTATGCGTGCGCGTGCAAGACCGCTGTTCTTAAGAACAGTTTTTCAAATCCTTTTGCGGATTTCCCAATCGAACGGTAAAAATGAAAATCCAAAAACAGATATCTTAGCGTTGAAATCCGTTTACGGATTTCGCGTTCGATTGGAAATCCAGATTTCCTAATCGAACGCACCTTTAGTTGCAATTTCACGGCTCCCTCGAGGCTCCCTGATAACTTGCAATTCATGAACTCATTTTGGACCAAATTTTAATTTGTTAAGCCCGGGCTTAATGGCTTTTCTTCATGATCCCAATAAGCACAACGTATACAGCGTGATATAACTAACCATAGGGAAATCAATGTTATTGATGCAGATATCGATGTTGGTAAAACCAATGCAACTACCCGGGTACTACTCATAAACATTGACTTAAAACCAGTATATGCAGTTTTGTTCAGTTGTAAATATTCAATGATTTGTGACAATTGTTCAGAAACTCGGCTCTTTTGAAATAGTCTTCTTGATCCTGGGCTGTAGGAAATAACCTTTTAAGGTGAACGATAAACGGAACGTTTTGTTACTCTATCTGCTGGATCACAGTAGGCATATTCAATTGCAAATAACAGCTGTAGCCAGGCGACTTTTTCGGTACGAAAATACCTTCGACTTTGGTGGAGGGAGGGGTGGGTTGGGGGTTTGACATCGTTGTTTTAAGCCCTTTTTGGAATACACATGTTTTTGGAGATTGGTAAAGGTCATTATTAGGATATTACAACTATTTTTATGTTTTTTCTTGCATTAGTATTTTTTAGCTATTTTGAAAAAATAGCTCATATGTCAGTGGTGTAAGCGTATGTATCTTTGTGGCTTTGTGGCTTTGTGGCCTTGTGGCTTTGTGGCCTTGTGGCTTTGTGGCCTTGTGGCTTTGTGGCCTTGTGGCTTTGTGGCTTTGTATGTTGGGATGTTTGTTGCGAGAGCCAATAAGGTTGAAGGTACTATGAGTTGATGCTTAGGAACCAATGAGATCTCGGCATCTATTTAAACATGGCATTGGTAAAGGTCGAACAAGGGCACTTTGAGACCGCCATCTTGATCCTTCACAATTTTTTCGTCTTTTATTACGGGTACAGGTGTTTGGAAGCATTACATAAAATATATTCATGATTCAAACGCTGTGAACAGTGATGCAGCTGTTTTGAGGGTTCATATTTAAGTGTGGTTGCTGCTTCGGGGCATTTCTGACCTAATTCGGCTATCGGTACAACGCACGTCAGTATGAGTTCTGTTTCACCTGCTACAACTGGGTAGAGTATAAAAGATCATATATTTTCAAATCTCTCCCAGTGAAGCAATAATTGATATTTAGATATAGACTTTAAAGGGCAACTCTCGGGAAAATTACCCCTGTTTTTTAAGTTCTCTATAGTTTCCTAATGGCATGTAATATCTCTCTTTGGTGAAATTTCCGATATATCTGCGAAACTTATTTTTTTATAATTTTTCGAAAACTCGATTTTTGCCGCCATTTTGAAAACATTCGGATTTCACATTAGTCACGTGATTTTACGTCACAAGTGTGGAACACGGATTGCCAAGTGAAGATTATAAGAGAAAAACCCACCAAATTTCTCTTGCAAACAAAGGAGAAATAGAGCCTCTACTGTCATATTAACGTTCAGGAAAAGCATTTCGATGATGTTTCCAATTTTTAAATTTACACAGGCATCAGATGCGGGCGATTTGGATTTTTTCTGTATTTTTTTTGTTAGGGTATTCTTGAAGTCGCGTGAGACATTTATCGACCCGAGGTCAATAATTGTAAACAGGTAAGCTCCTAATCTGCTACGTATAATACAAAGAACATCTTTCCTATAGCAGATTTAAAATTCTGATACAACCATCAACCATTGCCTGATGGGTGTTGATGCCCTTCATTCCTCGAAAGCGACTTAATTTACTCCCGGGAAATACTCGCATCTTTGAAGAGAACTCCGTCACAGACCGCCGTACCGGCCTGATTCTATACCGCCTTTGTGTTTTCACTTAAGTGTGTTGTTCTCTTGTCTGAAATCTGCAGGTTCCATCCATTTACCTTTGCATCTAAAGACGCGAAGTAAAACTCACTTCTCGCCGAAAATTGCGATTTTATGATCATCATTTTGAATGTAGTTATTCGAGATGTGCTCTCGAGATTGTCGCGTCATTCCATTGAAAACCTGCACACACGCTAAAATTACATGTAACATGCCTTTTAAGGATAGAAAGAAATTAAAACAGTTCATAAAAAGTTGATTAAAATAGGATTGCTTCATTATCTTTGGTGGTACTTTGCACCCGTCCTACCCGCAAACACTATAAAACTGCCTTGATAGCACCCGTGTCACGCTTCTTCTGCAATACTTACCTTTGGGACTTCTCACAAGAAATGAAAAAAGAAATTATTAACCCGTTTTTAAATCCCCGACGCGGTACTTATGGAAAATTCCAAGGAGAAAAATGCGATCCATAACGGGAGTGAAAAAGGAGAAAGAACTAGGCAATGTTCACTCCTGCAGTATGAACCTTTTTATTGAAGTTTATGGCGCAAGCACCATAACCGAAAGTCTTTGCTGGCTATTAAGAAAATTCAAGGGCTTTAAAAAACTACATGTTGAACCTGCAATTGAATACCCCTGCACTACTTGCTGCATCCATAGAGAGGCCCAACAGAGATGAGGCAATGGGTTCTTTCGTTAGCAGATAAAATCTTTCCACCCTTGTCAACTAAAGAAGGACTACAATGCCCTGCAATGTTTTGATTCTTTGTAGTTTAGGCTAAGCTAGGTCACTACTGCAATTAGTGACTTAGATGACCATGCACTGTGTGGTCCACTTAAACTGTGACCAGTTTTCTTTATTATTATTGCCTTATCAATTAAAATATGCAAGATGGAAACAATCCATTTGTGAATTCTAATTGAAAATGAGGATTTCCCATTAAAACCTAAAGATATACAGCAATGAACAATAAAATATCATTTCATTATTACGATATAAAGTTTCAAATTGTACATTATTTCCCAGTTAACAGTCACACCTGTTGGAAAAAAAAGGGTGACATGTTATTAGTCAAACACTAATCCGCCATTATTATTCAGAAGCTGTGAGCAAATAGTCGATAAGAATTATGTATTTCCCACCCACTGACACCATTGGACTTTAAAAGACCATGTAGTCTTATAGATTTTTTAGTTCCACCAATTATTGTTGACATTGTTTGCTGGGCAGCAACCATTTTAATGGCAACAAAGTTACTCTAGCCCAGTCTTCCAGTGGTGAGTGAGAAAATTGCATCATATTTTATATACAGTAGGGTTATTTGCAATACATGGTATATTTATTCATCTGGGCCCAGTTGTTCGAAGGCCGATTAGCACTTAACCCGGAAATGAGGTTGTATGCACTTAACTGCGCAGGAAGGGACATAGGAGTTACATTACCGTCCTTGAAACCATCACCAGACACAAACAAATAATGGCCTGCCAAGGGAGCCCCAGTATCACCTTACCAATTGCCTGTAGGCAATGTGCCTGCTTTTTTTTTATGATCTGATTCTTCATATGCCGAGGCACCATACTACTGCTTGTATTGCCATGCAGCTCGTAACACCCAGTAATTCAGACAAACTGCCTGGGATCCTGGGTGTTCCACTATGCTCCTCCATATTTTCAACTTCAACTGCCTTCAAATATTTACGTTTTACAACAGCCACCTCTTGGAAGCAGATATTTCCCCCCCATCCAAGAGTAGTTATTTTCTTAAGTCATAAATACTGAACATCGGTTAATGGAGGGCAACAGAACAAGTGTTGAATATTGACCTTTTCATTCTGCACCCAGAAAATTATCAAACTGCCATAAGTCAAGACAGAATATTATTTCAGTTTTGAGCTTATTCACTCTTTAACGTTTATGGCTTCATCATACTATCTCCTGCCCATAACCACAAAATAGTTTCAAACATGTACACGTTTTCAACACTAGGTGTATTAGGTATAGAAGTTCCTGCAGTTATGTCTCATCAAATGCAATATTCTTGTAGTTAACACAACCACTGTTGTGCTCCAGACAAAAACTTAAGTGAATACGACATGTCCCAACCTCGAAAATCATATACTGGGGAGCAGAAACGTTTTATGCAAGCAGTTAGTTCACATGGGTATGGAGGTGAATCTCATCCCAACTTTAATTCTCTTAATAATATAAACATCAGGATACACAGAAGCTAGAATAATAACTTCTGAACCAAATTCATTGACAGAGCAAGACACAGTAAAAGTAAGTGAACGACTTGTAGGAAAAGAACTGTACAGCGCCTTTCAGTTATTATGTATAACAATCTGTATAACAACAAAAGAGACAAATTTTAAAGCGCAAGCACTCCACGAGTCGAGCATGAGCGGCTGTCAAGGGGCAAAGGTATGGAAATTTATTTGCGTTGCAGTCAACGAATTACGAGAGCGTAGATATTGCTTCCGATATAAATCACTGCTGTTTGTAAAACCAGGATTAAGGCAGAAATTAAAAAAAAACTACACCGAGACAACTTGCCCAGATTATCATTTCGAGTAGTCGTTAGAAGGGGAAGGTACGCTTTCGACCACTTGTGCATATGAAAACAATGATCTAAAATTATAAACGCACAGTATACAAAAAAATGCGTGTTTAATTAGACCTATTCCTTTTACAATTTGAAGCATTCATAGCATTGATGAAATCGAACGATTTGCGGATCGCACTGTACACAAGAATTGTTCAAAACCATCTAGGCACTCACCATTCTTCACTATCGAGATCGCCGCGGGCGAGTGGTAGGCTCGATGTTTTCTGGCGACGCACGAACTTCATCAGCTTCGGACGATCTTCCAGGCGGCTCAAAACGCCGGGGTTGAATTTCCGTAAAGGGCTGCCCTATACTTCGCATTCTAAAAGTTTTTCTAGATCCGAATAATCGGACAAAGAGGTAGCGCTATCACTTGAAGAACTACAGTCAGCCATATTCGAGATCATCTGTTGTTCCACACCTGTGACGTCATGTCACGTGATAGGCAAAATCGAAGCGTTAATGGCGGAAGTTCGAGTAAGCGGCAAATTTAACACTTTGAATCTCGATTTCGGAGCCAAATAGATCGCTGAAGAAATATTTCTTGATGGTATTACAATGAGAAAAACATTTGCAAGGTTTTTCTGAAAAATGTTGTCCTACGCGAGAGTTACCCTTTAATTCGAAAGTATGTGCCCTATAAAATATGGTTTTAGAAGTTTAAAAGGCAGCTTACTTTTTTGAAAGCTGTATCGAGTATTGTTAATCCCGTAAACAAGCTTTAAAAATATTATTCTCTCGCTTACAAAGTTCAACCGACCTTTTTCGTCCTATTTAGTAAAGATGCGTAACTTTCGTAGAAACAGTAGCGTTAGGGAATAAAATTGGAAGAAGCTAGTTGTCTGAATAATTAGATACTGTTATATTGAGTGGAGTAACATGATATAAGTAGAAATATATTTCGGCAGTTTGATAATTTTCTTGGAATTTAATAAAGGTTAGGCTATCAACCTTGACATTGCATGAAACATAATTTAATTCCAGATGTTGTAATAAAGCCGAGGTGATTTCTTAAAATCGTTTGAGAAAATTTTGTAGTAAAACAATTTGCCTCTTTTTTACGTACGAATTGTGAAGGGGCCAAAGACCAACATCTTCACATGCAAATTGTATGCATGAGTTATTTGTATAATTCTGTTTACTAGATTACTGTGTGATAACTCGAATTCCCTCACGTACGAACCACGAAAGGGGACAAAGTCCAACACTTTTACGTGCCAGCTGTGTGACTGTACATCTCATGCAGATTGGCTTTTCACAATAATAATAGTAACTCGGACGTTTAAGACCTGTTTCGTTTAGTAACTAATGCCTTAAAAAGGCTCTTGTCTTTTAAGAAGCAATGGCTTTTAAAACATGACGAAATAAGTTGTCGCAGTTAAAGACTGTTTCACAAATGTTAATAAATGTTAGGTTATCAACCTTGACGTTGCATGAAACATAATTTAATTGCAGATGTTATAATGAAGCCGAGGTGATTTCTTAAAATCGTCTGAGAAAATTTTGTAGTAAAACAATGTGCCTTTTTTTACGTACGAATTGTAAAAGAGCGAAAGACCAACATCTTCGATTCACGTGCAAATTGTGTGCGTGAGTTTTTTTTATAATTCTGTTTACTAGTTTACTGTGTGATAACTCGAATTCCCACACGTACGAACGACGAAAGGGGGCAAAGTCTAACACTTTCACGTGCCAGCTGTGTGACTGTACATCTCATGCAGATTGCCTTTTCACAGTGATAAATAGTAACTTGGACGTATGAAGACCTGTTTCGTTGTCTTTTGAGAAGCAATAGCTTTCAAAACATGAAGAAATAAGTTGTCGGAGTTAAAGATTGTTTCACTGAGTAGAATCGCACGTGAAAACCTCGTGAATTATGATGATGCAATCATCTACCAATGATAAAAATCCTGGTATTTCATAACTATTCAGTATTCGATGAGTCACATTTTGGCTTAAGAACTCCTAGGAAGCCATAGAGTTTTCCTTCTAATCAACGTTTGGTGAGTAGAAATTTATTTCACTTTAACGATTTGTTTAACTTGCACCAGATGTAACAGGGAAAGACAGAGGAAAGTGAATATATAGCTTAGCTTAGCTTGTCGGAGGATCGACTCAGCTGAGCGTTTCGCGTTTCATTTTTGTACCCCAATACGCAATTTCGCACAAAAACCCAATCTACATTTGGGATGAAAGAGGTAGATTCATCACTCTTGGTAAGGTTACACCGAAGCATTAAAGTTACACTGAAGCATTCAAAATAGCTCATGCACGTTTAACGTGCCTATGTTTTATACTTGGCGTGGCATCTATTTACCATGCTCGTGATCAAAATAATTTGACAAAACTAAACACATCCTGTTGGTTAAACTGATTCTTCAGGTGTAATCAAAAGATTTTTCGGAGCATTTCAGAATTGCTTTAGTTTCCATGTACTTTGTGTGTTTATGACGGGATGAAGAGCAACGAGATCAAAATGTGTGGGCGTTTTTCAAGTAAATGTTTAAATTTCGATCATCTTGAACTAGACTAATTTCTGCTTTATAGGAAGGTATAGGCTAATTTAGACTAATTTAACGCTCTTTAAGGCTGATGAGATAGTATTATCGAAAAGACGAGTACAACCAGAAAAAAATATTGTGTTGTAAAACCAAAATTTTGCGATTTTAATTTTTAGCCAAGTTTGATTAATAGAAGAATTATATATATAACTACACCTTATTGCAAGAACATTGTCATGGGAAAATGAAGAAAAAGAGAATTGAAAAAAGCTTAATGAAAACATTTTTTAAATGCAAGGCCAATTTGCCTTCTGATTCTATCAACTCAAAGTATTAAAAAATATATTACACCGTACTGCAAAAGCGCTTTCAGGATTATATCGTCCCGACTATCTGCCCCTGGGTCTCCGAGGACGCGTGATTACGTGAGTCGGTTGAACACATTTCCCCTAGATATGCTTTCCGTTTACTGTCAGGGGCGTAGCTGACTTTCGGACATTAATTAAGCCAGCGCTGAACAAAAATGTGGCTTAAATTGGGTCATGTAATCGTATGTTTTAAACGGGGCGTGAAATTGCACCTAATATAGGGATCAATTTCTGTCACGGTAATGAGCATGTAAGATTGTCACATAATTCACTAAAAAAAACCTCGTTGCTACAAGCCATCTTGGTTCTTCAAGTACATTCGTCTCCCGATAATTCGAACCTTCAAGGGAAATAGAAAAAAGTTCGCCGTGAGTTGTCAGAAAACAACCTGAAGGAAAATGAAAATAGCTTCGAGTTAGCGGGAGGTTCAAGTTATAGAGGGTTCGAGTTACCGGGAGTCGACTGTAGCTCATAATTTTGTAGGGTCTCAGCTCTTAAATCAGTAACTTCTAGTAAACCGTTTTCTCCTTGTTTTTTCTTTTTTTTAATTCTGGGGACTAATTATATGGAATTGGCTACCACTTTGAAATATTTTGATATTCTCAGGCAAATTAAGGCATGGGTCCCCAGTGATTCAGTAAAAAAGTGATGGGGGGTGGTCTATCTCTGAGCACGTGAGCAGTAGAAAGATGAGACTTTGCCAGATACATACATGTGTGGTTTCTGTCAATTAGGTGATGTTCAATTATGCAAATGTTGTCACGTGACTCCACACGGCGAGAAAACAAAAGGACAATGTGTAAAGCAAGCATCTACAAGACTGTGCTTGGCAATTTTAGAATTTTTTACTGTTTTAGAAAATAAACGGCTTTTTCAACTAGACCCAGTCCCCCAAAGCAATTGTATCCCATCTTAACGCCTTCGATTTTAAATATCTAAAAAAGGCTAAGCACAGAAGTGATACATTAAACGGTATTAACATTATACAACCGGTAAAATAATTGACGACACACGAAAAAGTGTTACCGTTTAAAGAACAAGCTTTTTCAACCGATGGAGGTCACGTGACCTAATTTGCATAATTTTAAAGCACAAAATTGACACAAACTAAAAATGTGGTTAGCTGGCAAAGTTTTATATCTCTTCACCTAAAGCTCTTAGATATAGACCACCCCCTCACTTTTGAAGAGAGCAAATTAAGGCAAGTGGAGGCCCATGCCTTAATTTACCTGAGTTTTAAAGTAGTAGCCAATTCTGTAAGCTCAAGCTTTAAGGCAGGTACTCCCCCCGCCTGCCACTCTCCGTGGTGTGAACAGGTGGTATTCAAGCCGTAGCGGAAATGAATGAGTAGGAGCGAGCACTGGAACCCACTGAGACGAAAGTAAATAGTGAGTACAGGGGTGATTTAGTCACCAAAACCCTCTCGGCGATGTTCAATGTGCCGTTGTTGTTAATACTGTACTGTTGTTAATAAATTCTTCAGTCGCCATGGTCTTATCGTCGAGAAGTACGGTGTAGTCCTGCGGGAGATGAGATTAGCAATCCAGGCTTGAATTGCACCATCGTATCCTTACATTACTTATTTATTGCATAGTGTTGCATTTCAGTTGTATCTCAGTACGTGTGCGCGTGTAATTTTGTTTTGAGCGTGCGCATTGTTTGTTTGTTTATTTAATTGACGTGTACATGTGGTTCGTTTATTAACGTCTTAATTTTACTTAGCGTTATTTTCCTCACTATTGTCCGTGACTGTGCTCACATGGTGGGTGGCTCCTAAAATGTTCTGCAATTGGTATAGGATTTAATGGAGCCGAAACCAATTGTGGAATTGCACGCATTTTAGGCATCCTACTGACGAACAGTTGCGACACGTAGATATATCTTTTTTAGCAACTAAGAAAATTTGCAGTCTGTCTACTTTGAATTATTAATACTGTACCAACAATTTTGTCGTGTCGGCACGAAAAGTTATCCGGTACACGTAATCGCGAGAATTATCGTACGTTGTTCCTGTGGTTCCCACCATACCTACCGCTGTAGATGTTGGTTGCAAATATGGGGGACGTCTGTCTCATGAGCATCACCTTCAAAGAGAGCTCATTCCTGGATTATATGTTTATGAAAAACCACAACATAATCCGATGTACCCTTCCATGATAAAATATACGTACGAGACATGCAAATCTTCTCAAATACACATGTACTGTATTTCCTGTTTTTAAACTCCACCCCTCCCCCCTCCCCAACAACGCCCCCTTTCAGGAAGGCTTATCTTATCAGTGCTTCTTGACTGCGGCTGAATAATTTTTCACGTGTCTTAATAAATCCATAGATATTTTATTTTTCTTTTAATACTGCTACGCGAATTATTATTTTTAACAAATCAGCGTTTTCGAAAACAAAAATGGTATATGGCTGTAAAAATGAACGTGTTTGTCACAGTCATGACATATTCCAGTCTACGAAACTTTATATCTCGTCAGAGTAACAGTTTCTGATCAGCGATTCCTGTTGAATATTAGCTTTTCTAGTTGGAGTGTGGGTACTTCAACGCACACGGACACGATAAACGCAACAGCATAACTGATCGTGACGCCACCAGCGAAGTAAAATCCCTATGATCAAAAAGTAAAGAAAAGTTACGGACTTCAAACATTTCACCGTTCTTCCGTGTAATTAAATACCACATTATGCAACGTCGGGTACGGGACCACAGCTGGCCCATAGTAATAAAGAAGGAAGGTCTATATTGATTCTACAAATATAGTGAACACTAATGCGTGAATTCATTGAGAGTTAAGTAGCTCTATAGAGTATTTATCAGTAACTCTTCCCAACATGCCCGCCCAAATGTCTTGATTTGCAAAGGAAAACCTAGTCATTTTGTCTTTACGTAAACGTCCCATACAGTTTCCACTGTGGAAACGACTATATATGGACACTTCAATTATAATGTGCCATTTTGGGGTAAAGGTCTTTGGCTCGGCAACAACACACGTTATTCCTATTTACCTTTGATGAAATGCGTTGAGACTTTACCCATCCTCGGAGACCCAGGGGCAGATAAAGGGAGCGAGGGAAAGTCTAAACGGGCGGAAAAATATGTATGGAACGAAGAAAAGTAAAGAACGGCGAGAAGAGCCCCTGGGGACAATGTCTTACCAGACCAGTTCCAAACGGTCGCCGCCGTTCTGGCCTCTGATTGGTGCCAGAAAAACACAAGTTTTCTGGCACCAATCAGAAGCCAGAACGGCAGCGACCGTTTGGAACTGGTCTGGTAAGACATTGTCCCCAGGGGCTCTTCTCGCCGTTCTTTACTTTTCTTCGCGCCATATATTTTTCCGCCCGTTTAGACTTTTCCTCGTCCCCACTATCTGCCCCTGGGTCTCCGAGGATGGACTTCACCATGCTTTTCCAAATAAAATTTTGGAGAAACACTCCTGGGAGGTAAATCGGTCAGATGGTTTTGCCAATTTTAGAAAATTTAGTCTATGAAGGCGATTTGGTAGTTTTCTATTGAGAGGAAAAGCGAGAAAAGTTGCGGTTTAATAGCTATCTTCATTGGTTGTTTTGTCAACGTAAAAACCATAAATTGTTACAATGTTTAAAGTGTATTAGTTCTCAGCTTTTGTGCGGTCACAACATACGAAAATTGGAGGGTGAGGTGGGGGGGGGGGGAGGGGGTAGGTTGCAGTATTTCCGGCAACCACTTGCTATGTCTAAGTAGCACTGAGATTTTATCACTACTACATATCCCTGCACCACTTCCCCTGGTGTTGCCCAACCTCAAGACAAAGAGTAGCGAACTTACTTAATAGCTTATCCTTACCAGGTGTATATCTGAATAGGCCAGGACAGTCTCAAATGATCCAAAGAATACAAAAAGTACAATAGGATGTACAAGGTAGGCTGTGTATGTAAGACGGCTGAGAGGTATCCAGAATGAGGCAGACAAAATCTTGTCAACCAAGCCTTGGGAGGTAAAACGAACGAACTATATTAAAACTTACTTTCTCACTTGGCAATCTATAGGCTTCGAACAAAAATATGAGCTTTTCTTATTAGGCCAGAAGGCATCTATTTGCCATCTTACGCAAGGGTATTCACATTTCAGTTTAAAAGATATCACAGTATAAAAGGTACAGTTAACATAAAACAAGTGAAAAATAGGGCGGTTAAAATCAGACGACGTTTCGGTGTTTTCGTGGCTCAGTTTTCAAGTTTAAAAAGTGTCTGGTCGATAAATTGTTTTTAACTTGTTTTTGTATTTCAAAACCTTTTCCCATCAACATAATAACAAACTTACAAGTATTTCTTAAGATAGAGGGTCAAGTTTACTATGCCAGTTCAAATCATGAAACATACCTCCTAACCCAAGATGGCAGGCATAAGTAACCCAGGCAAGAGCCAGTCCCCAGGCAAAACGACTGAATGTCCCGTATAAGACATTTTCAAATTTTGTAAACGGTACTGGGTTCTTTTTGAAAGCTCTGTAAGGTCCATACACAACAGACAAAGCGAAAAAGATGGCCACACACCAACCCACAAGCATCACAATCTAAACAACAAAGAAAAGATGATATAAGTGAAAAAAACATAGAGTAACAATTTAGTGCAGTATAATTTCAACTGAATACTCCGCGGGAACAAGAGAGAGTACTCTTTAGTATGCCTTACTCATTTAAACGAAAAAAATCCTTCTTATAATTTGGCATGTCTCAATCACAGACGTCTTGGACGTCCACCACAGGTGACCCCCCCAGGCTCTGTGATAGTACCATAGTGCGATTCCTGTACAATTACCGTGTTTATATGGGGTAAAGTTACGATCCTAAAATTTGTAGGAAATACCAAATAAACTCAATGAAACTTATTACTCTGCAGTTACAGTAGTTATTGTTGTCTCCTTAATGCTCACACAAAGTTTCGTGTTAATATGCTCATATTCTCCCATCATAAACTAATTAAAATGTACAAGGTAGGTGGCTAGAGATGAAATCTCAGTCGCCATCGGTTCCTTTCCAAAACCACTTTTTCCCCGAAATTCAAACTCTAACGGCAAATAAACACACTACGTTCGTAGAGATAGGACTGACCCAAATGTGGAATGAGGAAAGCAAAGAAGCTTCCTCAGCAAGCCGACAGAATCTAGCAGACTTCGTGAAACTGGAAGAGAATCGTACTGTGGTACTATCACAGAGCCTGGGTTATCTGTGTGGCCACTACCATAAATAAGGACATTCTAAAGGACGATAACTAAACGGCCCACAATCCACAGAAGGGTATTTTATGGTTTCTATGTTTTGGCAAAGGCGATATTTGTTTTCTTGTAAACATCATTCAAATACGCTAACCCATACTAACCTAAACTGTTAATGTTTAGTTGTAACGAAAGACGATATGCAAACGGTACAGCATAGAACAGTGGCGAATCCAGGGGAGGGGCCCGGGGGGCGGCCCCCACCCCCTTATTTTTAGACAAAATTGAGGCCCACAGGACCGAAAAATTTTGTTGTGAGACCGGCCCCCGTACTTCTAATCTCAGGGTCTGGATGACCGGGCCCCTCCCCCCTCCCCCGCCCCTTATCTGAAGGTCTGGATCAACCACTGTAGCGTATATCTATACATTAGCTCTCCTTACCCAGTGTGGCTTCCTAGTGGAGCCTTTTTGTAGATGCAGCAAATAACCAAGCCCCATACCAACTAGGTAGGGACCTATCCTGCAGTAAGGCTTAATATAAACCAGGTCGGAGAAGTTTATATCGCCTTGATTAACATTGCTACAAATGAAACAGCACCATTAACAGAATCATTTATTATCAGTGTAATTGAAAACATGGGAGAGTAACAAAATTCTTTATATGGAATGGCGAGTCCCAAGTATCAGAATGATATCTTTCTCTTTTATGGACTGCGTGTTTTTAACCTCTGAACTTGTCTTTTAAAACAGCATCTGGCAGTTTGTTTCGAGAAATGGACTATTCTTTGCATAATGTGGGTTTCTTTTAAATCGCATTTCACATTTGGCGAATGACGGAACCTAATGCCAATGAGCGAGAAAAATATATTTTCCTCATTAGCATTAAATTCGGCACATGTCAAATACGACCCCCGGTATAAACCGGTCCTAAGAATACTAACAACTAACGAATGGTTTTCGAATAGATTCTCTTAAATACATGAATAATTCAAAAGATAAACAAAGACAAAAAAACGTGGTCTTGTGATAACTAATGACAATTTCCTCGGTGGTTGATGCGACCGCATCAGAGTTCACAAACAGACAATAAAAAGTTATCGCCTTGCTGCTCCCGTGCTCGGGTAAACTTAAAATTTGGTCATTTCACGTTGTAGTTGTAAAGGGACGGCGAAGAAATTGACAAAAAAAGTTGATGCACTTGCAGAGTTGTTGTTTTGCTCGTAAAAACCCGTTAACTCTTTCCCGTTTAAGTTGTCTTGGCCGTCGTAGTTCAGTCGTTCCTTAGGGTCACAAAATACGGGATACCAGTCGCCTCAAGCTGCAATGGTATTTCAACTTTTATTTCCTCTGTGTTGGATATGTTAAAAAAAATACTCCATCGCGTGTTTGAGGTATTTGGACTGCCGTGTTGCATTTTACTTACGGGTTTTCACCTCCACCCATCAAAAGAGGATCAAGATTGTAGTGACCTAAAATTACAGCGGTAGTGATAAAGTGGCCAAGAAGGAGAGTTGCAAATGTTACGAGGAAACCACGCTTCCCAAATCTGGAAACAAAAGGAAAGAAAAAAAAAACATGCAAGTCCACAACCGTATATCCTCCAACACTGCTGGACCTTCAGTTTCAGTTTATTCAGCGATTCGTTTCAAATGTTTTGCAAAAAAGTGCTCTGCCCGCAGTTAGTGAGAACTATTCGAGGCGGGCACTGATGGTTACAAAGATTAATGGTGGACGCAATACGTTTACAAACAAGAGGGGAAAAGAGAAAAATGAATACAGAACTAAATACAGTGAAATATGTAAGTATTATAATTTGTGAGACAATATGACGAACAAATAATAAGTGGAAGAGGTTGTAGGATATATATTCTGTCAAGATTTGGCAAGTCAATATAGTTATTACCTCTAGCGTTAGTGTTCTTAAGACCAACCAGTTACTCAATGCAAGCGCAAAATTCAGGCGTTTTTTGTTCTTTCTAAACAGTCCGCCATAACATACCATAATACTCTTTGTTTGTCACCCCAAAATTTTGCATAAGCATTGTCTTCAGTTTCTTTTGGGAGTTAATTTAAAAGAGGCCCCAAGAGAAACTGAAGACAATGCTTATGCAAAATTTTGGGGTGACAAACAAAGAGTATTATGGTATGTTATGGTATTTTCTGGAGTGGTTAATATCAACAAATAAAACCTTGAGAAGAAACTACAGCTCCCCTTTTAACCCCTGTTAGCACTACTCTGAGATGACATTTTCATTACGTTTGTACTCACCTTCCAGCTGCTAAAAGAATGATTGGGCTTATGATGTAAAACTGCATGTCATTTGCCAAGTACCAACTCCAGTTCATGCACTATCAATTTACAATAAATCAGTCCTTATGGTAGCAAGAAATACATAGTTTAATTGTAAGATAAGAGAGGCAGTCAAAATCTATGTGAAATATTAACTGAATAACGATACAAATACGTCCAGTTAGTTAGTTTACGACGGTTCGCTCATGCTTTGAACACTGTAAGAATAAAAGACGAAGGAATTAACTAAAATGCGATGCACTAAAAAGATTAATCTAGTGCAACGTCCCCACAAATCAATGGTGCACTGTCTTTTTAGCTTTCACGATGTCTTCTACACTTCCCACTTCTGTGGTTTCCCCGTTGTCTCACTTCTGAACTCTCATTAATCTCGCCTCCACACACCAGGCCTTTTAGGTTTGTTTTTGAGTTTTGATAATTTTAGGCCGGGATTTTTCTGAGTGATTATTTTGTAGTACGTGCTAGTTTCTTAATAAAAAGTACATAGTCCAAGGAAATTCAATGAATAGCCCACACGGTTAGTTCCTGAGTTTTTGAGAAGTATCGTCTATTTTAAGGATGTATTGAACTTAGTTGTAGTTCTTTGAAGTAAACATGTTCTGGGATAAAAGCTGACCTTGAGTTTTACCTACACTGATGTTCCTGTTTTGTATGCTTGGTCCTAGCAAGCATTTTTACCGCTAGCATTCAATCGGTTCTTTGGTACTTGTCAATTACGACATTGTAGACTATTCTATTCTCCCCAAGTTAAGCGACAGTATGTGCGATGGAAAGTTCTCACGGTCAGCTAACCCAAAGAAGTCTACAATTTGGTTATTTAATTCGCTGGTGATGGGTTGCTAGTAGAAGAAGACTTGTCTTAGCTGTAGAACGCCGCAAGAAGAATAAAAGTCAGAAGTGGAAGAATATAGTCTTGGTACCTTACTCGTTAATTAGCCAATAGGCAAGCGAGCTATACATCCCCTAACATACACAATTATATGTAATCCGAGGGCCACAGGTTTTACCATAAAAAAATTACGTGTCGACCGCGCAAAACGGGGTCACACTCACACACATACCTCATTCTGCAATCCCTTCGGCCAGAAATTGTTGATATAGAGAAGATTAGTCCACCAGTATTTATCACAAGCTGGGTTTCTCTGCTCTTGATACCACAAAGGGCCTTCCCCCAAGAAACCAGTCATTTTTGCGTAGAACAACAACACAAACATGTAAGTGGGAGTCAACCTGCAACAAAATGAGAATAAGTCACAGTAAAAGCCGTAAAGGGTGCCTTTTATGTGAAATAGATGGAACGCAATTTTTCACTTTACAATCGATTTGAGAAAATTCCTGGTTACCCCAAATTGTAGTAGTTGAGTTCTTAATGTAAAGCCTCATACAAACTAACATTACATGTTAACAAAAAAGGTTCCGCGGGGGTTCAACACTAAAAATAACTGGGGTGCTCGTCGTTGCTTTGAGTGGATTGGTACCGCTTTAGGGTGGTTAAATCTATAATAATTGCCCTTACCTAGATCTGCTGCAGTATTCTAAGAG
The DNA here is from genome assembly GCA_038088405.1 of Porites divaricata. Taxonomy (NCBI): domain Eukaryota; kingdom Metazoa; phylum Cnidaria; class Anthozoa; order Scleractinia; family Poritidae; genus Porites; species Porites divaricata. The sequence continues at coordinate 4,192,282 of JBBMOI010000021.1, forward strand.
CTATACGATACGCAGAAGTAGATACTCTTTCAAATGTGAAAATGAATTGGAGCCACGCCCAAAACGAGACTTTGTTCCCTTCCATCTTAGGACGTCAATAACGGGTTGGGAAAAGCTTTTTATTTTGTTTAAGATTTAGCGTAAATGGGTCAGTCTACTTCCCTTTTCCTCTCCAGGGGCGTACCAGCCTTTAAGCCATTAGGCCCGGGCTTAACAAAAATTTGATTTGAAATGAGCACAGAGCGCTAATTAAATTCCACACATACAGGTACCGATGTCTGTCACGGTGTTACGCATGCAAAATTGGCACATAATTTCAAATTATGACAAGGAAAATCTGTCGCTGAAAGCCATCACGGCTTTTCAAGTCGATACGTTGTAAAGGGTTCCCCGTTGTTTACTTTGATTACCTGCCATATGACTATTCTACATTGATCGACGCAGCAACTTTGAACAAACTAATCTATCTGAATGGTTCTTTTCTTTACTTTGCTTAATTTTACTTGAAAATTGATCTGCGACTTGCCTCCATTGGCAATTCTACTTAGCCCCTTTAAAGTACTGGACGGTCAATTTATACTAAAACGGCTACCTCGCCTTCTTCTTCTTTGACAACGTAGAAATACACTGAGGAAAACAGCCACTGGGCTCATTTTTCTCCTCGCCATTTCAGTGTCCATTGCGACTCAGTTATAAATGATTGTAAACTATGAGAAGGGTGAAAACTGTACGTGCGAAGAAAACGGCTGATCCCTAGAGATACACCGTATACTCTTCTAAAACTGAAGCCCGTTCGTTGATAATTCACTTCTAATTACTCATTACTCATTCAGCGCAATTTTCTAGTAGTTGTTTTTTTCAGGCAGCGTTAACTTATATTGCTACTATGTCCTCCCCCCTATCCCCCCCCCCCCCCTTTTCAGGACTTCTAAAACTCGGGCTTAATAGAAAAAATGGCTTGTTACGCTCCTGTTCTCGCTTACCTTTGACCCAGATCTCTTGTCAAGAACTCTGAAATAACCCTCTCACTTAAAATCGCTTCAGGGGATGCGAGAAATGACACTGAGTACAACATTACTTGGACCGCCCTATAAACGTTACGTCGTACCACAACGGCTATAAAAACAAAGCAAACACTCGCCTCCAGAAGCGATGGAAGTAAAACTTAAAGAGCGGTAAACGTCCTTTAGCACGATCCATTTGTCGAAAGGAAAGGTAAGACACAAGAAGACCACTGGAATGAAAAGAAGCACAATAAACTCATGGAGCTAACAAAACAGTGGAAATATGCATTAAAGGTTCACAGTTCAAAACAAAACGCTGATCCTATTTCCGACGTCAGCACTTAAAAACTTGTGAAATATGAGATAATGTTCAAATCGTTACGACTATAAAATTAATACTTTTCACTCACCTTAAAAAGAAAAAGCTGTCAACTGAGAAAAAAGCGTTGGCTATTGCTTGGAAACTGAAACGAACCAGAAGGTTTGGGATGGCCACAGCCAGATTGGCTGGAATAAAAAAGGTACATCAAAATTATTTGAGTTTGGATAATTTCAAAGAGTTGTGGATATCCTCTACAAGATGCTGGCATTTCTGAACTTACGAAATTCAGATGAAGTTATGATTTAAAGTGACGAAAGCTATAAGTCCAATTAATACAAAAAAAAAAGCGAAACGCGTGAATTCATTACTCAGAAAAGGAACTCATAAACATTCAAGGAATACTTTTTCTAATACAATGACTGTTCAGATAGCAAAATCTATCAAAATGAGTCACCTTTTTAACCTACAGCTCTTTTCGCCGGCATGAAAATGCCGCGTCACACAGAAGCTTACACACGGCATCACAAAACGAAGAGCCCTTTTGAAGTGAGAATTTACATGAATATTATTTTTAAGCTGCCCTACTTCTTCACAAAAGTAAAACCTCAGGAAGGTCGATAATTCTTTAGTGCTGAATTTAATGAAGTCATGTGAAAACATGACCGGCAATAAAGAAGTAAGATGTTGAGCTTACACTTAAAAACGAATAAAACCAATTAGGATTACAAAGTATTGGAAACATGATTTTTTTTATATAGTATAAGCCATAGGTTCGGAACTTACTGACATTTCCACCAATCAACTGCCAGATAAACACATGTCCAAGTATGACCCACCACATACTGAGGACTCTCACGCCATTGATGGAGGTAATGGCACCTGGCTTGATTGTCGTGTCCATAATGAGGCTCGTGTTCTTAATCAGTGAAAAGCATTGGATAAACTGAATTAGTTTTCTTCCCCAACCTAAACAATAATTGAAATTAGTCAGTTGCTTGTGTCAGTTACGACGTCTTTACACACAGCAAAAATAGACTGAAGACTGAATCGATGTCGGCAGTCACCAGCAAAGTACAAGCGTCTTAGTTCTTGACCAACTGCGGTAAAACTGACAACAATATCAAAAGCGACTGGACAACACGGACAATTTGACTAAGAAGAAAACAATCGTTATTACTATGACAAAAGACGGGTCAAAACACAACACTGAAATTTAAATTTTTAACCGACAACACCATGATTTAACTGACAGGAGACCAACAACATCACGACTTCACTTCCCATCAGTTCAATATCCAAACCAAAATACCATCACCTGACAAGATGCACCTCACTTTTGACCCTCAAGTTGCCGAAAGGTCTCTCACCGTAATCGATATGCAGGATATCCACCCGGACAATATTCCACCTATTTACTACTGCACAGTGTTGTCTAGTTCTTTGTAAAAATGTTTCTTTACATCAGCGCCCTTGAAGGTACTTTTTTCTTCATTCAGGGGCACCCAACGACTGTTATCAGTAAAATATCTGTTCGGAGAAGCACAAGTTGCATAGAATTTTTATTTCCTTGAGGTCAGCTAAAAATTTCTAGATAAACGTTCCACTTATGTTCAATTTTCGAAGGTTATCTAATAAATTCCCTACGATTTTTTGAAGTTTAACTTTTCACATTTTACTACCCAGCTTACGCTATTTTTCTTAGAAAAAGAAACCTAAAATTTTCGGACTCTAAAATTTGGTGGACAGAGGAATCAGAAACACTCCCACTTTCATAAAACGTTAAATTGCACCTACAATTTTCGGGAAAATGATACTAAGATGACTGAACAGATACAAATTTTATAGCGCTGCTTAGCTATTAGAATGCATTTTTTGATATCTAAAAGTACTCTGGATAGCCTGAAAAGTGTTTTCAACCTATTTTGGAGGAAACAATCGTTGGCTGCCCCTGGCTGCCCCTGTTCATTTCTGTGGAAGCTAACTAAGGCCTTTAATAATACTGCCAAGGCCTTTATTTTGCATGTAGTGGTCACCTGGAAAATCGCTCGCCACAGAATTGGTGGGTATGAGTAGAAAGTACGCATACTGTCAAGTTCCGCGAATGCTCTTGATTTCAAACTAGTTCTATTTGTGTACGCTCTTAAAACCTATAAGTCTAGTTTTCCTTTTCAAGGAAGCTTTTATCGCGTAAAAGTTATGTTCTGACACTTAACGGTATATTTTGTTCATAACAGTAAACATTGAAAGACAGTCGGCAATACTAAGCTAAATAAAGACCATATCCTCACAGTGGCATGAAGACGGCATGAATTAGTCACACTCCTTGTAAATTACACGAAGTAGACTCCAGCTAAAGTAGAGGCTTACCCGGAGAAAATTATTAGGAATCCGGACTGACTTGATTTAAGGCAATTGTCTACGTTCCTTTCCTTACTTGTAAATAGGCAGCAGCCAACTCGAAAGCTTTGGTAATTTGGCTGTTGCACACTGATTTAAAAATTGTTCCTTTAATTTCGATAATCTCTGCCATTTTGTGTTCCATAGTTTCCTGTATTATCTCATTATGTTGTGTACCTGATTAGTGTGATGATGATGATGATGTGAGCTACGCACCCAATACACCTGAATCACTAAATCTCGCTCTGTCACTTCTGAGAAAAAGCCAGCAACTACAAAAACCCAATTTGAAAAAATCCTTGTAGGTTCGGTGTTAATGGTTGGGTAATTGTTTATCATGAATGATCATTGTTATCATCGTCAATACCACTGTATTATCGTCATTGTTACTAGCTTTAACATTGTGTATCCTTTTTCTGACTTTAATTTATTGATTTAACCTGCCTGATTTTTCGGTGTTAACCAGGATAGGAAGTGAGCTACTGTCACCAATCCGAGCCACACTATCTTGTTCAATTGGCATAAAACTATCATTCTTGTTAACAGCTGATTCCAGATGTGGCTTCATACAGTCGGTTAAAATGTCCCAAAATGTTCCAATAGCACACAGAGAGAGGATTACCCCACATAGAGTTCTGTGGGATTTAAAAACAATTATTATGAAGATTTTAAACTATTGTAGATACATTTCTGAAATCAAGAAAGTAATTTCATTTTCTCGTTCAGCTGACTAACATAGTCCAGCAGTTGGGAGTAAAAATCGTGCCTTTTATGATAAAAGAATGAAACTTGGCACACTTGCAGCTCATATCTTTTTAAGAAAATTTCGATATAGGGCCATCGAAGATTAGTCACGTGACCAACATGGCGGCGTTTTTTAAAAAGGGCGTGGCCTTTTTACATTTACCATTAATAAATCTATAGCAGTTAACGAAATAAATTACACTTTAAGGTCAGCATGCTTCTTACACCGTATTTATTGTGTCCTCATCACAATACTCACATTGTAGCCGTTTACTGTTGTCATGGCAACAACCCTATTACTTAAAAACGTCATGTAAGCACTAAATGAGGTGTAAGCATGGGGTAAAAGTAAGAATAATACAGAATTTGGTTCTCTTATACCAAATTATGATACACATGACAAAAGTGCAACATGATGGTGTAGAAAAAACTATTGCAAATGTTCGATTATAGAGCTTGGTACGAACATAGGGACAGATTCGTATAGAAAAACTAGTTTCCTGCTGTTTTAAAAACACCAGCCCCATTCACTAGGGCATGGGAGATCAGGGCTTGAAGTCGTCGCTTGTGCCCAGCAATAACCAGCTTGATAGACTGCCCGCTTGATGTGCTGTACAAGGGCTGCTTTCGTCGGTGGAATGTTTTCGATCGACCTTCCTTTTTGCGCAAAGAGGTGTTTCCTGGCCTGATTGATGTCTTCTAGGCTGCTGGTGCGATCATACAGCAAAATCACAAATCGCTCCAGTGATGTAACTGAGCTCTCCACAGACTCTGGGGTGTTTGCCAAAGAGACGAATATCGATGTGATATCGTTGTAGGATCTCCACGTGTCCCAGGCAGTTCGTTTACCTCTTCCTCCAAAAAATGAAACAGTGTCACACCCAGTAAAGACGTGGAACATCGGCAAGGCAGTACATCGGTCTGGTGCCAGTACTCTAGCCATCTCATGAGCGGCCAAAAAGCGGAAACTCTTTCCTGTACCAAAAGCGATCCAGATTTCAGTGTTTACGTGCGCTGTGCTGCTGCCACTGCCAAAACCACTACATCGGTGTCAATGGTACGAATGGATATTTTGTTAAATCCTTCAGTGACACCGTCCTCCAAGTGCAAGATGATCCTGGTATCTGCTTCTTCGTGTGTACATGGGGTAAGCCTCGAAACATTTCTTGACTGATTGCAAACTATATCAGACTGAATAGTGCTGAGAACTTGCTTTTCGGTTTCGATGCATGGCACTTTATTTGCTAGAAAACTAAACAGTTCTACTTTGTTTTCATCAGTGCGCAAAAACTCTTGCCAGTTTCCTGGAATTGGTGTTGAAGCCTCTACGCGTCTTCGAACTCCGTTTCCTCTCTTAACCCTCGTTTCAGCTTTCAAACTGTCAGGGCGGTACTCATCCCAAACGATGTCAATTCTACTTGCTTGCTGCAGCTGGGACGCTACGTATGAAAGAAAAACTTGCGAAGCATAATCCGAGAATGTTTTTGCTGAACCTGGTAGAAGCATGTTTACAATGACAGAGCCATCGAGGATGATAACTTCCACACTGGGATGAGTGGCATTCTCGCGGGAATTAACCAGTTCTTCCAGACAACTAACAAGGTCAGACTTAGTACCGGTTCTCAGCTTGATAATGCTGGAGGGTATGCCTGATTCTCATGCTCGAAAAATTCATCAAGATTCCCATTGCGGACCTGCGATGCAACGTAAAGACGTGAAAAGAGGGAGCAGTCATTTTTCAGGGAAGCAAGCTGTAGCTGCGACTTTGTCTTTTCTGGGATTGGAGGTCGGCTAAATAGTGCCAAATTGTTCTTCTTGATAGGCTCCCAGACGGACTTTGTTTGATTGACTAGCCTCTCCCACATAGATGTCATACTGCTCTTGTCCCAATTTCTCAATTTTACGAACAGAATCAATAATGGCTGGATCTGCAAGGTCTCTACTGTCCAGAACAAGAAGATCGTTGCTGTTCTCGGTGAATGGATTTCCCATTTCTTCGATGGCTTTGGCGAGATCTTCAACATTTTGTGCAAATTTTTTCTGCACGTGTTTGGCCTCCTCATGATGACGGAAATCTAAACATTTTCTCTTCTCTGTTGATGCTTCAAACTCTTCAATAACTCTGGCCATCTCTGGTCCAGATACCATCCACCTCCGCAATGCAGCCGGATTTTCCGTTAAGCCAACAGCTCCTCCGTCATCTTTCACAGGAACATTGTTCTGTTCATGCGCTTGATCAATTGCTATGGCCGAGAATCTGCGTTCTGTCTTCTTTACAACAAATTAAAGTTTCCTTTCATGAACTCAGCAAAAACAGTTGGATGAACGTCTTTCAGTGTAACCATGTCCCGTAAATGAAGAGGGATCCATCTAGCGTAGTGAATTTGGTCTAGAGCAAAGAACCACGGAACAATTTGCGTGAGTGCGTCAACGTACAGCTCGAAGTCAGCTTCTCTAATAGCTCTAATGTAGATCAATACGGCCAATTGAATCTGCAGGATAAGCAACCAGAACTTGAACTGTGGATAAAGCTCTGGACTGTGCGAACACCACTCTTCTAATGACAGTGGATTCTGGTCGTCGCTCAGACTGACACGATACTGAGAATAAGCCTTTTCAAGAAGTACAAACAGACTGCCAGCTGTGATCTGATGGGCTCTTCTAGTGCGTGTCACATGAGTAACGCGACAAAATGAATCAGCCGTCCCAGGCGTAGCAACACCGGCTTGTACTAGCGCACTTCCCCATCCACTACCGTCTAAGAGATTTCCTATGGCCTTCAGAGCTGCCATTTCAATGTGCAGTCCCCCAAACATCACCACAAACTTATCCTCACCATGGGTTCCTGGCCAGTTCCACTGGATTTGCTTTGCAATTGTGTATAGAGGTTGATCTGCAGTAATAATGGGCACCTGACCAGGATTTAAACTCTGCACTGCTTTGCTAACAACGTCCATTGAGTGGCGGATCATGGCTACGGAGTGGGCTTGATCATGAAAAAGAGGCTGTAGAGAGGTTGCTGTGACGCAGCATTCGGATGATTTACTAGAAGGTTGCAGACTTGCATGGTATGCAGACCAGGAAACAGCATCAGCATCTTTTACGGTCTCATTAGTTACTACTCGATTTACCTCTTGCAACCACCAGTAAATTGTACAAATAAAATATCAGTTTTGTAGTTATTAATACTGCAGTTACAGTCACCTAGGAAAGCAATGTCAAAAAAAAAAAGATTTTTGCCAACTGTACCGGTATTCCTTCACTGTTTCTTCAGGAATGCGCTGGCACTCTCCTTTGTTGGGCCCCTGAAGCTGTGGGATGGGTAGGTAGTCCCTACGCAAAGCGACAGGAGGCACCGTTTTGCAAGACTCTGGTAGCATTAATGCCTTCTTTTGTGCACGTATATTGTCCTGAATTTGCGTCAGCAGGCAGCTGAACTCCACTGTTTTCATCATTGTTTTTCTCAGTAGGGTGCTGAAAGAGGGATATCCTACTTCCATGAAATGAGTCGTGAGAACTAGTTGAGCTGGGATTGTGGTCAACGTTGTCTACTGCAGAGGTGGTGAAAATACCACCTTTCAGTCGAGGGGGACAAACAACCTTTTTCTGCTGATAGTAGTAACAAATGTTGTTTCCCAGCTCAGTGGAGATTTTTAATACACGGTCATACGATATACACAAGCCAAGATTAAAAAGAGCGTCCACAAGTTCACGTTTCCTGGTCTTTGTATGAAGCATCACACCTAAATAGACTGGTAGAGGTGCTTCTCGTTGTTGGCTGTGTCGGACAATATCTGTATCATTTTCCTTGTAGCGCTTCACGCTGTTGTATAGAAGAAGCTGAGACAGAGAAAGGGTAGCCGGAGACACATTGGAGGAACGTGATTTGATATTTGGTCCATTAAGTACCATAGTAACCAGTGCTAGCAGTGAATTAGGCACAGACTGTTCCTGGCAAGTAGAGGAGAATGAGCCATTGAATTCCATTCTCTTACTGAACATATCTCTTCTAACTATAGTGGCAGCCCTAGCAAGATGAACAGCATCCCCATTTTCTCAGTGCAGCACCAACATCCCCTTTGAAAGCCAGAATAACTTTTCGCCCTTGGGTATGAGCTTCCATGTCTGAAAAGTAGCTCAACACTCTAATCTTGAGTTTAGTTGAGTGGATGCGTCCCGCTACTTCTGTTCCAAGTTGTTTAAGCTTGTTGCTGTATAGACTGATTAGGTCAGACAATTTGAAAATTGGGGCTACCAGATTGTCCATTCTTGCATCTTCTATATACGAAACAAGTTCAGCAAAAGCAATGCCGTGATTAACGGCATCCGCATCACTTTCTACACTATATGTTTCGGTTCCTCGTGCTCTGTTATAAAGGGAAACAAGGCATTTGACATGATATTCAGCAACTTGAGCTACCATGTCTCCAGCACTCAGTTTGGCTAATAGAGGTTTGTCCTGTAACTGTAAAGCGCAGTGACGAACTCGGGCATCAAGCTCAAGTGTCGATGCTCTGTGCAAGGAGTCTTCACCTTCAGCTTGCTTACCACAGAAGAAGCATTGATGAATAGGGTTTGGTAACTTTTCAAGGCTTCTACGCGTGTATTTTCTTGGGCTTTTTGAACTTGAACTATCATCTGGAGCTACTTCTCTCTTTTCTACCCGTTGGAGTTTTGTCTTGTTGAACATCAGTCTACACGAGTCATGCCATTTGGCTTTATGTTGCTGGAAACTCGCTTCGATTCCTTCTCCTTCATTTAATCGGCACAGATTTATTGTTTTAGCCAAAGAACCAATTTTCTCAAAAGCTTGAAGATTTTCTGCTACAGTCTTATAACCTGCTCCTTTCGTGATAAGCTTAGAATCAGCCGGACAAGACAGGATTTCGGATGTGTCTGTCTGACACAAAATACACTTGTTCCAATCTACTGTAAACACGACGTATCAGAAGCTACCGTTGCAGGTTGTAAAGGGTCATTGATAACCTTGTAAACTTTTGCCATGGCTACATTTTACTATCAAAATTATGGCGGCTTGCAGTGAAGAGTTTTCGTTCACCTGAAAAGCCGAAATTCACGAAATATTAAAAAGACTGAAAGTATACCTTTTTTTGGATATGTAACCATGTTCTTTAAAATTATGAAGATATATATCATATACAAAATTGTTTCCGCTATTCAATGTATAAATACTACACTACACAACACTAGGAAATGTTCCCAACCAATAACAAACTAAATAAGTGAGTTATATGCTCACGTTCCAATTCTTTTTTCTCGCAAGGACAAATTTGGTTAGGTATTTTACTTAGTTGTTTAATTCACTTTAACAGTAAAAGCCCGGATTGTTAAACTAATACTAAAAAACGTTCTCTGACTGAAAAACTTTTCGCTAATAACAGGCTAACAGAAACATTTTGCTTAACTTTGAACGAAACAAACGAAACTTAAGCTCAAACTGACAAACAATCATAAATATCGTGAGATAAAAAGCCGTCAAGTTGTTGTTGCTGTTAATTTTCCTACCGAAGTTAAATAGCACTTGTTGGAATAAGCGATATAAAACTCTCTATTTTAAAAAAGTCAACTCAATTTACCTTTATCTCTTGGCTATGAAAGAAACAAACTAATCTAATTTTAAACTCAGTCAGGAGCCCATCATTATGGGCAGCTGACTCAGGTAAATAAGATAAAACTTAATACTTACATTGCTGGTAGTGACTGAATTATTCTCCCAAAGCATTGAATGTAATCTTAGGGACAGCGGTCGAGATGGACTTCACTTAAACGCTACGAAATTTCCCCGAGTGCGAAATTCACATAACGCTTTCATTTATTTCCATTTATAGTGCATAATATTAAAATGGCCAAGACTCTTGTCTATAAGCGAGTCATGTTTTGCCTCAAGACCATTTTGACTATCACGACGTTACTTCTATGTTTTCCCGAAGGATAAAAACTGAAATATAGCACCATCGGTGATTTGCAGCTGCCATTCCAAAAATATCATTAATTTTAGATGTATGGGAGCGGAAAAATAAGGATTTTATGAAAAAGTGGACGCAATACTACTCTATTTCTACTTGCAATGAAGCAAAAAGATCGCCCCCGATGACGTCATTTTTAGATAAATGTAATGAAGGTCACGTGATTAATGTGGTATGGCCCTATATCAAAAAATGTTTTTTAAGATCTCTATTATCTCTGTGCCAAAAATCGTGCTTTTATCATCAAAGGCACAATTCTCCTCAGATTTGCACTTAACCGCTACACTAACACATTTCGTTCCAACCACAAATTTAATCCCTTGTTTAAGGATTTACAGCAAGGAGCCCAAGTGTGACCGCTTTTGATATATTCACATTCTTTCGTACAGATTTAATCCAATTATAAGCCAGCTGGACTTCGACTGTCCTCGACTTCTGATTAGTTAACGTCTGCATGAAAGAATGTGAGTTAATTGAAGGAGGTTACACTTTTGGGCTCCTTGCTGTAAGTGTGACTTGGCTATAATACCGTGTGGCACGAAATTTTTGCGGGTTCTAATTTTTGCAATTTTTGCGGTTTTTCCAGCGATCCGCAAAAATAAGTTCCCGCAAATAAATATTACCGCAAACATTGTTCCCCCAAACGTTTACTCCAGAGTAAGTATTCTCTAACTTAAATTCGCTAGACAAAAATACAGTGCTAAGAAATCGTGTCTGTTTAATCACAACTTGTCCCAAACAAGGAAATACTGGTTTATTATTTGAAAATATGTATTTCTATTGCACGTACCCACGAAAAAACGAAAATATTATCAATGCTGGGTACTGGGTACTTTCTGAAAATCGCAAAAACTAGTTCCGGCAAAACACAAAAAATCGCCAATCCGCAAAAATAAACTCCCGCAAAAATTTCGTGCCACACGGTAATTATCTGTCGCTTCTGGAGCCAGCGCTTTTACGTTCACCACATAAAAATGTCTGGCTCAGCTGAAGAAAGTCAAAGAACTGAGATAGATGAAGAAAGGAAAGTCTGCTTCATTAAGGGAAGGCGTGGCCGCAGTGGCAGTTTTATACAGGTATCCGTTGAAAGAGAGTTAACTGTAAAAATATGTGAACATCGTTCGACAACTGACCTAATTTGCAAAAATTACAGTGTCAAAAAACCGTTAAAAGCGGCTACTTCCAATTATTTCGGAAAAAGGTTAATTTTCCGAATTTCTTCTTCAAAGCTACTTCTAAAACCAACAATGCAGTGAAATGAATCAGCGATTAAACCGTGACTTACATTGTAGCAATAACTCCACCACTGTATGTAGAGGGTTTAGCACAGTGAACATATTTGTTGTCGTCACTATCAAACCCAGGGCCAGGAAATAGTGGTTTATTGTTCAGCTGTAAAATATTTTGCGTCTTATCTAGAAATGAAAAAGAAGTCATTCTAATAACACTCAAGGTTCATACGTTAACGTGAGTAATTTAAACCACGTACAATGTCAGGACATTTGTTAAGAGAAATGACAATCGCCGTTAAGCAAACGTTTGATATCATAGCATCTGATTTTCTTTAAACATAGAAAAGAAAGTAATTATTTCAGTTGTCAAGTGCACGTTGTAGCTGGTATTTTCGTAGTGCCCCAGGGTATTGCAGACAATCGTGTAGAAGTCTCGGGGGAGTCCTTTTGCCTATTTAAGCTATCTATCCCGTGATTTCAGTGTCTTGTGCCAAGTAACGCCGTTCTTAGGGCCTTTTTACATGGAGGTGGGGGACTGGCCAGGTAGGTGAGGCAACCCGCTAAGGTGGGGTAACCCGCATGTCCATATAATCTCTCGTTTTAATTTGATCATGTTTACATGATAGGTGGGGTTACCCGCCACATGTTACCTCACCTACCTGGGGTCCCCCACCTCCATATAAACAGGTTCTTAGCCGGGTTGTAATTTTTGAGTGACTTTGGTCATGTGTCGACCTGAGAAAGATTTTGGCCGTGTGTTCGACCTGAGAAAATGTTAGGATGCGTTTGACCTGAGAAAGGTTTTGGTCGTGTCTTGGACCTGCTAATGTTTTTGGTCGTGTGAACGTCCTGAAAATGATTTTGGTCGTGTTTGACCTGAGGAAAATTCGACCTGAGAATGCTTTTGGTCGGCAGCACTAAAACATGAAATCCGGAATCCGGAAACAGAATACGGAATCAAATATCAATGATCGGAAATTAAAGAATTTCACATTGCATAATTTAGTCCAATCCACAGAGAATTTGTTTTAGTTTTCTTTGCAGTTCCCTTAACTATATTCTTGTTATTGTGTCTTGATAAGGTTTACCGTAGTGTGGGTTATTGCACTGCAAGGCCGATGAAAGTAATTTACGAGTAATTTTTATTCACGAGTTTATGGGTTGAAAAATACATTATCCTCAGACCACACCACGTGATTTTCCCCAAACTGAATACTCAACACGTGAACGACCCGTGACGTGATCACAGTTCCGGTGTTTTAGCAATAAGTTCAACTTTTTCGCCAATCTGAACACTGATGGAATAATGGTGTACCGGTAATTGAGTTTACGTCGATTTAAACGAAGTCTGTCTCTATATAACTTACTTTTTTCTTAAGGAAGTAGTTTTTGTCAGTGACGTTTTTCTCCTCGCTTTGCTGTCCCATGAGAATTTGCATTCATTGCCGGAAGTGGTATCAAGAGTCTTTTCACCGGAATCGACTTCTCTAGTGATACAGCAGTCTCCTCTACTCAGCTCATTTATTCATTTACGTCTTTTTGTTTAATCTGTTTATTTATTTTATAGTCATTGCTAGTATATTTTTTTTCAGATCGATCGCTTGGAACCTTCTTTCACGGATTCCGTATTCCGTATTCCGTTTCCGATTCCCTATCTGTTTCGGTTGCCGTTTCCGGATTCCATGTTTTAGTGCTGCCGCACTTAATCGGTCGTGTGTGCGACCCGACAATGATTTTGGTGGTGTTTTCAACCTTTGGACGTGTGTTGGACCTGAGAAAGATATTGGTCGTGTGATCTACCTGGTTGTATGTCACCTTTTGTTGCTATATTTTTTGTTGGGCCTTTTGTTCCCTTCTCGCCCCTCGATCGATCGGGCTGGCGGGTGCAGTGGCGGATCCAGGGGAGGGGCCTGGGGGACCCTCCCCCCTTATTCTTAGACCAAACTGAGGCCCGAAGGAATGGCTTCCTTTCTTCTCTGAGGTTTGCAAAAGGTATCATTTTTAAAGGTGCCGGTTTAATTTGTCCTTCCTCCTTTTCTCAGTTTGAGCTTATGACGGTAGAGCCGGTAGCAAAATCTTGCTTGCCATAACTTATTTTCGCGAAGGCACTAAGTGGTTGTTCTGACAGTTAAAATGGTTTACTATTTGCACGGAAAAGTGATAGTATGTAAAATAATTTAAACGACAATACCGAGTTAAGAGTCATTGTAAGAATACAATAAACGCCTTGTCATTTGTGATTTTGACAAAAATGTCTTAAGGATTATGAATCACATGAGTTTTCACTAAAATTAGCGCGGATCTAGGGATTTACTAAGCCTTATACGTTCCCCTCATCGTAATCAGTTCCATGTGATTTCCAAAGTAGTCAAAATGATAAAAAAATAATCATAGCCATCACTTACTAAAAATCATGGACAGACTATTAGTTATATCATCCTCACTACAGCTTTGAGGGGCACAGAATCCCCACTGGATTGGAATGCTCTAAAAAAATAAACAATACATCAGCGAGTTCAGCTACATTTTTACCTTACTGATGACTGAAATGGTTACTTCCCTTGCTTGAAAACCTTCTTATTAAGAGGATGTATTTAGTTATAAATATAACCCAATTCGACCAGACCCAAGAAGGAAAACGCACATTGTAGACCGCCTGAGAAATTTAATATAATCTGGTATAGGAAACAAATGAATATAGAGGAGATTTCGGTCTCCAATGGGTCAGTAGTGACAACGAGAACAAGAGAACTACTGCACGTGGTAGCGAAATATTTCTCTAGAGATAAGTATATCATCCAATCTGCGGAGAGAGAGGTGTCGAGAGGTGATTGGTCACCATAGAGTTATTGCGTATTGTACCTTATGAACACATGGCTAGAGGCTAGAGGCGTGGAGATCAGCGGAAAAGTAGTCTTAGGGATCCATAGGTTCTCGTGATGGAGCTTTGTGCCACATTTGGGCTTCACGTGAAACTGGAGCAAACCTCGCGGCTTCAAGGCTATGCGAAAGTAAAAATGTACCCTGCAGATTTGTCGCAAGTTACCAACACCAGAGAGCGTTAAACAGGTCAAATGCGGATCGATACGTAATTGGCATCGAGATTAGCCTAGCCTGAGATCATTCCCTCTCCCTATTAATCCTTTATGTCTCTCACGGGAAGAGGGCGTTATTTTTTCCCTCTCGAGCCAAAGAAGCAAAAAAAAAAAAATTAAAAAATAACGCCTGAACTCAGGTTAAGATTAGCCATAAAACACTAACCTGATTCCCTGGGGGAATTGTAATCTTGACGCCCGCTAAACAGTACTGAGCTTCAGTTAAATTCATACATTCACTGTATGATCCTAACCATGCGACATTACCAAGCTGAAATCCACTTTGAGGTTTACCCATTCCGTCAATGTCTAAACGAATGAAATTACACTTCATCATACAGAGAAAGAATAAAGATAAAATGTAATGAGAGAACTTATAGCTTTCGCAGTCAGCTACATAACAAAAAACGTGTTACCATGACCCTAATATCACTGCCTTTTTTATAATACAAAGTATACACCCGGGGGAGGGGTACTCCCTACGATGGCCTATACGGGGAGCCTCCGCCCAAAATGGGGCGGGCCCTGCTCCTAGCCAATCTCAGCGCTCTATTTTCGATAATCATCAATGTAATGTATACTAATTGCCAATAGAAGGTGTACAAAAGGGTTGCCTTTTTCGTGAAAAATGGTATAGAAAAGGGTAAGGGGCTGGACCTCCGGGCGTAGCGTCCCCGTATAAACATTTTTTGGGTGTCCCCCGGGAGCATACAGTATGTATTATTATTGGGAAATACAAACCTGACTTCTCAGGGAACGTTCACAATAAATTAAGCCATAACCATAATAAATGCCAACTCTATTTTTCAAATTTACAATGTGCAATTTCTCCTACGAGAGGAGCGTTGACAGTCCAATCCAGCATTATGTATATGGTAGGGTGTTTGACCACCATAACTGACCTATAAAATGCGTGTCGAAAAAAGATCAAATGCCCGGGTGATTGCCCGGAGGCTTATTTAAGTTCAATGTACAGGCGCTTTACGTAATTACCCTAACATGATTACAAATCCAGCTCCACCACGTTTCACCGAAGGAATTTGTCCACTTTCCAATTTAAAATAAACGAATTTTCCCCATCCCGGTGTTTTTTTCTCTATCGAGACTTTGCATGCGTTGACTGCGTTACACTTGGCTAACTACGCCATTACAGTTATTGGTATTATTTGTAAAGAAATATCATGAAGGGCTCCGTGCAAAAACTTATTTCCTTTTAGGAGAGGATGTTTTTGTTTTGAGCTCTTCAATTTGACTTTGATGGTAAAAGTGAGATTGGGACCATTTGCGGTACAGTTCGGGGCCGGGTTCTCATTTGCCACGGCGTACAAAAAATTATTTATGGACAGAATGATATCATCTTGGTAAGAGCAAAATATGCATCATCATCATGAGCTTGCAAATCTTACTCTTCTAAGCTAGGCGGCCATTTTGATATCGATCAGCCAGTTCAGCGTTTTGTTTTCGGCTGTAGTTGCTGGTTTTTATTATTATTATTATTTCTGTCGTTTTTTCTTTCTTCTCCGTCAGATTCCCGGCTTTAAAACCATCACAATCGTTTCTTCACTTGTATTGTAGCTCCATGACCAGCACTGATGATAATTTATTGTCAAGAAAACACAAGGAAATTACCTCTCTCTAAAATAGGCAACAGAATCGACTATTCCAAACTTGCCGAAAACAGGTCTACAAATCGAGGTGCCGCGACTTATTTACTGACTATGCTGCAAACTTTTATAAGTCACGCTAACCAACGTACCAGCTAACCATATAATTAAGTTTTAGCACGATTCAGCGTTAGCAATAGCGTTTTATTAGTAATTTCTGGCTATGAAATGAAAGAAACATTTATATCAATAAATTTTAAGGTAACTTACATGCAAATGATTGATTAGCCATCACAGTCTTCCACGCATCAAGGCATTCCAAAGAAACCGTGGAACTATTTGGAATCGTATCATTCTGATCTAAAATTTGATGAACAGCACTTGGATAGCGGGCATCAGAGTGAGATAAAAGCAAGAACAACCAAGCGACTGTGCGACAGATGAATGTAAAACTTGATGAACGTTCCAAAAAGGTAGCAGCCATCATTGGAGCCGCTGGTGCGAAGTACAGTTCAATAGCACATGCACAAGGTCACGCTACAGTGGCTACTGAAACGTTTATATGTTACGTGACCTTCAATGAAATCGTATTAGACTGGAAGCACTCCTTTATTGGTATCGCTTGCGTAAACAGTGAGACTCATAATCTGCCACGCGTTTTTCGCCCCGGAGGGGTAGTCCCTTATATAGGCTACATAGCTAGGTATGTGCGGCACCAAAGGGTATGGGTTTTTAGCCGTTTTGGTCTCGGGGGTATGGTTTGTGCATTCTAGTCTTCAATTGGGTATGTTTTTTTTAGAAGAATTAGCCACTTCTTCATCATTTGGCGATAAGACCATTCCAACCGACCGTGTACGTGCCGTAACAGCTTGTCACGCGCTGGGCTCCACGGCTTCCAGGTCTGAATTTTTTTATCAGGTCTGAAATAGTTTAGGGAAAACCAAAGATTTTGGTCTGAAATGGGGTAAGGGTTTCAGGAAGCGTGCCGCACACCCCCACCCAATTTTTCTGGAAGTAACCCCCCGGGATTTTCGAAGTATTTTGCACACAAATAGGGGGGCCATTGTGCCAGGCGTTCCTTGTGCAGACCGTGGAAACTGGACTAAATAAGAATCGTTGCGTCATCGAAGCCACGCATGTTTTGAAAGATTAAATTAAAAGCTTTTCCGAAACGTGTCGGTCCACGAATTCTATGGCTTGAAAGCGTTGATTACTTTGGAACAAATGAACACTATGTACTACTGGGTGGTCGAAAAAAATTAGAATCTTAATTAGCAAAATTACGACGGTCGGGTGTTGTCCCGGGGGGGTACTCCCATACATTACCTATGTGGGTATGTGCCGCCCAACGGGGTCGTGATTTTGAAGCTCCTGATTTAGAACGGGGTATCCATTTCAGAGGCGTTTTCTGGAACGGGGTATGGATGAAAACTTTATTTAAGTGTCTATGTATTTAATTAGCTATAAGCTAATGGGGGACAGATACATATCACAAGTAAAAATTAAAAAAAATGCGCGTAGATTATATAATTATGTACTAAATTTGTTAAAAAGCCTATGAAAAATAAAATAGTAATAATAATGATAATAATAAAACACTTTTAAATATTTGCAAGAGTTGAAAGGTCAACTTTCCTAATGTTCCTCTTAAACGAGTTCAGAGTTTCTATCATTCTTAGGTATCTTGGCAACTTCGATCAAATGAGAGGTCCCATATATCTTATTGAATTCCTACCAAATCTAACAGTTTCGAATCTTGGCAGTTCGAAGTCACTATTCCGTAAGTTATACTGAGTTTTCTTTAAATTAAATAAGTCAGAAATATTCACGGGAACGAGACTATGCTTAACTTTAAACATCACAGTGGCAATGTCTTGTAGACGCCGATTGTACAACGTCGGTAGTTTGGCGCGGTCTAGCAATTCTTGATAGGACGCTGATCTGGTTTTGTACACCGCTCTTAGCGCTCGCTCCTGAATCCGCTCAAGCTTTTTCCGATCCGATGCATTGCAAAAGTGCCAGACTAGATGACAGTAGGTTAGGTGGGGCAGAATTGAAGATTTGTAAAGTGATACTTTAGCATTACAAGGTATCAAGTTGCGTAGCCGCACTAAGACCCCAACTTTTTGACTGGCCTTAGTGCATAGTTCATTTATATGACCAGTAAAACTCAGTTTTTGATAGATTTGAACTCCTAAAAGCTTTATTTCTCCCATTCTCTCAATAGCATGGGTTTCCGTCATGAGAGGCAAAAACTAATATTTTTGCTTTTTTCTGATATCATGGTAAATGAGTTAACGCTACTTGTTTAACTAATGGCACAAGAAAAAGAATGTCATAACTTTGAGGAAGAAACGATTGTGGAAACTGATGGAAAAAGCGAAACCAAATCGCAACATGTACAAGTTACGCAACCAAACAAGGATTTGAACAGATATCTAGTGGACAAATTCCATCTCCCGGCTACAAAATCAAAGAGTGCACCTTTTGAAACGATCGATCTTTCAATATACAGGCCCTCTGCAAAATGTCTTGCATTTTCAACATCAGAGGATCGCCTTCTACTATGGATCACAGCGCTCCAATATCGCTATCACGAACTTACCGGAAATGCTGCAGAATATAAGGTGACATGGGAAGAACAAGACAGCCCTAGCTCAGCCTCGAAGTGCGACAAAATCATTATTCATTTAATCAGACTAACATCCACCGGTGAAGAACAACTAGTCACTATCACAGTCTATCTAACGACGGGGAGGATTCAAGTACAAGGGAAAAAATTTGAAGAGTGGAGCAAATTTGAATTTCCCGTACTCCTAAATATCGTCAAGACATTAAATGATCAACAGCCTCGCCCCAGCCAGTTCGACAACTCATCCCTATTTGGATGGTCGCTCCACAACTTTTTTACCAATCTCATTCAGTTTGTCGGAGATGACGATGTCCCTTCATCAAACACAGAGAAAAAGAACAGTCATGACCAACCCACTGAAAGGCTAACTGCTCCCACGGAAGATCTAACAGTTTCACCGACCCGCTTAAAAACAATTGCGTCGATGAGAGACACTCTTGGTCAATTAGAAGCAGAATTCACACAATTCCAAATCATTACTTCTGGAGACCTCGATAATATTAAGGACAAAATGACCAAGCAAGATAACTTAATCAAATTACAAAAACAAGCCTTTGATGATCTACACGCTGATCTTTCATCCCAAATTAACTCACTACAAGAAATGATTACACACCAATCACAAGTTATTAACGCATTACAAAACGAAAATCAATCTCTTCACAAAAAGCACACGCAAATCACAAAGTCAAATCAAGCACTACAAGAATCAGAAAGTAATCTCACAGCGGAAATTACTTTTCTGAAAGAACAAGTGACAGCCTTCTGGCAGACCTCCACTGATGACAAGCATATGGCAAATTCAAACGTTATTCAGCAGCCTGAAACATCTACATCATCTGAAGATATTACACCAGGCATAACCGCAGGAGACAGATCCGACACTCCTAAACCTCAGACGAAGGAAATAGTTACTCCACCTATTATCATCACTCCGAATATTCCCACAAAGAACAGATTTCTACCCCTTCAAAACTCAATGAACGAATCTGATACTCTACCAAATCGAGAGGATATTGATCAAACCCCAAAGATTCATTCACCTAAACCACGCGACAAGAACGTTCTTCCAGTTAAAACACCTCCTGCTGTGGTCAACAAAGCTATTTTTCTGTGTGATTCTAATGGAAAGTTTCTAGACAAAAGAAAGCTTTTCCCTCCAGGACAGGATTTTACTTTTTATAGATCTCCCACGATTACCCATGTACGCACAATTTTACAGGATGAAATCAATCAAGAAATAGAACACCCGCAACTCATATTGATCCACAGAGGCACAAATAACCTCACGCCAACCACACCAATTGATGACTTTGTTTCTGATATTTCCGTTTTGATTACCGAAGCATCCACAATGTTCACGAAAAGTAAAATCATTTATTCTACTCTCCTACCACGAGCTGATATCCCCCCACAAACTCTGTTAAAAATAAATATGAAACTTATCGACAGTCTTTCCACACTACCAAACGTTCACCTGGTGACTCACGAAAATATCTTTTCTAAAGGAACCGATATACTGCATGACATTAAACACCTCAAGAAGAGACACCTTGGTTTGTTTGCCGCAAATCTTGTAGCAGCAGTACGTGGACGAGCTACAACGAAAACAGTTCGTTCTTCCCCGAATCCAGTACATCGTCCTTCGCCCTCAACCTCGCGCCCGCTCTACACAACGCCTATGGAAGTCCCTGGTTTTCTCACCCATCCGGTTAAAAACAACCAGACTAGAGCTTACCCTACTCCGAGGACACAACAGCCTCCACCATTATGCTCGTCTTATGTAAGTTCCTCTGAAGGCTACTCCTCTTACAGTGATGCTGTCAAACATGGTCACACTTCACGAGACCCATTACCTAGTAATATACAGAACAGTCCGCTTCCAACAACAATCACCTCTTCTGCTTCCCCTCAACCTAATCAGTCTGGCATGACGGGAGTAGAAATACCTAAGGAACTGGTATCATTTTTACGATTTATTAAGACTTTACTTTAGTTACTCTTATACACTGATATAGATCTTGATTTTCCCCTTGTTCTTAGTAATGAAATTGACCTATTTACCAGGATATTCAGTATATTCTCCTTTGAGATAAAGATACCGATATGCCAAACTACTTAAGTCAGTCCAATAAGTTATCCTTTTTTGCATGGAACATCAATGGACTTTCTTCAAAATCATTAGGTAACAAATTACGAGATCCTGATTGTTTACGAATGATTAACAACTTTGATTTCATAATTCTCTCCGAGACGTGGAAATCAGTAAGTATTGACCTTCAAGGCTTCAACATTGTGAGTACAGTACCTCAAAAAACAGAAAATGTGGTCGGAACTCAGGTGGCCCAGCTTTGATTTTTAAATCAAACTTTAATGATTGGATTTCAGTGGAAAAAGAATCTCCGAATTTTCTATGGTTTAAGATTGCCAAAGAATATACAAAAACCAAAAAAGATATCTATGTATGTGGCACATATATACCACCTCAAAATTCCATTTACTTTTATCCTGAACTATTTGAAGAACTTGAAAACGATATTGAGAAATTCTCGGCTTTTGGATCCATTCTTCTTATGGGTGATTTCAACTCTAGAACAGGCAAATACTCAGACAATGTCTGTCAAGAGGGCAACACCATTATAACAAACGATCAATCTGAATTCTCCTTATGCGCCCCTCAGCGACACATGTACAGCTTTGATAACGAACTGAATAACCACGGTAAACGGCTTTTAGAAATATGTAGGAGTGCAGATCTAACGATTATGAATGGTAGATCCCATGGTGATTCGCTGGGAAGGCCAACATTTCATGGTAAATCAGGAGTTAGTGTTGTTGACTATGCAATATGCGACCAAGACTTATTCCACTCTATCGCGAATTTTGTTGTCAGAGAGCCGTCGAGTTTATCAGATCACAGTCCAATAATGACTTGGCTTAACATTACTAAGGTAAATAACCACTTAGTTACAGAAAATACCAATGATAGATTAATTCGTTTACCCAGACAGTTTATATGGGAAAATGATTCATCGCAAAAATTTAAAACAGCACTGCAAACAAGAGACATACAAAGAATGATACATGATTTTCTTGTTGACAGTAGGCCAGACAAACACATTAACTCTTCTCTCGATACAGTAGAAAGGATTCTTTTTACAACCGCAAAACATTGTTTGAAAATTAAGAATGTTAAAAAACGATATACTAGATTATCTTCAGTTTCGTCTAACAAAAAATGGTTTGATAAAGAATGTCGTCTTAAGAGACACGAATTGGGGAAACTTGCTAATCTAAAACACAGAGATCCTCTCAATATTACGCTTAGGGAAAACTATCACACTGTCTTAAAACAGTACAAAAACGTTCTGAAACAGAAGAGAAAAGAATACTATCATACTAAGATTTCGGAACTAGAAAACATGATAGATAACTCAAACAGCCGAAATTTTTGGAACTGCTTGAAATCTATGGATGATTCTATGAAGGAAACTAGTACCTCGCCAATCTCAGAAGAAAGTTGGTTGTCTCACTTCCAGTCACTACACTCAACGAGCCTCCTAATTCTCACCAAGAAGCCATTATCGATGAGTTTTAACTCATCGATAATGTTTAAAACAAGATTAGAAGACGCAACAACACAATCGCATGCCTTGGATTACCTAATAACTGAACTCGAAATACGCACAGCGGCTAACAAACTCAAAAACAACAAATCTTCGTATTCAGATAGAATAAAAAATGAAATGATCAAATCCAGCTTAAATGAACTAATGCCTATTTATTTGCAGTTATTTAACGCTGTTCTGACGTCAGGCACTATGCCTCAAACATGGTGCGATGTGCGATGGCCTTATAACACCAATTTTTAAAAGTGGGACTAAAAGTGATCCCTCAAATTATCGAGGAATTTGTATTTCTAGTTGACTTGGTAAATTATTTTGTTCAACTCTCAATCAAAGACTTCTCAAGCACATTCAGACGCATGACATACTTCATAAATCTCAAATAGGTTTCTTAGCAAATAATCGAACTGCCGACCATGTTCTCACACTACGAGCATTAATTGACAAATATGTTAACTATCACAAAACGAAAGTATACGCATGTTTTGTGGACTTTAGAAAAGCATTTGATTCGGTGTGGCATGATGGACTCTTATACAAGCTGTTACAAATAAATGTCCGAGGAAGCTTCTATAAAGTCATAAAAAGTTTATTCTCAAACTCTACCTGTTCTATTAGGATTGGAAGTAACCAAACACAACCTTTTCAATACACTAGAGGTGTGCGTCAAGGCTGCATTTTAAGCCCTCTTCTCTTCAACCTATACGTTAATGATCTAGCTTTTTCATTCAACAATATTTTATCTGATCCGTTTGTACTACCAAATGGCACCAAACTCAATTCTCTTTTTTATGCTGACGACCTTATTATATTATCACGATCGAAATTAGGATTACAAAATTGCCTAAACAAATTATCTTCATATTGCAACTCCTGGATGCTTAAAATCAACCCCAAGAAAACCAAAATAATAGTTTTCCAAAAAGGCACAAAAAATGTGATTATGTTTTTCACATAGGCAATGAAATGATAGACATTGTACAAGACTATACTTACTTTGGGACTCGCACCTCGTCTCCCGGAAATTTTACACTCTCAATTGAACATCTTCGACAAAAAGCCCTCCATGCTCTATTTAGTCTAAGACGCCACACTGATTTTAGTAAACTGAAACCTTCCCTTGCAAATAAAATTTTGGACACAATGATCTCACCGATTTTAACTTACAATAGTGAAGTTTGGGGTGCCTTTGTGAAATCAGATTTCAAGTCATGGGATAACTCCGGAATCGAAAAAACTCATTTACACTTTTGTAAACGATATTTAGAAGTCCATAACAAGTCATCCAATGTTGCATGCAGATCTGAACTTGGCAGATTCCCTTTGATCATTGATATAAATAACAAGATACTTAATTACTTAAACTATCTCCAAGAAAAAGATGAAAACTCTATAGTTAAACAATCTTTAAAAATATCTGTTGACCTTTATCATAGTGGTCAAAATAGTTTTTACTCCAGTCTTAAGAAGATGACTGACTACTATGATTTCCCAGGCTTTAATTGTAATTTACTGAATAAATGTAAAATTAAGCAATAAGTAGATCTTATGCAAAAGAAATATATCTCTTACTGGAATCACACCCTTCAACATTCACAAAAACTTAACTTTTATTATAAAATCAAAACGAATTATAGCCCTTCTGCCTACCTAGATCTAACAAGAACGAACCCTTCTAGGAAAACATTAGTGAAACTGAGAATAAGCAGTCACAAACTTAGGATTGAGACAGGTAGATACGACAATATACCAAGTGACGAAAGGTTATGCAATCTCTGCAATTGTAACAGAATTGAAGATGAAACTCACTTTTTATTAGATTGTCCAAGTTTTTCTTCGATAAGAGATATGTTCTTCTCTAAACTAGAACCTAAAATACCATTTGTACGACTACAATCACATGAGTCCTTATTATCACATCTGATGAATTCCACTGACTATTTTATTAACATCCAATTAATTTCATTTATATCAACTTGCTTTGAATTGAGAGACAAACTCATCCCCGGAATAATTAATAATAGTGATGGTTAGAAATGAACAATGATTAATACGTTTTCAAATTATTTTGAATATTTAATTTACAAGGAATCAATGATTCATTTCAAGTAGCTTTTGCAATGCTGTAATACTTTGTTATGGTCATGCAAATAAAGCTTATTGTTGTTGTTGTTGTTGTGTCAACATTTCTCGGGTTGATTGTTAGTAACTGAAACTTTTCTGGGTTGGCTGAGAGATAGTTGTTCTTGTACCAGGGTAGAGCTTGCTCTCCTTGGATCTTGATACTTTGCGCGACTACGTCGTGCTTCATCCCCATGACATACATCTGATGGTCATCAGCGTACATACTCAGATTAGCATTATTTATATGGAATGACATGTCATTTTGGAACAAATTCCAAAGAAGGGGACCGAAAGACGAGCCTTGCGGACAGCCAAGTACCACCCTTTTCCAGTCACTTGTCGCGTCTTTTAATATTTATTTTGGTATAATATTTAATAAGATGGGAAATAAAAAAATTGTGGATCACGGCTTTATCTTCGGCTTAAAATTGTTGCTGATTATGAAGATCAAGAAAATTATAAATATAGCCATTAGAGCAACATATTACATCTTTTGTTGTAGAAACAGGAACTGGGATAGCCCTGACTTAATGCAAGTTTGATTTATTTTTTTATTTTTCTATTTTTTTGGGGGGATTTTGTTTTGTTTTTGTTTTTTGTTTGTTTGTTTTTTCTTAATAATTCAGTCTCAAGCAGCATTTGTAAATTGCCTATACGTAGCGAGATTTACAATTGTACATTCAAAAACACAAATAAAGTTGCCATTATGTTTTGTTTGTTTTTGGTCTTTTCGCGGATGAATTTTATATTCAACGATTTGCATGTTCAGTTGAAAGCTTTAAGCCAGAATTTTTTTTTCCGGGATCCTGGGAAACTTTTTGCTGTAACGGCTATGTGTCCAATTATGTGTTCCTTTTCTTGAATTATAGTCTGTGAATCATGCATGCTGTCCTGAAGCAAGCGTTTTCTACTCTAGATTTAATACTCATATCAACGTGAAAAACAACAGTGGAAATTTCCGTAATCACTAATGTGAAGCAGTGATTCTAATGTATCATAACACACTGAGCAACAATTTGTTACTTAAAACCAAAAGGCCACTCTGTCCTGACTTAAAAAAAAAATCACTCATTGCCGCGACGTGCGGAAATCGACCGGCGTATTGACGTATAAGTGTTCTATGAGTGCCCAACCTGGTTCGTCTCATTTGCTGAACGTCTTCCAGCTTTCTACATGGACTGCTCTATGAATCTGGACCTCTCGTGTGTGGTGGGCCCAATCATTAATTATTATTTTTTCTTGAGCCTGTTTGATTGTATGGACGCAAGTCACTCCTCGTATGAGATGTTTAGAGCTTTGTGTAAAACATCATAAAAATGTTTATCTCTGGCAGCTTGGATATTGATCAAATCAGTTAAGTTTGTTTTGCTCCGCAAACAACAGTTTCTGACTTGTGAATCATCAAGTTGACCTTCAGTTTTGTTTCTACAGCAATCTTCTGTTTTTAACTGGAGACTAGATGAATATAACAATGAAGACAAGTTAAAAAATTCAGTTGACATTTTGCTTTTATCAAAGGGATGGTGGCTATTACGTGTCAAGTTGTGAAAAAAACTTGTAGATTTTAAATGAGTGTATTTGACGCAACAACTGGGTAGCTGGCTGTCAGTTATATTTTCCTCATTTTTACTAATTTCCCGCTCAGATGCCACCTGAGAAGCTGTGTACTTTGTTTGATTGTTTTCACTCTCGTCAGCAAGTTTGTCATCCCTCCAAGGTCTCCACACGCCTCCATGCAGAGCAGGATCAGCCATCGGGTCTCTGGGGGGATACCAAACAGGTTTGGATTTGTCTTGATACTCAGCGATCCTTTTGAGCAGTTTTCGTACTATTTGAAGGTTACTTTCTGCAATATTCTGGTATTCGCACGGATCTGTTGTTAAATGAAATCAAACTCAAAGTGGTGAAAACTTTAAGTAGCCCCTGATTTCCAAGTGGAAAACCTTTCCTGGTTTTTAGTGAAAAAGAGAGAAGAAATTTTCGCGCCTAGGCTCATGTTAAAACATGGGTCTATGGCAACTGGGAAATTTCCTAATGAATTGGTAGTTTCTTCTTGAGTTGAGGTTTTATTACTTCTCATAGGCTTCATTTTCCTTTGTCCCACAAAGCCGTTTTTTAGTGAACAAACATCATATAATAACATCTTAAAATTAACTCGGACTGAAGCGGACAAGGACGCCACTAGTAGACTCTATCAGTCCACAAACGAGCTTTTTGTAAACCACCCAGCCCATGATATGAATTATGTGTGAAAGAGTGAAAGATAGACCACAACCCATGGTAAATATCCCGTACTGTCTACTCTTGGAACAGTGGTGTGGGTTGAGAGGAGGATGGAGGAGACAAGGCCAGCGTCTTAAGATGGCTCCATCATTAATGCTGGAGCATTTAGCTATGACACAGATATCATTCGGCAATAGTAGCAAATATTCCGATTTCATTGATGGTAAATATTTTTTTGGAGAAATTAGCGTTTAAAAGGACCTTACTGTTCAAAGAAAATTGCGTCTAGCAAAAAAAATGCTGATAATTTTTTACTGAAATTTCTGGTATCGGCTTTTATTGATATAATAAATATGTCGGAGAAATTTCAGAAAAATCGTTGGAGCAGAAGTCCGTAACTAAAAGTCGCTCAAAATTCAGCTGTGAAATTGTTTTGTTATTTCAAAAATAAATTGCTGTCAGGTAGAAGGAGCCACCAGTTCGAATTTTCGGGACAAATAAATTCAGTGTTTGCTAATTCTGAAACAAAAGCCGATTGCCTATCTTGCTATTCTTAAAAGGTACTTTTTAGTTTTAGAAGCACTATAAATTGCTTTAAACCTTGCTCTGACGTCGAATGACGTGTTCCTCGACATTTTAAAAATATCACTTGGCAGTTTTGCTTCATACATTTTGATGTATTGCAATGCATCCTCAACGGCTTTTCCTGCTGTACGTTGCTTCGAATTCCGGAAAAAGGTATTGGGATTGTAAGCTACCTTGTATCGTAGCTTAGACAGAACTGTCAGGCACCTTTATAGAATTGTACCAAATAAAAAATTAACGATTTTTTCCTTACCTTTACTTATGTCAAATAAGCAGGGAGATACATCAGAATTGCACTCGGTTTTTTTATTCTTCCCGCAGTCAATAATTGCACCAGGCAAAGTACTGGGTTGGTGTGGCAACTCACCCGTGACTTCATATCTGGGATGCCACGTAGTTTTGAACACCGCATCTTGTTTGACAACTAACTTGTATTGGTTAACACGAATGGCTGCAAATTTGCGAATGGGATCCACGTTGTGGAGAATCTGCAATGATAAATCATCCCACTGACTATGGATAAATCCACCACAGTTCGCGTTTTAGTTTATAGAATTTTACTCAGTTTGAAACGACAGAAAAGTACCACGTTTCGCTGACCCGTTTCCCTTTGAAAAACAAGGGATAGACGTTTTCGTGTTTCCGTAAGTAGGTTGTTACTAGAGTGAAACCCGAAAACAACGAAGTGCTAAGCGAGCATGAAAACGCGTTCGTTCTAAAGAGAATCATTGAGTTATTACTTTACTGTGTAATATTCGACACATCATCCTTACTATTACTGTTGTGTAGACAACATTATTTTAAATACGATCAGCAGCTACGTCAGGGTGATGTGATGATTCAAATATGAATCCCATGCTTATCAACTTCAAGACTTATAATTTCTCCTCGCAATAATCAGGATTTATTGCGTAGGGGTCTGTTAAAACATGTTTCAATCTATGCTGCTTTCCCGTTTTCAGTCGAGTCTCTCCTCTCTTGCATTCCATCCAAGCATTATAAAACCGGGATTAGGAACCATTTAGTCATTTTACATTGTATCTGATGTTCTTGCCTAGTTGTACGTTCCTTTTTTGCATAAGAAATTAACTGTTAATCATAACGACCATGTCCCACAGCAAACCTGTCCAAGATAGTTGTGTGGAAGAAGAAAACTAATTCTAACACAAAGGGCTGGTAAGATAGAGCGATTTTCGTATGACCTTGAAATGAAAACGCACGAGCAAAACAGAAACAACAAACAAACAGAAATAGAACGATTTGATTGGTTTTTCGAACGCGTAGCTTTTGGTTGGTTAAGCAAACGCTCGGGTAAAACAAACTTCATGCTCAAGGACCTTCTAGAAACCAATCGATACTTCGCTTTGAAGTCATACCGCAACACGATTGGCCAATCGAACAATGACTTCCACATATTAGGGTTTTCTCTGGTGGGAAAACGAAGAATCCATGTTTGAATCCTTTCATCCGTTGGCTAATAAACCAAATAAGGTCACTCTTACCGAAACCATTTTCAAGGTCATACGAATATCGCTCTAAGGCACTTCCAATTTAACAAGTGTTTTGAAGTTTGTTAGTCTTTGAATTTTGGTTGATGGTATGTATTACTCAGTATTTAGTGTAACTCCACAAAGTTCAAGTGTATTTATATACCGTGATTTAACTGCTGGTGGAGGGAGATAACAAAGTAACCCAGGAGTAGCATTGCTTCGTAGCTCCTTTTTGTTTCTGATAAATACGTATACTTTCACTCTCTGTTTTTTTATATTCATATTATACACGTGTGTGTGAGGGAGAAAATTTACCTCGCTTCGCGGTGATGGGGTACCGTGTGCAATAGTGTCCCACACATTCATCCCATCAATATTATTGCCAATAAGAGTTTGCACGTCTCCTCCAGCAAGGTGATAAAAGGTTGGTAACCAGTCTGTGACGTCGATTAAGTCATAACTCACTCGGGGTTTGTTTGTAATCAAACTGCTGTAAACAAACCCAACTCCACGTACCCCTCCCTCCCATAAGTTGTCCTTGCCTCCCTTGAAGGGATAGTTGCAGCTTTCACTCCTTTGAGGAAAAAAACAGTAATGTACGTCAAAAACAGTACAACGCAACACAATATAATGCGATGCAATACTACAAATTGATAATGAAAATTCAATATAGTTCAGTGACAATGCATTGCAGATTTCTTATATATTTGAGTTTTAGTTAGTTATATAGTTGAGTTTTAGTTGCAAGCAAATAAAGATTTTGTTTCCCCCTTTCCTTTCATTAATGTCTTTGAATTTTGGGGATCGTTTGCAGCCTCGAACATGTCGAAGGCTTGAGGTTCCCTTATAAGTGAACCTTGAAACATCTTACAGTGGTTTAAGACCCTATGTGAATCACAAGTCAGAAAGAGAAAATACGTTCTCGCGATAATCACGAGTGGCTTTGTGTGGGAGGGTTAATGGAGGCGGTGGAAGGGGATTAATGGTTCTGAAAACGAACAAAACCCTCATGAGAATTTGTCAAACATCTGCCAAGTCTTTGTTTCCATCATGGTGGGGCAGGTAGGCATTACAGGTCTTCCCAAGGCTGGGGAATTTGTCACTGATGAATTTCATATTTTTTACCACTTTAACAAGGAAAATCTGATAATAATAGTTCAATGCTTTTTTAAGACGTTCTTCACAATAGAGTGCTTTTCTTTCCAAAATCAGAACTCAATTGCGAGTGAGTTTCAGTAGTGAAATTTTTAAAACTTCATATATTCACTGCGTAGTGGTTATTTGCACCTTTTTAAGCAAACATTTTTTGTCTGGGCAGTGAAGCATTTTTTTGTATTTTGAAGGCTATATAGGCTATACAGTGGGTTTTGTATAACTTTGCTGGCCTCACCGTGGGACTTATGAAGCTTTCAGATGACCTAATTACAAATTCTCAGGGTGCTGGGCACACTTGGAAATAAGGGAGCCCTTAAACCCACCCTTTTCATTGTACTCTCTACGTTCGGTCCACAATCTTCCCTTGTTGTCAACTTCACACACGCATGCACTTGCCTACGCAAGCTCATGAGCCACTCTCCGCTATCAGCATAAAAATACGGTAACGTTGTATTTGCAGGGTGGTTGTAAATCAGTGCACTAACCAATCAAATCCTACGGGAGCACCCCCATTGTCTGTAGTAAACACGATCACAGAGTTGTCAAACATTCCGGCTTCTTTAAGAGCTTTTGTAATGCTTCCAACAGACTCGTCTAATGAAGCAACCATTGCCGCATAAATTTCTCTATCTTTTGATTTGAAATAAGAAAATTTCTACCAGAAAGAGAAGAAGAAAAGTAGGCACCAAATTAACCTTTTTTGGTGTTAAATCTACTTAACTCGGGGAGGAATATATTAATGCCAATGACGTTATAGCCTTTTGTCTTTACGCATAAATGTACATTTCGATGCGTTTAGGCCTTCCGTCTACACTAATACGCTGAACCTAATCATCCAAAACGCATCGATTTGAAAACGCACCTGAAAGTGGATCAAAACGTTTAATTTAAGCATGTTAGCAGACATCCACGAAACAATGCCTTGAACACAATTCTCATCTCTCCCTTTGGCAAGAAGAGCGTTTTCAATGGTTTAAACGTCATGTAACTCTGACTATTGTCTGCACAATAACGAAAACTATGAATAATATCAGCTAGTGGAAAGGTGTTGAGAAGAAAATGCAATGGACCCAGCACAAATCCCTGGACAACTCCATGAAGAAGATCGCGCATTGAAGATTGGTTGCCTTCAATTTTAACAAATTTCCTTCTTCCAGATAGATAGGATGTGAACCAGGTTAAAATTTTGTCACCAAAACCAAATCGAGCTTTCAAACAAGGGACAATAATAAAGTAGTCAGCTGCGCATGTCAAAAGCCGCTAAGAGGTCTAATAGTGGCAGGATGTCTGTTTCCTTTTTATCCAATGCACAGATGATATCATTGCTCACTCAAACCAAAGCAGTTTCAATCAGTACTATGATATTTTTTAGAGCCGATTGAAAAGGCTCATGCAAGTAGCTTTGGACAAAGTAGTCATTAACCTCAGCTACTACAACCTTTTCAATCGGTTCAAGTTTTAGATTTCATTTAAAGGCAAACTAGTTCCTTCAAGCACTAATCTGAAAACACAATTTTTCAGTTAACTTCATTCCCCTTCCTTGTCCTCAACAATTCAGTTATTTCGCCTCTGCAACAAATTTACTTTCCCTCCATCACCACTACCATATTTTAATCGTTTTCCCTCCACTACGATTCAAGTTTCACTTATATTTGAACACTATCAATAGCATTTATAACTCACAATAAGATCTAAATAGTTAAACTTTTACTTACATCCAAAAGTCTCTTCGGTGCTTGTAATGGATCTTGTAAATTTCCAGAGTGCACCGCTTGATGAGCAATATAGAGAAACAGAGGTGTTGATAAGTTGTGGCCAGCTATTATGTTTTGTGCAACTTCTGTAAATAACTCTGTATTGTAATGACCTGACTTGTCTCTCACTGGCTGATGAGATAAGTGGCACGAGCAGGCTCAGTTCAATCAATATCAGTGCAATAACAAAAAGGTATTCAAGTTATTTGCTGCTTGGTAAGAAACTAATAGCTGAGAACATCATAATCCAGGGAAACCACCACGAACTAACAAATACTGAACACAACAACAGGCAAGAAAACGATTAGCCAGCTATATAAGCAAGTTACTGCTTGGTTTAAAATCCGCCTAGGATACTTCTAGTTAGTCTCACACGCAACACTGAACGAGTTACATGAGAGATGAATACCTCCATGTTAATTGTCAGGTCCAACCCCCAAAAGTCTTCGTATGACTGATGACTCCAATAATCAGTTTTTCCTGTCATGAAGCCATAGAATGAATCAAATCCTCGCTGCGTGGGAGTATGGGCTTCTTTAAAGAAACCTAAATGCCACTAAGACATTGAAATACAAAGAAAAGATGTAAATACAACGTCCACTCGATGCCGTGAGCTGATTAGCCTGCCTCGATTGGGGTCTGCCTCATGAGGAATTGTCGTAATTTGGCACAGTGAACCTCTTCAAGCGACCACCTCTCTACAACAGGCATCTCTTCACTATGGGCAGTTTTCTTTATCACAGTGGATGTATTAAGGCTACCTTCACATGCTACTGGACGAATTTTTGACCTGCTGAACATTTCCTTCACACGAAACCGTTCAATATTTTTGCTCTGTTCACATAGAACTGACAAGTCAAGTTTAATTTTAACTTTTTTTTAGTTGTTTTACCATCTGCCCATGCACAGAATGTTACTTAAGGAAACCAAAAATAACGTCTCCCAGTTGAGTTACTATGCATCCGTGCAACCACTCCGTTGCCCCAAAAAAATTTAGACGGTCGAGGTGTTTACACTAGCTTGAATTTCAGCCGTCTCCTCGAGTCGCACACGTCTTTCTTGGGAGAGAGAAAGACGAGACTCGAGGAGACAACTAAAATTCAGGGTATGTTCACACCGCATTAATCCAATTCTTTACCGTTCCGGTAAAAAAATTGACGAAGATTTTGGCTTTTAAAGTCAAGATCTCTAGGCCTCTAAATAAAGGCACGAAATTCCAACCCTTTGAAAATACGTTCGGTGCCCGGTGTGAATGTAGCCTCAGGCCTAGGCATAACGTCGATCTTTTCATGACACGACACGAGCCGCCAAAGAGGGGGACATTGGGGGATACCAGAAACTCATAAGGGGTTGAAACGTGTAACTCGCGTTCAATGCTTGTGAATATTCATTTTGACCATATTTGGAAATCTTAGTGACGGATATCCATTTTCAACAAAATGGCTGCTGCGCGATCACCATGCAGATGTTTTAAGACAAGAGTTCTGCATTTCACGGTTAAAAATACACCGTTAAAAGACAAAAAATGGAAAGAGAAAGTTCAAAAGAATGCTCAGCTTTCTTTTTGTGGAGAAAGGGAAACTTTCCATCAAGAAATCGTCCTTCGAGGAATTCAACCTTGTTTTCTTCACGGCGGAGCCCATGGTCTGTTTTGAAACGCAACCAAGTCAGCGAAGATTTTGCTGAATTTTCAGGTACATTTTGCACTCTACGGCCAAGACAATTACGTTTTTGAAAGGGAATTTATGTATTTTTAAATGTTTCATAGACGTTTTATAAATTTTTCTCTTCGGCGCTAAAAAAAATTACAAAATGTGCCCCTGATTTTTGTGTTGAACTTTGCCATGTGCTTAGCCGATGTCACTTGCGTGAACGGATCCACGATCCAGATAGTGTTTTCTGAATTGCTTTAGAGGATTAACTTTTGGGACTTTGAATAAAAATTTTCAAGAAACGGTTTCTCTGTCTATTAATTTGAGTTTGTTCATTCATAAATTAGTTCAAAACACGATCGTGACTACAACATCTAAGTTTAATTTAAGCTTTTAAAATGCTTCTCACATTCATTACAAGCATCACTTTTTGCGAAGATGTCAGGTTCAGGTTTTGGACACTTTCGATACGCAGCTAATGAATTTTATTCGAAAATATTTTTCACTGTTTATTCTAGACTTTTAACATAAAAATTTTAAAAGCCTATTTGCAGTATAAGTTTACTGTGCAGAGGGTCAAGGAGGCATCGTTTTTTGAAGTGACAACTTCAAGAAGTTGCGAGACCGTCAATGGGTTTCATAATGTTACTTTGGCCCGGGTGGTAAGGCAATAATATCCTGTTCAGTGTTTCGGTAATATTCCAGGTTTCAACCTTTGAAAGCTTTCTCGGCTTTCGAGAGTTTTTCCCCCGTTTGACGGCCATTTTTTTAAGCGGGCGCGGGAGCCTGAAGGAAAATTACGTCACGTTGTTTACGAAGTTTGATTGGTCAGTTATCTCTTCTTCTCGTTCTAAATATGGTCCTTTCTAAAATGAATAATCACGAGCATCGGACAAAGCAAACATATGAGAGTTACACGTTTCAACCCCTTATGGGTTTCTGGGGATACCCAATACCGCAATACCGTACGAAAAAATGGCAAATACCGAAATACCGCGTCGAAAATCGACTAAATACCGATACCGCATATTTTAATACATTTATAACCGGTTCCGTATACTTATGGTTGCTTCCATCTAGCCGCGGAGTTAAATTATCTCAGGCATTCAATGTACAAAGATGTCTACTTTGTTTTTTTTTTTGGCAGTTCGCAAATTTTTCACAAATTTTCACTGAAAAGTAAACTTCATTCGTTCAACCTTTTGGGCCTTTTGGTAGGTGTATACAAAACGAAAAGCATGCAATAAGGTGTGAGCCCTAATAGAGTCCTAATAGTGAATAACAATTTTCTTATCTTAAACTGGTTTTCTAAAAGGCCATTTGCATGATGGCGTCATTATTACTACAACCAGCAGTTCCCTTTTTCTGCGTGAGACCGTCCGACGCCTGCCGCCTCGGTACATATGAAACCAAGATGGCCGACAGTAACGCATAGCCTTCGTAGCAAGCGTTTCCAGCCGAGTTATGCCGTAAATCCTCTATTAAGCCCCCCCCCCCCCCTCTCAAATAAGCCCCCTCCCTCTAATAAGCCCCCCCCTTTTCAGAGGAAGAAAGTTAATAAGTCCCCCCCTCTCTCTTAAGCCCCTTCCCCCTCCTCTCCCCTATTTATTTGTATTAATTAATCACGACTGTAAAACTTCGTGTGGACTGATCCGGGATGGTTTATTTACCAAATGGAAGATCAGATTTGATCCTAGTCCTCGGCTGCATGACCTAAAACGTCTTGTACTTGAGCTTTTCCACTTTGTATTCTAGTTCTTTATCGGGCACTGATACCATCGTCGTTTTTAAATTAAATAAGCCTCCCCCCCCCCCCCCCCCTCAAATAGAGGATTTACGGCAAGCTAGTTATAGCGCGAAAGTTAGGGAGGGAGCAAAAAAAAAAAAAATGGAAGAGGGAGGGGAGAAGAGGAAAGAAGAAGTTTTCTTCTCTCCCCTCGCCCTCCCCTTTTTTTTTTTTTGCTCTGGTCCCAACTTTCTCGACGAACTCGTGCGGAAATGCTTGCTACCCAGGCTAGTAACGCAAAGCGCTCGATCTCGACGGTCTTACGGAAAAATAGGGGACTTTGAACCGTGTACAACTGCTACTACTACTTGAATAACTTGCACAAAACAGGAAAATCGTAAAGGATTCTGGGTCACGCATATCGCCTATTTTCCGGTCAAGTGTAAGAAGTGTGGGCCAGTCTTACCAACTTACCAAATCCTCTCTTTTGACTTTACAAGCTGTTTTTCTGTACTCGAAACCCAGCATCTAAACTTATTTTTCTTGCGATAATGTTCGCCTCCTTTGCCCTCTTCATAAAAAATTGCCACACAGTCAATGATGACCTCGCCGTCTTCAACCTCAGCGACCTCAGCCATTGTGAGAAAACGGGTAAGACCTCGAATTGGTAAGGTAACTTGAGACAACTCATTGTCATTGGATGCAACAACAGTCTTACTGTATATTGACCAATATTATCGACCATTAACTGTCACAAAATGACCCACAAATGGTGTAATCATTTACTATTATGTATAAAGACTTCTAATTATTAACTTTTATTGACCTTTATGTCTTACTGTGTTTTGTTTTGCGTATTGTATCGACAGGAAAGCGCAAACAACCGTACCGCAATACCGTGAACAATCATATTTCCCCGAATACCGTCAGCCAAAATGATGAAATACCGCATATACCGCCAGGCTAGATGATACCGCAATACCGCACATTAAAATCAAAATTACCGAAATACCGCATGAAAAAAAGTCCAATACCGTAAACCCCCTTGTCCTCCTCGCCAAACTTAACGAACAGTTAAGTTCATGAAAAGTTCGACGTGTGGCTCAGTTAGTTCGTCTGAATGAGTTTGTATCTTCCAGCACGTACTATCTGTCTGCTTCAGACGCATAGAACGTCTGAAGATCGTCTCCGGGACAAACGTCGATCTTCACATGCGACGATTTACGATAAGTGTATATTTAGCCTCGCTCGGGAAAAAATGTATCAGAATTGCTTACGACGCGTCCTAAGTTCGACGTCTGACTCAACAAACGACCTGAACTTAATTTAAGTCCAATTAGAGTGTGGTTCGTATTATGAAAAGTCTGACGTTTGGCCTAGCCTCACTCTTATTTTAATTTGTCCTCCTAAAAAAGGCCAATTATCTATGTCCAAAGGGTGGTCGTTTTGAGGAGGTTCGCCTGTGTACGACATCAACTTGAAGTTAATTAGTGGAGTATTCGCTTGAAAATAGGAGCCAATTTTCGCGGTAAAGTCTCAAACTAGCCTGTGAACAGAATTCACACAAGTGAACCTGCTCGCAGGCTAGTTTAAAACTTGCTGTTAAGAACCACAAGAAAGCTCCAACGAATCCGAGACATTTAATTAACACTTTAAAAAAAAGTGCAAACTTGAGATAAAAGAAAATGAGATTGACCCGATTGTGATTGTAATTAATGCGGTTAGCCATTGAAGTTTTCTTTGGCAGTATAATAAAGATTTATACAAAAGAAGTATATTAACAAATCGTTCAATAATGACTGAACCAATAATCAGGACTTAGGGCGCTTTCCATTTGTCTGAACTGGCCGGCCGGACCATCGCCTTCAACATACTATCTATGATTTGACTGATCTGGCTGGATAGGAAATTATCATTGCTACGGGAATGATCTGGCTGGTCAGTTCTGACAAATGGAAAGAGCCCTTAGATGATTCATGAAAACGCTGCCTGTTTTAAAAACTAATTAAAGGGTAGTGACGCGTCGTCAGTATGGAATTCCTGCGCTCGTCTGCGATCAGACGTCATTGGGTGGCCGGGAAACCAATGGTAGTCTCGCCAAAGTTCGGCTGTTTTCTCAGACTATGATAATATGGGCCGTAGCGCCGTAGCCCATATTAAGCTTAGTAATCCATCAAGTTTAAATCACTTTCAAAGGAATGAATGAATTACTTTTATTTCAGTACGGTAGTTCAGACTTCTTTGTTGATCTTTGCGTGGAGATAATTTATGAGCAGGATATCTGTATCAGTATTATAATGGCTTGCTCTCGACTCGCCATCACGGTCAGTAATGCCCATACAGATCGTACGCGATTATTTTATCTAGTACACACAATTTAATAACGATTACATTGTTCAAAACAAATCTCTAGGTTCGGTCTATATCTCTTAGAATACCCTTTAAGCCTAAAAGAGATAAAAGTTTAGCTCTATGCCTTAATTATCACTTTAAGATTTATACTCTTTTGCCGTGTATGGTTTTTATCTAAATACCTTGCCCACTCCATGTGTACTGTAACCAAGTGACTTAAGGTATTGTGGTGTCGTGGTTTCACCCAAAGGAAGCCCGTACGGCTGGGTGCCGAATATGGTGCCATGTTGAATCCCTGCGTAATAAAAGTTATATGTTCACTGTATGTTGTGAGTGAGTTTAACTGAAAATTCTTGGCAAGCGTTTTAGGTTTTCTCTATATATTATACATTGTTGCTTATCACATCCATTAGCGAGCACCAAATATCTCAACATCCTCAACTAAAGAATCTACTCGCCAGGTTGGGTACCAGACTTTAGAGCGGTAGCCGACTTTATTTGCGGCAGCAACACTTGCGTCCTCGAGATAACTGAGAAGGGTACATAAGAGTAGTTACTCTTTTTGTCCAGTCGCCATTATCACTGGCTGAATCATAATCACTCTCACATACTCCAAGAGTCATGAAACAATACGTGAGAGACGATCATCGCAACCTGGTCATTGCGCTCGTCACAATGAAGAAACTGCTTCAGAAATGCTCTTTTGAGAACCGCAACATGGTCACCCAAACCAAGGTAGACCGAGAACTACGCAATCGAGGTGATACTGGGCTAAAGAGTAAGGAAATAAGAGATGCCATGCTTGATCAGGCCTTGCGGAAAGATTTTGTCAGGAGGGCTCGAGATGAAGTAAGTAAGTAAGTAAGTGAGTGAGTGAGTGCGTGAGTGAGTGTCAGTGAGTGAGAAAGTAATTATGATTACAACAAAAGCATGAACATTTAAGACTCACCTAGTTTGATGGGGTGTTTACCCGTCATAATAGAGGCACGGGTTGGAGTACAGATCGGTGATACATAATAACTGTTAAGAATCACGCCATTGTTTGCCAATTCATCGATACTTGGAGTGGGAATCTGAGAAGAACCGTGGAAACTGACGTCGTCCCATCCCTGGAAGAAGCAGTTCAAAGTAATTATTCCAACCGCTTTAGCCACAAAATTTTCATATTTATTGCCTCTGTTACACCCTCTCGTTTATTTATTAGTGGTCTTTTCTGTTAATATTAATTAATTTCAGGCGTCATATTCATTTGTCATATTGGAGAAAAAATTGTTCTCAGGTTTGCAAATGCTTTGTCGATTGACAGGAACATAAAAGAATAATAAAGGGGTGGAAAAGGTTTATTGCCCCATTCCATCCCCATAACTTGTTTATTGTGTATGCGCAAATGGCAAGTTAAAAGATTTCACCACACTCACATTGCCTAATAATATATAGATTTAGCCAGGGCTAAAGGCGAGGTTCCATTGACATATACAGGGTGTCCCAAAAGTTCGTTCCTCTAATTTCATGCACTATAACTCTTGATCAAAACTTTATTTTTACATCAAATTTGTAGAATTGAAGATGTATATTTCTGTATCGAGTACACGTATTCAGAATTTCAGTAACTGGCTTTTTATCACATTCTGTAGCCGTTGCGGCATGAAGTGGGATACAGCGTGTAGACCCACAGATGATCCATTTTGAGTCTTTTTATCACCTGGTGTGCAGGAGCCAGTTCAAACCTCAAACAATATTTTTTTTATTAATATTTTATATTTTAGGCATTCATCCAAAAAGGATAATCATCCCGGTCCCCTTTCACAGCTAGGCTTTTGCACTTCTTTTGCAGACGTTTTTTTTTGCCATCTCAGGGGCCTCTTTTAAACATTTTAAACAGCTTTTCATGACCCTTTCTGGATTTGGCTTGCTAACTGTGTGAAAGCTTCCTCGTCAAGTCTCCTATTTTGTATCTAGCCTTCTTTAAAACTATTTTTAATTAGCTGTTTTAATTTCAATTTCAGGATTTTTTGTCTTCTCCTTCGTTTCTTGCCTTCATTTCTCCATGATCATTTTACCACCCAACATTCGGATTTTTCCAGTTTTAAGGCAGTTTCTACAACAGATAAGCCAGTAAATCGAAGTATACATGCTTATGCTCTCACGTAGCTGAGCGTTTTTGCGTTAACGGGGTTTATCTTTCCGTTGATATTCACAAAAAAAAAAAACAAGGAAGGAGTTCGAGCAATTCTGGCTATAAAATACAACAAAAAAGGCTGGAAAATATACTCCCACACGCGCACCTTTAGCGCGGAAGTACACAAATGGAATATTCGAGTCGAAAGATGGCACAACAAGTATTTATTAAATAGTGAATTAGATTGAAAGACACAACTTTTGTTTAAATGATTTGCTTACCAAGTCCAATCGTACTGAAATACAGACTTACAAAGTGGAGGAACGAACTTTGGGACACCCTATACATAATTTAAATCAAAGAATAAATTAAACTTGTATGCCACTCAGTTAACTTTAGAGCACATTCATGTGACTGTTGAGGGCAAGGCTATTAGCAAGTGATTTTAGAGGAAAATAATTTGCAAATTAGGCCTGGAAAAAAATCAGACCGAATTTTTTGTGTTCGACAAGTTTACTTTTCAAAATCTTGCCAACAAATCTGGTTGCGTGTAAACCGACTTTTTCTACTGCTTATACATCACATCATCACATCACATTTATACAAATTGCACTCATTCAATATTCAGCACGTCTGGGCCTTTAGCTAAACCGTTAAAAAAATTTTCAAAATCACTTATATGGCCAGCCGGTTCTCACTTTTGCATAGCGTTTGAATAGACATTAATAGATTTACCCTCCAACATAATAAAGAATTAATTTTATTACGGTTATTTTTTATTTAATGGTTTTATCGATCTGTAATCTTCAAAAGCGTTTGATACGCGCGGCATTTTGAGTACTCCTGCAAGCGATGTTCACTGAACGACTGAAAACAAACGGCACAGCGATTAAAATTACAAGAGAGACTACTAACAATCAATAATAGAAATATAATTGGGTGAAACACATACAGAGACAACAATTTTCATTCACGAAGACAAGTATTAAAGTGTCTCTAAAAATCCTGATTCTTCAAGCTCAATAAAGCTTAAGTTTATGTTTTAAGCCGGCTTCCCGGTGTTTGCGTTTTTCAAAGATGAACTGGAGGCAAGAAAATCGCTCAAAGGTTTCTTTTACAGCAAGAATTATAACTAAACATTCTTCGATACGTTTTCTTTCTATTTGTGGTGAGAAAATGTTTAAAGGCTTTTTAAATTTCTGTAAGCTTATCATATCAAACCTGATACTCGGTCAGATCATTGTCTCAAATCTTACAAACGTGCATAAACTGATTAAATTAGAAATAAAAAACAAATATCAAATACAATAATTGCTCAGACTTACCATTCGTGATGCAGCTCCTGACAGGTATCAAGTAAGGCCAGTATCCAGGGGCACCCAACGAGAATATAGTTCAAAACCACTTAAACATGCAGTAGCATTGCTGAACGTATTTTAGTATGTGAACGGTAGATATAGGCATATTTTTATCCCCTAAAAATTTTTCATCTATTAGCTGAAAGTCTAGTGATCCGAAAATTATAGGGATCAAAACTTACCTTTTCGCAAGTTTCAGCCTAAAAAAGGCTCCCGAAAATTCTAGGTGACCTTTTTAGGGTAAAACTCCGTTAAAACTGGGCAATTATACCATTTTTGGGGGTTTCGAAAATCCTAGGAGAAGCAGGCAAGCAAGAAATTTAACAACAAATATTCCGAAAATTATAGATCTCAATTGTCTTCCGAACAGATGGTTTCCAAAAATTGTCGTTGGGTGCCCCTGAGTATCGCCTTAGACTTTTCAACCCTCTTAGGCATCAAGCAAGCTCAAAAACGAGAATGAAACCATCCGAAATCGGATATCCGACTTTGACAAGTGACGTATTTCTCAACCAAAAACCCAATGAACAAACTAGCCATCAATAACAGAAGACTCCTGATAGCATGTGAATTTCATTTTGTACATCCAGTGGAAAAAGACAGTTAGAAACATCACAAGTTGACACAAAACTCTGTCAGCTTTAGCTGTCAAAGAAAACAAGATTCAAGATGCAGCATAAATTTTCTGCATGAACTCACCTGTCAAATTTTGACCTATCAGAGCATAAAAATTGGACATAGAGCGTGACCAACGCGTGACCATGGTGAGCAAAGTCAAAAGCGACTATTTTCCCTGCCCGTAATATCTGGCTAAATTTTCGCGTCCGAGGTCAGTTTGAGATCAAAATTTTAATTGTACGGCACATAAACATAACATATTTCATATGAATTGAACAAAAATAAACTTGAACCTGCCATCATTCGAAAACTAGTAAGTTGTCAGCGATAACTTCAAAAAAATACTTTACCTCGATGGGTCGACACCTGAGCCCGCGATACGATCAAGTGATACTGATCAGCGGATAGGCTATTTTGACAGCCGGCAATTGATCACAATATGTGTGTATTATCAGTCTTCCCGTGCTCCCAAACTAGCTAGAAAGTAATCATAATGAGATTGAACACTGATGGCGACAGCTTTCAAATAATCAGGTCACCTCGATGAGTTGACACATGAGCCGACGATATGGTCATGTGATAATGGTCAGTGGCTATCTTGTTTTGACAGCTGTCAATTGACCATATTGTGAATATCCAATATGAAAGATGTGGATTTGCGAAGACACGCCTGAGACACCCCTCTCTTCCTTTTGATAGTTTCCCCTACCCAACCCGTACAATCTGTAGACATGTACGTTCGGTCAATCACGTGAAAACCAAACGAAAAGAGGTTGACCATATTCTACGAGTATGGGGCTCTGTCCCAAGCGCACTTCGCGCACGTGGAAGCCCCGCTATAATACACCTTGTTTGCTCCCAGTTTTTGCTAAAGCATTGTGTCCAATTTTTAATGCCCAGAAGCAATGGGAAACAACTGATATGCAAAATTTGGGGGTTAAGAAGGTGCATTATAAGCAATGTGAAAGTGGTGAATACAAAACGCCATTCACTCTCACGGAGGCAGGATCCTTTTGGCCAGCGCCATAGAGGACCAGAATAAAAGGATACAATTGCAATTGGCATAGACGCTACCGTTGCATCTTATAAAATAAAGATAAAGGAAATTTGATGCCGGAGTTTCTAAGTTTGAAAGGTTTCTCACCAGGTCATCCGCGACAATCATAATAATGTGGGGTCTGGGTGCTGCCATGGTCCCTCCTGCGCCACACAACAAACACACCAAAAAACCAAGTGTCCAAAAGCCCTTTCAAGAAAAAAGTAAAATTAAGTATCATGCAAGTATCTACTTAGAGGCAAAACGGTTCAGAAAGCGTAGAGCAAGAGAAGTAATTTAAGCTAATCACTGACTAGTTCTTTGAGAGTCGTTAATTCCAATCTTGGTCGTTAATTTGTATTCATGGTCGTGAATGATAAACAATGAACTTTCGTATCTTACATTCCCGTTAACAAGAGGTCGGGAAACCTAGAGAGACCTAGGCCATGTTTTATGGCCCGTTCTTGAGTGACCTTGGGTGTTAATTATATTACTAGAATACAGGTATTTCATTAAACGTTGTCGGAAGAAAAAGCAAAAAGCCTTTAAGCTAAGACCGCACGTTAATATGAGATTTTTATGGTGACTTTAATAATGACCATCTAGCAAAGAGGACTGTACAGTACCGCAAGTGATCCCCGACCACAAATGATCCCGAGACCGCAAGTGATCCCCAAAATGGACCGCAAATGATCCTCGACCGCAAGTGATCCCCAAAGTCGACCGCAAATGATCCCGTGAAAAATGGAGGAATGGATTGGATCTTCGGGACTGATTACAAAA
This sequence comes from Porites divaricata, assembly GCA_038088405.1. Classification (NCBI taxonomy): domain Eukaryota; kingdom Metazoa; phylum Cnidaria; class Anthozoa; order Scleractinia; family Poritidae; genus Porites; species Porites divaricata. The sequence goes on from JBBMOI010000021.1 coordinate 4,235,900, forward strand.
AAGGACTGATTATAAAAAGGAAACTTTTTCTTTTGCCTTCTAAACAAAAAGGCATGGAGGACACCGGATCTCAGGTTAATTTGTACAAGGCGAAAAAAAATGGAATAAATCTGAAAATGATATGGTTTCAAGAATGTATCATCGCTACAAAAAAGAATCCTTAATTTTGTATTTATTTTGTCTCTTAACGCCTAGAAGCTCAACTTGTCTACAGAGGAATACAAAGCCGGGCACCCTTTACATAACAAGCGCTTAATTAACTTTACTGATCGTTTTGGAAGTGTCAAATTAATTTTCAGATATTTAATTATGATGAATCTCTGAAGTGTTAATTCTACGTGATAAACAGCGAGACATTTGTTTGTAACCCAAGTGCTTGTTACGAAACAAGACATGATTTAAAATAAACGAACGTCAAAATGCCCCCGAACTTATCAATGTTCACAGAATTTGGTTTATTTCGAAATAGCAACTTCGTTACAGCTTATGAAAATGTTGCGAATAGTTATATTGACGCTTATATGTATATTCATTTGTTGTGCCTTTGCTGGAGACAGTTACCAGGAATCTAAACCTGGTAAAGAAAAACACAAAAGCGAGGTAAGCGGTAGTTATGTTTATTCTTACTAACCCAGCCAGAAAGAATGCCAACATTCGGATTACGGTAAGCACGTGGCTTGGTATTCCATATAACAAGTATTTGGAGACTGACGGGACCATAGTAATACACGAAAAAATTGCTATTGTTATAACGGGAATAGTGTTCCTGAGCCTCTAGATTTTCTGCTCCCAGACTCTCTACTCGCGCTATCGTTCGCCCTCGGCGATCGCAGATCTTTCCCATGTCACCTCAAGATTAAGCTTTAAGGTTAAATGTTGCAGGTATACCCCGACAACAGCGTCTTTTGCGATAATTACCAGATGCTAGAGGACTTCGATTTTATGCAATGAAGAAGGACACGCTAATTCATAACTACAGTCCAACGAACCTTTTAATATATAATTTCGTTTTGTTAGTGTTTAAGGCCCGAAAGAGTTTTTCCTAATCATATACAGACGTTCGCAGTTCGAACCTATGACAAGGAATGCCAAGAAATTAACGATCACATTCACTGTGATAAAAGTTATTATTTTCAAAAGATGATTGTAAGTTTAGCCGCTTAATTGATTATGAGAAAGTTCTTATCTATTTGGAAGTTAACTACAGTACGTTAAAGTCTACTGTTTTAAGTTTACTTTTGAAATCGTAACTAAATAAGACACTGCGATGAGTTGCAGCTGTGTTTCTTTGACTTAATGAAATTCAAGTTTTAATAACGGTATGTTGAAAGTTTATTTTTTGTTTGCTTTTATTTGATTTAACAAAGTCTTGAAAGAATTTTTTTCATTTAGGTTTTATGTAATTATTAGCTTTTAACGTGACTTTCTGTAATAATATTAAAATTGAGACAATGGTCCGCAAACTTGAGTCCAAGCCATTCCTATTTTTCTTTCGGGATCATTTGCGGTCGACTTTAGGGACACTTGCGGTCGAGGATCATTTGCGGTCCATTTTGGGGATCACTTGCGGTCTCGGGATCATTTGCGGTCGGGGATCACTTGCGGTACTGTACAGGACTCCCGGCTGAGCAGGCTAGCTCTGTTGTCATGTAATCAGAAACCTAATTTTTGTCGTGTTTAACTAAGCTGGCGAGATTGATTGACCCATCCAATTTTGTCGGGCTAGCCCGGCACGTGTAAAATTATATTACGTTCATCTAGCAAAACAGCAACAACTCTACACGTCGTGCCTAAAGGTTTTTTGTACTTAAACGTCGTAGCACCAGTACGTCATGAAACTCAAGAGTTTGATTTCTTTTTCTCTTTCTGAAGTAAGCTACATTCCTTTAGAATTCATTTCCAGACGAATTCGGCTTTATCTGAAAAAGGTTTGAAAAGTGGTCCTTACATCAATCACATAAAATTTTCAATACCGGAAGAAACGCTGGAACATCCTTAGAAAACGCCGGAAAAAAATGGCCCACGATGTGCTGGTGCAACACGATGCCCGTATACTTTGGCAAGTTTCTTGAATAGAAACCTTGTAATCGGAGAAAGGTTCTTTTCTTAGTGAATTTTTCCTGTCCACTTCGTTGCCACGTTTTGACCTCATTAAGAAAATTGATAAAACTTAACAGTATCCTTTTTCCCTTGCTAATAGCTGAAAAAATGTTACCGGAGTCTAACAAACTGTTAGTTCCAACGAACCCCAACGTTTCCTGTATATGAAGGAGCTGGTGGGTAGGCCTTTTTCTGATTTTGTAGTTTGATCAGCCCATGTAAGGTACCCTTTAAATTCCAGAGACAGCAGTGTTCGGATAAGAAACTGGAGCTGCTGGATCAAATTCGTCTTCCTTTTCAGTTTCGTCTTTAGATGGATATTCGTCATCAGTCATCTATGTCTGAGTCTAGCAGGTGAGCGGTTACTGTATTGCCTAGGTCCTCTCTTATATTAGAACGAATTGGCTGGTGAATGTTTGATTCATCGTATTTTTGATCCCAGTCATCTAAGTAATCTTATTATATGGCTGAGTCTGTTTTCGCCATGCGATTGGTCAATTGCGGTCCGTAACTTGCTATACGGACCAAAATTTCAACGAAAATGCTCATTTCGGAGCTCTAAATCTCTTTACCTCGGAAAAAAGGTTGAAATTAAGTAAAAGACGTCTATCAACCTTGAGGACTTAGATTTTGACTTTGTCCTTCAACATTTTAAACTGTGTTTATTTGTGAACGAAGGCGATGAAGAAACTAACTCGTAATCTTATCGAAGACGATTCTAAACAGTGTTTGAAAATTTTATCGTAGTACACAGTTAAGAAGACGAAAATCGACTGGCAGAGATTCGAGATGTTTTGCCTAAGAGAAAATGAGTAATTCCTTCGACAAATATGATAACAAACAGGCCTGCACCCGATCATCTTGACGAGCTTCTTTGTCATTTGCAGTGTTTTTCCAAAGACCAACGAAAGAAAGATAGAAGCGACTCCGAGCCAGACACAATGTCCAATTTTCAAAAGACTCCAGCGACACGTTGGCGAGTGAATACTTACAATGCTCCTAGTTTTGACCGAATATACTTAAAAATATGTCTGTAAACCCTGAGGACTGGGATGTTGACCTTGCCTTTCCAGATTTTAACCTAGCTTTGTTTGAACGAGAACGAAGCTGATATAGAAACTGAATCGTAACCTTTCCTTCGAAGAAAATATGGTCCGTGTTTGAAAATTTTAACGCAGATCACGCTTGAAGACGAGAATGAACTGGCAGAAATTCGAGAGGTTTTCCCAGAAAGATTAACGAGCGAATCCTTCAACAATGACAACAAACTTACCTTGAAAAGCTTCTTTGCCTTTTTCAGTGTTTTTTTCTTTTTTACAAGGACCAACGGAGGAAAGATGGAAACGACTTCGAGAAAGACACAGTGCCCGGTTTCCAAAATACTCCAGCGTTACAATAGAGAGCCAAAACTTACAGCGCTCTTGGTTTTGACTAAATAAACTTTTTCAACATCGCGAATTTGTTTTCACTTTCTCAGAAACCCTTTGTTGTGTGCTATTGTTTTCGTGAGCCAATAAAAACTTTCTTCCTTCGCCTGTCAAATGATTGTCAAATCGCGCGTCCTGCACTTGTTTCCGGTCCCCTAAACCGGAAGAAGCCATATAATAAACATCTTATTAGCCTCGTTTTTTCAGTCCGTACTGTAAATTACGGATCCTCGTTTTTTCCCACCGATTTATGGCCCGCGCTCTTCGCGCTTGGGCCATAAATCGATGGAAAAAAACTCGGTCCGTAATTTACAGTACGGACCAAAAACTCGGCTAATAAGAGGTATGTACGTCTCGGTTCCGGATTCATAATCGCACCGGTAACCCCCTCTTCAAAGAACTTATAATCGTCAGAGTCATGTGTACACTGCTCATGGTGACTGTTCAAATAATTGTAAGTCTTGGTTTCGGGTTTGAATCACCACAGTGATAATCCCAATCGACAGAGTCATAATTGAAAGAGACATAAGAAGGCAACTTATGATGACTGGCAGCGACTGCAGTACCCAGGTAAACTACCGATAGACGACCACTATGATTGAGAGCAGCAACTCGGCTCTGAAGTGGTGAAGGCTGCAAGGCTCGCATGCGCGGTTGAGGTCCACTCATGTTTCGCCTATGGTAATCTCTTGCAGACTGTTTGTACCGAGGCATTTGTTGTCGTTCACGGTTGTTCCGTAGTGGACAGCTATTCTGGTAATGGCCAGGAAACAAAACAACAAACCCTTATTTGCATGACTATAAGTAATTACAGTCTTGCAAAAGGATAGGGAATAAAAACAATATATTTCTAGGCAAGGCAAACCACAGACATAACAATAAGGTCGACCATCCCTTGTTTGCTCCCAACCGAGTGTTTCTGCCCTAGTATCTCTCATTGGCGTGGAGCGAGACCACTGATGCGCGCGTCAACTTGTAATTTGATCTATTGACTTAGTAAGTGACCTTACTAACAACTACAGTTTAACCACTGAGGGGAATATAGAAGGAGATTTTGTTCTTGGGCCATCGTAGTTTAACGAGGAATAAAACACAAACAGCGGTGATAAACATATCAAACTTACGCATTTTAATAACTTGACGTTTCGTATGCTACGCAACATACATTTTCAAAAGTGGAATAAAGAGAGTATCAAATTTACTATTGATTTTGAACAAGACAATGAAATTCCTTTTTTAGACATCCTCATCAAACGCTGCCCAAACAACACTTTTGCCACATCCATCTACCAAAAAAAGACGTTTACTGGCCTTTATACTAAATGGGATTCCTTCCCTCCACGCAAGTATAAATTAAATCTTATTCGTACACTCACTTATCGCTGTTACCGAATTTGCTCCTCCGCTTTCCTGCTTAAATCTGCCCTTGATGACCTTGGGAAACTCCTGCTTCAAAATGGCTATCCACATGGCATTGTCACTTACAATATTAACGACGTTCTAAACAGAAACAGAAACAAGCCAAACAGCCCTGTCTCTACGGTTCCGAAGAAAGATCTTGTCATCTTATTACCTTACTTAGGTGTACAAAGTGACCAAATCTCTAAGCGTCTGAAGTCATGTGTATACAATTTCTGTTCAGCTGTCAATCTCAAGATAATTTTTCAAAGCTCTCGCCGAATCAAATCATTCTTTCCATACAAGGACCGTCTAAATCGTTCACAGAAATCTAAGGTCATTTATAAAGCAGGTTGCTGGGACTGCAGTGACTTTTACGTAGGCAAAACGAAACGACGGCTTCATGATAGGAAAACGGAACATTTCAGGGCTCTCACTAAGAATGACCCCACATCAGCCATTGCTGACCATATAAGAGCCACAGGTCACAACATCAAGTGGGATCATTTTGATATTCTAGCTTCTGGTAAAACAGATTATCATTGTAAAATAAAAGAAACTTTGCTTATCCAAGAACTTAAGCCGGCCCTTAATGTAAACGTCAGCAGTGAGAAGCTGATACTTTACTAATTAGCTTAAGCTTTTATTGTTTTACTGTTAAGAAACAGATGTTTCTTAATCTCGTTTCCAGACCGCTTATTTACATTTCATATATAGTTTTCATAAAATTGTAACGGTCTTTATTCCACTTTTGAAAATGTATGTTGCGTAGCATACGAAACGTCAAGTTATTAAAATGCGTAAGTTTGATATCTTTATCACCGCTGTTTGTGTTTTATTCCTCGTTATAGAAGGAGATAATTAAGTGCGGCGCGTATAAAATACTAGGTACGCACAATAGCCCAATTAAATATAAAATATCTAATCGGAACTGTTATATGAATCTGGTTTCAAGAGTTTCCCTACATTAAAACTTTAGAACTCGCGAGTTGTTTTGAATACCTAAATAAGCGCCGCGACGCTTATTCGAGTAGTGGCGCTTAATTGATCGTTTATGGTGGGGGGGGACAGGGGGGCGGGAGCCCGGGAGAACAGGGGGCGGGAGGGGTACGGGAGGCGGGAGAAGAAAGGGCGGGAGGCGGGATCTCTATGATGGCGGGAAGCGGGAGAGAAATTCAAAAAGTCAAGCTGTTTTTTTGTTACTGCTTACTCCCAGTCAAAGAAACGAACCCAACAACATTTCTTGACTTCCATTTAACGTTTTCCGAGGCTTAAAGCAAAATTTTATACACGAGAAAAGTCAAAAAACGAAAATTCGTGCTCAGGATAAAAAAAAAAACGACATTACTTCCTGTGAAATTGGAAACCTTTCCAAGTCGCTTACATCATAGGACATGAATGAGATAGCATGATATATGTACACGTGTGTCGACTGTGTCAGTCGTGTCAGTGTCTCGTCTGTCTCGCTAGCCGTCGAAATTCTCCGTATAAGAACGACAAAGCGAGTCAGGTCAAATGTCGTTAAAGACCATTTTGATCGGTCTTAGTATTTTTCAGTTTGGTGGGGAAAAATCCTTCCATGGAAGACCTTCCTTGGAGCTCGCTCCTTACGACTGTAGCTCACAAAACACTGTCAGTGAAGATTTTGCCGCGTGGTGTAAACTTGTGTCGAAGGAATTGCGATTCAATTATTTGACTGCGCTGGAAAGTGCGGAGTGGTTCAATTTCAAAAGTAGGTTGAGTTTGATCGTCCGGCTGAACGTAGTCCTGAATAGGACTGTTGTTGTTGACAGTGACTGATGTTTCGACAACCTTAGACTGCGCTCAGACGAAGTTAAACTCTGGTTAACTCCGTCTGCGAAACAGCGCCGAAATCCTTGTTCTGGACATCCAGCTGTGTACCCAGATTTGAGTACGCGCCACGATGGGCCAGTTAAAAAAGGCCTTTGTTTTGTTTGTCGCGATCGCCAATCAGGTTGAAAGGAAATTCGAAACGCACTTCCGGTAATTCGTTGAGTCCGTTGGGGGTCAAGAACAAGGATCTCTGCGCTGCTTCGCAGACAGTACTAATCAGAGTTTAGTTATCGTCTGCGCGCAGGCTACGACAACCTGTGCGGTAGTCATCTTCAGAGTCAAAGTGAGTTGTATCACGTCAGTTGATGGTATTATACTCTGGTTATTGATCTGATTGGTCAATTACGTCACGATGTTATTGGCTATGAAGACTCGTAATCAGTAATTGGTGCATCCTCGGAGACCCAGGGGCAGATAGTAGGGGCGAGGGAAAGTCTAAGCGGGCAGAAAATAATGGCACGAAGAAAAGTAAAGAACGGTGAGAAGAGCCCCTGGGGACAATGTGTTTTCTGGCACCAATCAGAAGCCAGAACGGCGGCGACCGTTTGGAACTGGTCTGGTAAGACATTGTCCCCAGGGGCTCTTCTCGCCGTTCTTTACTTTTCTTCGTGCCGTTATTTTCCGCCCATTTAGACCTTCCCTCGCCCCTACTATCTGCCCCTGGGTCTCCGAGGATATAATTGGTGCGTTTCGATCCGTCTATTGTCACAGTTAAACAGTCGTCTGTTGTTAGTCAAAATGTCAGTTCTCCAGTCGTTCTCTCGTAGTTAGTTCTGCTTGATCTCGTCAATAAGTTGTTTGTACGGCGCTGGTAACTGTTGGCTACGATTCAGTGGCGTTTGTTCTAAGTTAGTAAACCAGCTTTCTAAAGTAAGACGTTGATATTAGTCTGAGTACCAGTCAATTTGATGTTTCGTCTGTAAATGATGCTCAGCAATGTGATTGTTGACGTCACCATTCCTCGTCACTTTTTTGTGTTCGGTCAGTCGCGTGCTAAGGTTTCTGCCGGTTTCACCAATGTAAGAAGCCTGGCAGTCGCAGCATTTGATCTTGTATACTGCTCTCTGTTTGTCCTCCGGTTTGTCTTTGTCCTTGACCTTAGTAAGCAGACTTCGTAAGGTGGTTATGGGTTTGTGTGCAACACCTATATTGTAATAATATAGGTGCCTCTGATGTACGGTAAAGTCGCTGTCGTAACAGGGCCAGAGTTGACGTTCGTCTGAGTGTTCGAATTACAACACAATTTTTTACAACACATTTTTTTTATTTTAAACAAGACCAAAGTACTCCTAATAGAATCTGACTAGGGAGTCAAACAGTGTCATTTACACGATAACGGGAGAAACACAATAAAGGGCGGGAGTCGGGAGACAAAGGGACAAAAGGTACGGGAGGCGGGAGAACGGGGTACGGGAGGCGGGAGATTGTGACCCCCCTGTCCCCCCCCACTTTATGGTAAGCTGGGCAATTTTCTGTTCGTAATTTACTTGTGGCTCTGAATAAGCAGAAACTCTATCAGTCTTCGTAACGGTAGGCGTGAGTGAATTCATTTGTTGCGTTAATAGGGAGCTTAACCAACTACGACGACGACAACAACTTCATAAAACAATAGATATAATGATCAAAACAACAGCTTTGCACGTGCATCACGCTTTTCAGTAAATTTCTTTGACGTCCACTGCACGAATAAGACGTAAAACCTCATAATTTGACGTTATTATGGAGGACGTGGACATACGACGACGAATTTTCCTTCCTCTTTTTTAACTTGAATAAAATCCTTAAGAATTCAAATCCAGGAAAAGTCGCCTGCATTTGACATATTGAGGGAGTCCAAATAGACGCGATTAAGTTTGAAAGAAAGCAAATTTAGTTTTTTAGCGACGTCTTCACTGACATCGTCGTCGTCGTCTTTGCTTAAGGTCCCGAATGTCTCTGTGCTAAAAAAGACTGTTGTTGTGAATTACAAGGGGCGTAGCTACCTGTACCCCGTGCGTACCTGAAATAGTCCAGGGTGAAAAAAATAGCAATAAAATAACTTATGAAAGTGAATATGAAAAAAACAAAGGATAACGGAATGTCAGCTTCCAGAAAAGAGACGTTATTCCTTAGTGGACCGAATCTTCAATGATATATTTAGAGAAACAGAATTTAGAGAGGCACAAATAGCTAGGGTAGATGGTATAAGCGTAAACGCATTGTTTTCGCTTCGGCCTGTCTGTCTGTCTGTCACTAGACGAAGTAGGGCACGATTACATAAACGAGGGGTGCTTGCCCTCGTCGGTCAAAAATAATGTGGTATTGTGCTGTCAAAGGCATTTG
>JBBMOI010000021.1:4252500-4290000 GCA_038088405.1 Porites divaricata
TAATCAGCTATAAGTGGAAATGTTGAACAAAAGAAGCAAGGCTGATTTTAAAGCTGGGAATATATATTTTTTGTTACCAATATTTCTTCTTCAGGTCTTACATACAACGATAATGCTAAGCTAAGACGTTACAAATTGAAAAAAAGAATAGCGTGCAATTTGATACTATAATAACACGGGAAAATTTAAACTCAAGAACGTTAAAAGTATGTGAAAACAAGAGCCGTTGAAGTAGTGATATTAAAGAGTCAGATTTGAAATGCAGAAATAGTATAAATAAATAATTACAAATGGAAGAAATAAGGAATGTATCGTATTTCATCTTTCTTATTAATACCCAAGGGTTCAAGAGTTTTGCCTCTCTGGATGAGGTACGCTTCTCTAGCTTTTAGTACACTGTCTCTCTTAGTATTAGATTTAATTAGTTCTAGTGGAATAAGTGTGATGTCGTTAGCAGAGTGATCATTAGTAAGAAAGCGTTCGAAGACTATGGCTTTGGAGATATTAGATGGGTTGTCAACTGGTCTGCGGTTTTCGTTGAAATGGGTCTTCGAGTCGTCGTTGAAGCAGTGGTTGCATTGTATCATGTAAATGACGTTTTTAGAGTTTGACGCTGTTCTGAATGGTCAGAAATGAAAACTTCTAAATTGGTTTACTCAGTAAATAGATTTTTTTCACGTTTTCGTCGGCGCTTCAAAGTTCTATCTTTCAACCATTTGCTAGAAAACAGAGATGGAATGACAAATGATTGTGTTGCTTATGATGGTCTGTTGGTTACGTCCTTGAAAACGGACTGCAAGTAGGATAACTGTGCAGAGCAAATTGCCTTGGAAAGACGAAATCTCTCCCAAAAATTCAAGGCGTTTCAAAGAGCTGCTCGTAAACAAAGGACTTCGAACGGGAACCTTTACCTTCGCCGGGTTATAATAGCAAAAAGAGAACCTCTAAAGTTTCCTCACATTTTAAAAAAACTAGAAGTGGAAACTGTTCAGTTCCTCGGCGGGATTGTATTTTAACCTCAAAAGAATTTGTTTATTTCACGGATTATTTTCGCCCTCACCATCTCTATCACGCATCTTCAGGTCTGTTTTAATCTTCTCTGTTGTATCTTGAGCTTATAAAGTTTAAATTTACTATCTATTTTTAGTAAATGTCGACATTACATTGTTGCTCAGGCGATTTAAATCTGGAAACTCGGTTCTATTTAAGCTACAAATGTAACAATTTGGCTCCTATTCCGTTATTTTTTTCGGAAAACGACGCATTTTCTGGCATGTCGACCTTGGCAAATTAGATACCTTAAGCATCGACAAAGAATCGGACGACGACGACGCTTCGCAACCGAGGTGGACCGGCCCAAGGGTTTTGTTTTTGGCGAAGAAAACGAAGTTTACTGCGCTTTTCACAAACATGCGAACTCTAAAGTTCAAAAGTCGCCTTCACAATTGCGTTTTTCGCTGCCGTCAATCATAATTACGATCACAAGCAACGAACCTTGAAACACAGCAACATACAAAACGGATCGAAATCCACCAATCACAAACCATGACCTTTTGAACCCGTTAAAGTAAAGTTTTGTTTCCTAAGAGGTTCGTCAAGATGATTGACGGCAGCGAAAAACGCAATCGTCAATTGGCTTTTGAACTTCAGAATTCCCATGTTTGTGAAAAGCGCAGTAAGCAGTGATGCTTCCCAGACAGACGACGACTTTTTCTTTGCGAAGAAACTTGCCTTGTTACAGTCTTGTTATGGCATTCAATGACCTCCGTAATTTGAATCTTGTAAGCTACAGCTGTATGACGATAGTTTAATAGAGGATGGCGAATTTACTGTTTTTTACGACCTGTATTATTCCTGATTATTCGATTCTGGAGGCTCTTTTTTGGTTTTGAAGCTGAATCTCGAACAGCTCTTGACTTACAGTTACTCTAAATTTCGGCTGCTGAAGAGAATTCAGTGATACTGCAATGTTCTTCCATATTTGTCCTCTGTCGGGGCTCCTCATAATCACATCATGTTCCGGAGTCCACTGGAAATAGTTGCCTTTACTAGCGGCTAAAAGCAACATAAGAAATTAATTTTAGTACGAAAAAATGAACATTTTTCCTATAGTACAACCTAAAATGCACGAGTAAACATCTGTCAGGAAACGAACAGCATCTAATCTAACAGGTTCGGAAGATAGCAGAGGAAAGCTTACTTGTCTTTCCGACTGGTTGTTCCGCCATGACTCAGGTTGACCTGGAAAAAAATTCAAGTTAGCAGGTGAAGAATCGACAACGTGCTTAACATTTGGATTCTGCTAATCCACAAAGAATACATTTTTACTTCTACTGAATGACAAGGGCGAAAAAGAGCGGATTTACACGCAAAAAGTATACCTTAAAAATCCGAAAATAAGCCCCTCCATGTATAAGCCCCCCAAACCAGTAACTCAAAAAACCCTCCTTTAAATCGCCCCTCCAAATATAAGACCTCCGGGGGCTTGTACTTGGAAAATTGCCCTCAAATACAAATAAAACCAAAGCAAAAACGATAAATTTACTTCCAACTATAAGGCTAGCCCAATCGATTTTGAAACGCAAATTTCCCTCCGTAGATAAGCCCCTCCGAATATAAGCCCCTCAAAAAATAAGCTCCTCAAAAAGGACCTTTGAAAAATATAACCCCAGGGCTTATCTTCGGAATTTAACGGTAGATTTATACTTACGTTTTAGCGACAACAGCAAACCTCCCTAAATTTCGTCGTCAAAGAAGGTTACAAAGCACTGGGGTCGAGAATGAGAAGGTTGGACAACGTTTTGACAACCATACGCATGCCCAGAAGGTTCTCGCGGGAAAATTTCTCTTCCGGTCGGCGTCTACACCGACACTGAGGTGAATAATTGTCTTTGTATACACTAAAAAAGTGAGATAGTTGAACACAAACATGATGACTTTTAACTCATTTACTACTGCCAACGACTACTTTTTGGCGCGCAAATAACCGTCGCGTTTTCTTGCCGTCAAATAAAACTTTTGAAGGCATTTGTTCAACCTCGTTCCCAGGGTTCTCTCCTACCCGTCCCTACGGAGCGAGCGAGAGAGAGACCCTGGTTGGGTCTGGTCACGTGGTCCCAGAACAAAATTAATTCCGAGGGAGGAGTCCCTTGTCTCTCAATTTTTTTGTCTGGTTCGTTTTCACCGTTCACGCCAGGGTTCACGCAATGATCGAAAGGGCAAGACAGTTTGCTAAGCCTCCAACTATAACTGAAATTCGGGAAATTTCTGCCTAAACAGAGTTATCACCAGATAAACAAGCGAATTACCAGCGGAGAAATAAAAAACTAGTGTTATCGCAGTTAAACCGATGACAACAATTAGATACTAAAATCTACGATCCTGACTAAGACACAAGCGCGTGTTTATCCGCATTTAACGGAAAATCCATGTTCGTTGAACTTGCATTGAAAGAATCAATGTTTGTCGGTGACAGCGGCTTGTAATCGGCCCGAATCAGTACATGCAAAACCTAAACCATTAGCGGTGACAAAACATAGCAGTTACGTTGAGAGCAGAGGATTCATTTTGTATTCACAAGCCATATTTTTTAACAAAGAAACTTATACGGCTATTCTGTTGATTTTAAACGACGACAAAAATACAACACAGAGCCGTTGGATAAAAATATACTCTTCTAAGATTCTGTTTACTTCTTTTCATTTGAACAATCAAACTGAGTCCGGGGGGCGTATTCTTTCTTCCTGTTGCTTCTGTTTGATTTTAATATTTTCGAGGTCGGTGAGGACAGCAACGCTTGATACATCTTTTCGGCCCCCCTTCGAACTGCATAATCATAGTTTTGAAAATACATACGTTTGCTTTCTAAAGGTGGCCTCCATAACATAGAAATGACAATTCAAGTCTGCTGCGTTTCGGTATGAATACAACCGCCTAAAATATTTTTGACTGCACGAGTGGTGAATCCGTGATTTCCTTTGCAACATCCGATAAACATCCAGATATTCTGCAGGAAGTTACGCTTTCGCTGTCAAAGGATTCGGCGTCCGAGGTTTTGTCTTGACTAGTCCGGGAACTATAAAAAACAGGACCCTTCACACAAGGTCGGATACACAGTTTCCACTGATCTCGACGTCTACGCTTTGTAGAGACAAATCTCACACTTATCCGCCCCTCCCCCAAGTCGTTTGTTTGTAATCTCCCAGATTCTGGGAGACACGTGACCAAACCCAACCAGGGTCTCTCGACGGGTAGGAGAGAGAACCTGGGAACGAGGTTGGCATTTGTTTAGCTATTGTGGGGAAATTTCTTCAAAAGGAGTTATGAATTCCTTTTGTATTTGAAGGCATTCTGCAATAAAACTATTAAATTCAGTTTTAAGCCCATTTATGAACATGTCAGCTAAATAAAGTAACGCCAAACTTAATTTGCATTTGTAAACAAAAAACGTTTTCACCAGTTTCATTGATAAATTCAAGTCTAACAGACAACGCTTTACTTGTAAAGGCTTCCAAACCGAATTTTGCCACCTTCTTCGTGTATTTCGGGAACAGCTAATTTGATTATTTGTGAAATTCTTTGTTGTTATGGCAGCAAACCAGGAAACCATTTTGCCTGTAACTTACGTGAGTTTGGCTTCGCTCGCTTGGAGGAGCTGGAAGTGAACCAGTGAATAACACTAGATATCCCGACTTTGAGTAGCCAATCAAAGTGAGCGAAAAACACTCTCCACTGTTTTATATATATATTAAAAGGGAATATTCCCCCTCTCCGATCCCCCTTTCAAAGTTGTGATTGCAAGCCTTGAATACGTTTTTCAGCTCCTTACAGTTTTGATCAGGGAAGATGGGAAGGGCGTGAGTCTAGCGTAACGCAGTGTCTCAAGCCTTTTTTGAAACCGGTTGTATCTTGAAAACTTTAACAGACATTAATAAAGCCACAGGAAGACGTTTGAGAATTTCCACCTCTCTAACTTACAGAGGTATTACAGGGGCAGAAACTAAAGGTACACTCGCTAGAGCACAAAATTGCTTTGAACTAAATGTCTCCAAACATCGTTAGTGTAGTATATTATTTCCGATGCACTCGATACATTTTTTAGCGTTAAAAATTTTTACACTCCGTTAATCTGTCAAACGCAAGAGAAAATTTTGGAAAGGTACACAGTGTAATCTGATACTTAGGTTGCCTCAAGTTTACGCAAGTTGAGTCAAACCGTTTTTAATAAATTATGTCAGGAGCCGATTATGTTATAAACTGAAAGAACAGTTTCGGTTCTGTTCTCATTAGGGCCATTTATACGAGGAAAAATATGACGCGTCTTAAATAAGACGCGAACTGGACCATTTATACGAGCATGTCTTATTTAAGACGAAAACAGCTCGTATATTGACTCGTTTTCATGTGAATGTTGCCCGTAGCAACGCCATCCAACGGCAATCCAAATTTTCCCGCCAAAAATTAACGCATGCGTACTATGCGTTCGCGTCTTATGTAAGACGCGAAGGTCATTTATACGAAGTTTTTTCGTCTTAGCTAAGACGCGTCTTATCTAAGAACAGGTGTTAAGGGCTGTTCTAAAATAAGACGCGTCTTAGCTAAGCCGCGTCTTATTTTAGACGAAATGTGCCGTTTATACGGAAAGTTCACGTCTTATTTAAGACGCGTCTTATTTTTTCTCGTATAAATGGCCCTAATTATCTTTGGGCACGGAACCGAAGCAACTGTGTTTTCATGCAATTTCATTAAACGCCGTTCAGCATTTTTCGTGTCTTAATCTGGCAAAATTTAACATGACACTCAGATACCGAACGATGCAAACCCTTCAACTGTACTCCACCTGGGACTTTCAAGTGATTCTTAATCTTGCTGAGTCTGCGCCGTTTTAGGGAAGCGGGAGAAAGACATGAAAAGCTTATTTACTTTAAAAATACTTAATTGCAGCTTTTAAGGGGGATAGTATATAACCCCCGCTAGGAAATATAAGTCCGAGCAAGATTTGGTTAGAATGATGAATTGCAGTTTACATTCCATTTGTAGACATGCGGTGAAAGAGAAGGTGAACATCGTCGACACGACAAAACTAACACAGACGTTTGGTTTTGTCTGGACCTTGGAGCTTTTATGCGTGGTGATTTCAAAACAGGCCGCAAAAGACCAGGTGTTATGCAGGCTTAACTCAGTTTCTTTAGTTCACATTGCAGCTCATGTTTGTGCAGAAACCAGTGAAATTATTTTGTCTCCTAGTCTTGCCTGTTCCGAACAACCCAAAGAGAAAGACTTTGTTTTAACGATGGAAGATGTGCTGAATGCAAAACTGAATGCCAAACTCGTTGTCTTAAGCTGCTGTCATAGTGGGCGAGGGAAGATCAAAGCTGAAGGAGTGGTTGGTATGGCACGAGCCTTCTTAGGAGCTGGTGCCCGTTCGGTCATTGCGTCACTGTGGGCGATTGACGACGAGGCCACTCTAGAGTTTATGAGACATTTTTACGACTGTTTAGTGAATGGAGCAAGTGCAAGCAAGTCACTTCATAAGGCCATGAAATGGATGCGCGAGTCTGACGACTTAAATGCCATGAAGTACTGGGCGCCATTCGTGCTGATTGGTGATGACGTGCATTTGATTTTGGCCAATAAAGGTGAGGTCCTTATTGTAAGTTGAGGTTTAATAAAACGTGTTTAAAGGAGCTCGATCACGATATTTTAAGTCACTATTTTGAAACGCACAAAGTTATCCTAAAATAGGCACTTAAACGTCAAAAAATGTTAAAAACTAGAGTGGTTTTAAGAACTATGAAGGATAAAGAATTGCTTAGGATGGCGAAAAGTACAATGAAAACAAAAACCAACTTGGAAGGGAAGGCAATTTCTGCCATGTTTTTTTCGGGAAAAATGTCAAGGTCAAACACAAACGTTCAGATAAACGACGATTTCCACCTTTTTCGGAGTAATCGCATATGCATTGAAACTTAAAGGATATTTACGTTTTTATTGTGAGACTGCGAGCAGACTTATAATTGCTCGAAAATCTGTGTGCGAGTGCGATATCAAAAATGATGTGACCATGCGAGCTGCGAAGCCGCGAGCAGCGAGTGGTGTGGAAGCCTGTACGAGCTTAAGAAGAGTCTCTCTTTTCGCTCTTACTGGCCCCCGCACAACTTGTTGCTCTCGGCTTCGCCGCTCGCATACCCACACATATCGTACTAGCTCTCACTTGCTCACAGATTTTCGAGCAAAAGAGATTTCGAGGGAAGTTAAAGCGCAGCCCATTAACAAACGAGCCGCAGGCGAGTGGATCCACAACACCTTTAACAATGTTGGCGTCATTTTATCATCAATAAGAAGACAGACACAAAAAACTGGGGTCTCTTTTTTTTACAATAACAAAAGCTGGAAAAAGTCAAAGTTGCCGGTAAAAATGAAGAAAACATAACAAGATTTATGACTTTATTAAACTAGCGCAAAGTTATTGTCAATAACGTTTCTTGCTTGGTGATTGGCTACCGAAGACAAGTAACGGAGTTTCATTGGCTAAAAATTTGTCACGTTGAGTCACGAATTTGTTGTTTTCCAAACTTCAGAACAAGATCAGCGATGTTCATTGTCTCGAAAAATTTTTCCTGTAGTATAAAATAGTAAACTAACCCAAGGTTAAAAACTATTCCAAGGAAAGATTTTGGTGCCGTTTGAACTGATAACCGGATAAATGAAAGCGATGTACGGTTGAGCTGTCTGTAGAGCAACTTGCTTGAAAAGTTGCTAACCAAACAGTTCGAACAGAGATCTTGTTACTGTTATACTTCAGTTAAAGTCTTGTTTTTCGTCATGAACACCATTCAGCTATATGAACTGTGTACAATCAAACCGAAAGGTGGCTTTTATACGCATGTAGTCTTCAAGCAATTCAACTTATCAGGTTCTTACAAAGTTTCACAAAGTTTGTACAAAAGGTTTGTTTTCCTTTCGGTAAAAAGAATCAGAAAAACACTCAGTACTTGTCGAAAAAAACTACTGTAATCAATGTCTTTATTTTCAGTGAACTAGACTTTCAGAATTGTTTTCTTACTATTTCTAACTTTAAAACTATAATGTGTAGGAATATTGAACGCTTATTTGAATCGCAGCGTTTTTGTTGAGTTTCCTCCGCTTGAGATATTTGTAGGGGATCCAATCAGTATGCAAGTCTTGCATCAGAGCTATCTGGTTATTTTTCTTAGTTTTGTAGAAGATTCACTTTCTGTCTACTTCGTAAACTAAGCAAAAACATCGAATTTTGGCCTTCGTTCGGCAAATGACTGCGTTTTTCATAAATTAAAATTTTATGTGTCTGTCCTCTTACTGATCAAAACAATTAGCCAATCAGCGCGCGAGAAATAAGTCTGTTATTGAAAAATATGTTATTTGCCCCTGTAGTATCCTTATATCATGAATGGTGTTTGAATCGAAGATTGCATTTTTTCCAGCTATGTTTGAGCCAAGTAAGGCGCAACATCAGACTACACATGATGAGTTGCTGTTATGCGTACTTTGGTCGCTTGCATTGTGACATAACTGATTCAAATAAATGGTAAAAGGAACCATTAACAAGTGTCCAAGTCTTCACTGCGGAGGCAAGACATTTAGAATTTGTTCATATTCATTGATGGTGTTCCAGACTATGTTTCATCTTTGTCGCGTATGCTTTTACGCTGGCTTTCATGTAACATCCTTTATCGAATAAATTGTATCTAACTGACTTTTTCTTGACAAATTCTACTTTTCGCTTATAAATAGGGAAATAGCGTATTTTGCCTCAGTCTAAGTTTGTTTTATAATTTTTGTATGATAGCTAATTTCTAAACGTGAAATGACAATATTGGCTATTTTGTCAATACCGTATATACTTTGATCAACAAATTCCTTCGTACGAAAGATGAAACATTTTAAAAACCTATAAGAAAACACATTTTGACATCAAGTTGCTTTTATTTTTTATTAACGAGCTGTTTTTAAGTGTTATAGTCTCTGTCCTCAGTCCTTTTATTTTTAAAAATTGTTACAGTTAACACGTTAATCATTTCAGTTGTGTTGCATCAGTGAAATCACCTGTGAGGAGTGTGTTTTTCCCAACCTCGCTCCCAGGCTCCTCTTCTTTCCTTTCGTGGCACAAATTAAAGAAAGAAAGAAAGAAAGAACGAAAGAGAAAACCCGAAAACGAGGTTGTGTTTTCCACAAGCAGAGCAACTGAAAATGTGGCATGTCATGTTTCTTCAATTGTTTAACCGGAGTGACTGGCGGCGAAAACTGTGACATGTCATCCACCGGAGTTAGCAGAATTTCATGTTGGTAATGTAAGGGCAAATACATTAAAGAGCAAGAAAAAGCAAATTTAGTTTACTAATTCTGTATCAAGGTTCATATTCCGTTCCCTGCATCACAAATAGTCATAACCACTGAAAAAGTAAGGATTACTGGCAAATGATATTGAGAAAGTAAGGATTGCTGGCGGATAATCCTTCATCTAACATGTAGTATGGATGTTCGACAAGCAATGTTTTAGCTATGAATTTATTTTGAAATAAAACAAAATAGTAATACGTGAAAAGCGGATTGGGAATATGAACAGAAAGATACCTTGAAAGAGTATGTTTTATTATTAACCAATCTTCTCTTGCTTTTATAACAAAAACAAACTTCTGACATTTACAACTGAACATCAAATGACAACCTGTTGGCAATCACAAGCTTCATTTGATGATAACATTATATTCATTACATTTATGGTTAAAATTTATTACATTTATGGTGAGCCAGATTATTACATTTATGGTTATAATTTATTACATTTGTGATTGATTTTTATTAAATTTATGGTGGCTTTTACATTTATGGTTGACTTTTATTACATTTGTAGTTAGTATTACATTTATGGTCAGAATTATTACATTTATGGGTGATACAGGGACGAGGTTGAGTTGTTTTGTTTGTACAACAAAAAATGGCGGACATTTCACTCCAGTTTTCAAGAGTAAGAACTAGGCGAAATAACAACTTAAAACAAGGCAAAAACAGCAAGAAGACAACTCGAAGGGCGACATCTGCTATTTGGAGAATATTTGCGGAGCTGAACAACCCTAAACGTGCACTATCGAAGATGAACTTAACATTGTTGGAGGTAAGCATAATAGTATGTTTTTAAACTAGGAATTATTTTAAATGAATAATAAAACAATTATTGAATTCGGCTTTGGTATCACATGAAAAATTATGGAGATCTCGGAGGGTGTTATCCGTCGAGGCGTCCATAATTCTTCATAAGATACTCGGCCTCATTCATTAATTGCTAAATTATCTTTGGCAGAACCATCACTTTATTTTGCAACAAACGCACGCCGACAGGAGAAGTATCAAGGGTCCGCAATCGGTTGTCACCTTCTACGTCGGACTGTATTTCCCTTCAACGTATTCTTAAAATGGAGCAAAATTAAGTGAAGATCAGTGAGTCAAGGGCCTGATGGCTGCTTAGTAGAGATGAGAACAATGGGAGAACTCTCGTTGGGAAGGCCAGAAGGTTGCCGCGAAATAAAGGTTTAATTTCTCATTCGTTTCTGGCGTTATTGGGGGAATTTGATAACTGGTTGCTTAATAGAGGGTGGCCGCTTAATAGGCGGCCGCTTTATGGAGGTTAAACGGTATCTCCAAACATGTATGTCCGTGTAACTGGAAAAATGTTATATGAATTGAAGAAGGAACTGAAATTATTTCTACAACAATATCTGTCCCAGTTGAATATCCCAAAAGAAGTCGGCACGCAGGGAGGACTTAACTTACTTTACTATTCTAGATTGCTAATAATGTTTCCCTCATGAAGGTTCGTATCTCTTGTGTTGTGATATTCCGTAACTTGTGGACCAAAGTTTTTACGTTCTTGTTCCTTTATAGACGTTAAATCCGTTACACGGCCCAAACGACTGATACCAAATAACCTACAGTAGGCTTTCCGATAGGAAGGATTCATTACTCCATAAATGATAGGATTGATGGCAGAACTGGTGATACCAAATATGGTATACATATAATATGTCTGACGGGACAACGCCCAGCCCGCTCCAAGAAATAAATCCACAATATCAATGACCAAAACCGGGGTCCAACAAATAACAAAGCCTACCACAGTCGCAAACAAAATCTTTGTGACTTTAATGTCCTCTACCGACAGTGTGCTTTGTCGTATGTTTCCAGTACGAAGATTATTTGCTACTGTTCTTTCATGCACTTTTAGCGCTTTGAATACGCTCAGATAGCAAACGATAACTATGGACATTGAAATGGCGATGAAAGCATAAAATGGAATAACAAAGTAAGAGAATTTGGCTTCCATGAAGCAAAAAAATTTTCCCGGTTGAAAAACGTAGTCTTTTCCAGCTGCTGTGTAAGTAACAGGAGTAGTTAAAGCAGCGACCCATCCTCCAAACACGATTAGTTTGGACTTGGTAGGAGAAAAAAGCGCTCTGTAGTTAGATGTCTTTACGATATGAAAATATCTGAAATTAAATGCATTCTTTAATTAATCATGACAAGTTCGTTACCATCTTAAAGATCATTGTAGAAGTCTCAGCTTAACTCCAATCAATTTATGGTTCGTTTTATTTTGTCATAAATATAACTTACAACAATCATCGCGAACGAGATTAAGGGCAGTGATGCTGGTGTTTTACAAAACCTCGTTTTCAGCAGCCCATAATTTAGAATGCTACTTATAGCTAAGACTGAAAGCATTTATTGTATCTACTTAGAACCCGGGGGGTACTGCCATATGTGGGCTATATAAGTATGTCAGGCCGCTGTGAAGGGTATGGTTTTCAAGCAGTTTACTCTGCGATAGGGTATATAAATCAGAGTTTTAGTTAAGAATAGGATATCATTTTCCAGGAAACTGATCAACTGGTTGAAGAATTTAGTGTAGACTAGGGAGACCGGGAATTGCCACTCAAAAATATAAAAAAAATCAAATTGGTCTTGTTTTGGCTGGACCTCAGTAGTTTCTGGAAAAACAGCTACCCTAGGGATTTGGGGAGTTCAGTCCAGTATAGGGTGGCAAAATTTAGTTGAACTAGCTCTGGTATAGGCTAAAGGGTCGAGGGTCACATCAGTGCATCCCCACCTAAAATTCCTAAAGTGACCCCCGGACTTGGATCAACCCCCTTCTAAAATTCTTTGTAGATTGTCTTAAATCTTAAATTATACTTCATATAAGAGTTTTTTAAATTCATTAGAAGCACAACTCTTCTACGCTGGAGTTTTTCCTTTACATTTTGCTAATGATCAATGTTGAGATTACTCTAAACGCCTGTATGGTTCAGAAAAATAATTACTTTTATTTCATTTTGCGTTGATGAATCCTACTGTAGCTGTGTTTGCATTTAGTACTAGCTGTCAAGCGAAATGATTGCAGTAAGTTATATACTATTATAATAGAGTAAACTATATTTTTTCCCGTAGGAAAAATAAAACGAATTGGCATATTGCAGTGGAAAGGAGATAAACTAATAATAATGAATTAAAACCTTGAAGCAAGTAACGAAATTTGGACAAAATGTAATCATACTCTTAAATTTGCCTTCGCATTGTCATTAAAACGGACATACGTTTGAACAATATTTGCTGTTCAATTCTATCAATTTCCAAACTGAGTGAAAAACATTAAACTTAAAGAAAATGGAAAAACGAAAACAATGATGCTCTAATGTTTTGTTTTAATCTTGATACTGGTCTCAATGTTAGGAAAGAATTTTAAGTTAGTAAGTTTTATTTTCTAGTAATTTCGCGACCTCACCTTAAAGTCAATTGGTAACAAGTTCAAATAGGTTATTTTTCATTTTCGATTTGTATTCAAAACACACACACACTACTAAAACCAAACTTCATTCAGCTGTTCGGATATCACAAAAATTCTACCACCAGTTCTAAAGAAATAGTAGCTTTCCAAAGTATTTCATATTTTAATATTTTAAATGCGTTACCTGTTCACAGCTACTAAAGCAAGAGTACCCAGCGAGGCACAGGCGACCCACATCACAAAAAAACCTTGATACTGACAGATAAGGTGTCCAAATATCCACCTTCCAGTGATGAGAACTGTAATGGAGTAAGGTGCACATAGATCCAACATTACAATGTCTGATAATGCCAGAGAGATTACAAAGTAGGCTGGGATGTTGCGAAGGCGGTGATTTTTATAAAGGACCAACAGAACTGCAAAATTACCGACAGTGCCGACAGATACAATGAATGCGTAGAGGAATGCCTCCCCAGCGGTACGTGACGGAGAACGAGAAGCTAATTCCTCGTGAAGAGACGATTCTCCTTCAAGCGATGAAGACGACATGATTTCACAATCGTGGTAGCTAAATGTCACCTGCTGTTAATAAAGGGCCAAATAAAAAAAAACGTCTTTGTCATAAATATAATGTATTTCTTTAAAAGTACATCAATCATTTTCCAATCACGATTAGACATTTCATTTGCAAGCTAAATGAAAGAAAATTTGATTTAAAACCGACTCTTAAAGAAGGCTCTAATCTCTCTCTATGAGTGCATGTTAGCAGTTTCAAACCGGCAAAATTCAATGGACGCCTCTGGGATCTAGATTTATTGGTTTGAACATCGAGTTATACCAACCGCGTAATATAATTACAAGAACGCCTTTTTCCTAGGAACAGGTAAATTGGAACCAGTTGAAGACAAACATTTGCTCAAGATATGACACACATCTATTCATTGCACTAGTACTAAATTTCTAGTATAGTTATCTTCCGGAATACATTGATACTGCCGCATATTGCTGTTTAGGATTATTTCATATTTTAAACCTTTTTGCATTTTCCATAAAAAGGCAGGAATTACTTTTTTTGTTGAAATTTGCTTTTTGTGAAGTCATTTCTCGAAAAACATCGTTGAATTTTTCATTAATATATCTAGTTTTATTGCTTTCCTTTTTTGTTTGTTCGGCCAACTAATTGTGCTTTTTAATTATCAGCATTTCCATAGCAGTTCTTCGTTTCGCCCAAAAGGATCGCAAAAAATGCCTTTTTCTGCTTTTGATTGAGATATTATTGCATTATGTAACTTGTATCGTAAAAATTCAGTTTACCTCTTTTAGTGTTTATGTTGTCATCGTCATTGCGCAATTTTATCACTATGCATTCAGATTGATCATTTTTTTAAAAAAAAGAAATAATTTAGTGAGTGACGGCAAGAATTAGAATCGGACGAATGTCTCTGCTAACCAGTGTTCTTTAAAGAAAGTAATGTTCGAAGAATTCAGGTTATCAAGGTGTTCAGATGTTGATTTCTTATTCCATTTGCCTTTCCATAACTTTTATAAAACAACGGAGAATCCTTAGGAGCGATTGACAGAAAAAAAGTTCTAGGTTCTAACAAAATAACAATAGGGAGTCCGCCTCATCAATATATATCTAAGAAAAATAGGCCATTTCCGAGTTCCAAACAGTTTCACTTTCAAAACGAGGCTAAGTGCGAAACCTTTGTTGTGGAAATGAGTTTTAATTATGATGCAAATAAAACTCATTTCCACAACAAAGGTTTCGCATTTAGCCTCGTTTTGAAAGTGAAACTTTTTGGAACTCGGAAATGGCCTATTAAATAGAATTACGATTTATTAAAAACCAAAAACTAGCAATAAAAGTAAGAAATACATGTATGATGAATAATCATAAATCGAGGTGTTTTTAACAAAAGGAAAAGTTAAAATCAATGAAACCGTCGAAGCACTTGAAAATTTTTGCACAGTGATGGAAGCGCCGCCTTGGATGCAATGCCGTCCAGCCAATCTGAGCCTGCTATTGGCTGGACGACAGCAAGGTTTCCAAGCATAGCGAGCGAAGCCCTAAATGGAGAGCTTGCTCCCAGGCTATTCAGCCAGAAGAATCGGATGTGGAAGATTGTGGATGGCTATCAAGGATTAAGAAAACAACACAGAGACATTTGTTTATGGCTCATATACACTTTGGCTGCTATGTGCTTTTCAACCCCCCTTTTTTTTCGATATAACGATAACTTCCCATACAAATCCTTATAATTTGGCTTCTAGTGGGCTATTGTTAGTTTCGCGCTCTGTAGACTTACGTTTGAAAAAAGTATCTAAACAAGGTCACGTTCAGCTGATTAGAACAATACCGTAGAGAATAAATCTTATTCATGATTCTTGTGGATAACCCTAGCACAAAATTAATTCCTTTTAAATTTTGTTTGTTCACATAACGGATGTAAACGATTAGGAATAGTCGGTCACACGGTACAAGAAAGTTTTCCCTCTCGCCACAGCAGAAGGAATGAACTGGTAAATAAATGTATTTCAATAACTCAAATCAAATGTGACGTTTGAAGTCTTTGAAGACTGTTAGAGCAAATAAAAACACCCTCTTAGTAGTTGCCGGCATATATCTCACATCTTTACCTTTGTCAAAATCACCTTATAAATGATATATAATATAAAGTTCTAACAAGATATTTCTCAACAGAGCTGTCCATGTCATGCTGTTAACCTAATAGTATTAATATATTTCTTTAGTAAAATCCAACTAGTGGTCTATTATCAATGCTACGTTCTGATTGGTTGAGCTACTACTAGGCTATATGTTATAGCCCACTACTAGCGAAAAGCGCGGGCTTTTTGGCGGCAAAAAAGGAAAGGATTAAAGACTAGCTTTAACTAGCTAAACTTTTGTTATTCTCGATATTTTTGACTAACTAGTTGGATTTTACTAAAACAATTATTCCTCTCGCCCTCATGGCCTCTGAGTCAATAGCCCATTCGGCCTTCGGCCTCATGGGCTATTGACTCAGAGCCCATTCGGGCTCGAGGAATAATTGTTAATTATCTTTTCAAATTGATCATATTACACCAATGCAAGTACACTGTTGTTAAAAGAAATCATTTCTAACTTACTTTCTTTCCAGCCGGTAAAGTCCTCAAATACCGAAAAATCGTTTCTTGATATCGCAGCGACCTCAAAATATGCCTGAGTGAAATCTTGAAACTGATGTGAAAGACAAAGTGGCAGAAAATCGACCCAAAACTGGCCAAAAGGGCGGAATAGAAAACTGTAATAATGGGATAGGTTTCTCATTCGATTTTTTTTCGTCCTAAGAGATAATGTCGTCAACAAATGACTACGGGCTGGAGATTTCGGAAAGAAAACTGTTTAGACCAAGATGGATGGATTGAAATTTTCAAGAAATACCATTATGTTACGACTGGCTAAACTTACTTTCCTTTTTCTTTCTTATTCAAATTTAGTACTCCCAGGAAGAAAAAGACTAATTTACACAACAAAACAAGCTCCTCAGGCATTATGACTGGTAGTTGCAGTAAGACGATGCCATTATCTAAATGGCCTTCTTGTATTGCTTTATAGTCCCTTCAAAATGATCATGTGCTGAATGAGATAACTTTTTTGATTGGTCCCAATTATTTATTTACAAATTTGCCTTTAATTCAGACGTCCACGGGGTGACTTTCTATTCCATCTTGCTAATGAGCTAGAAACATTAAATTTGAATCTTATTCATGCATATTTCAATGGTTTATGCCTTTGAGCAGGTGGCATTTTATACAGTAGAAGCTCTCTTAAGCTTGCGACCATAGTCTTGAAAGCGACCAGCTCCAGTTAAGACCAGCATTGACTGTGACTAGTTAAGAACTGTGACTTAGCTCTCTAATGAAAAATTCTCGTAAGCGACCGTACCACTTTTATGAAACACCGCATGAGCTGTTCTTTCATTATCTCTTTTTAAAGTTCTCCAAAATGAAGAACCATTTATCAATGGCTCGTTGACATCGAATGATATCACGATAATAAAACCAAACTATTCCATACTATTTTACTTTAATGAATTAGTAATTCACAACATATGCTAACCTGTTTTGCTCAGGTAAGCTAATCACAGGGTCCCTTTCAGCAGCCCATTCTCGTAAACGACAAGCTCTGGTGGCGACCATTTTTATGGATTCCCGAAGTGGTCACTTAAGAGAGCTTTGAATGTACTTGTGAAGACGCTATCAAAACAATGGAATAAAAACATACGAAAAGTCCCTGAGAACGGTGCGACTCTTTTGATATTGAATAATAATTACACTTATTACTATATATTCTAACAGCGTTGTTCAAGCAGTGTTCACGACGACACATTATTTGATAAAATAAATCTCCCTTGCACTAACTCGTCGAGGTGCGATTAGTGTAACTCCTGGGTTTAAAACCTTAACTATATGTTAAACTGGGCTCGGAGACCTTTGTTTTGTTTGTCAACTCGCTAGTATTGAAAAGATACTGATAACCTAAAATCGGTACCTAATTATACCAAGCGTTTTAGATATCGATAAATCTAATATATAGATTTAGCCAGGGCTAAAAGCGAAGCTCCTGTTAACTCGAATTTATGATTTAAAATCAAACAATAAACTTGTATTCCACAATTCAGTTAACTTTAAAACACATTCATGTGACTTTTGAGGGAAAGGTTAAGTGATTTTAGAGAACAGTAATTTGCAAACAGCTCCAAGCTAAGAGTGAATTTAACCTTACATCGAGTTGATAGCCTTATATCTACAGCCAAAAAATAATTAAATTATGATTAATAGAGTTATACGCTTCAACATAATAAAGAATTTATTATATTTATTTTTTATGTAATGGTTTTATAACGATGTGTACAGTATGTGGTCCTTGGTCCGCGTGTAAAAGTCATTAACTTGATTATCTTACCCGAATCTTCACGCAACGAGCTGAAATACTCCCTGAAGATAGCTTTTATGTTCCTGTCGATAATCCTGAAGTTTCAAGTTCCAGACATGAATATTTTGCTTGGAATTCGCAAAAAGGCGATCGTTTTCGATCAGGGCGGATAAAGGTTGGGCGGTGAAACGAGCGCGTCCGAGCAAAAAGGTGTGATGCAATAAACTGGGACTCTGCTTACAAATGTCACTTGTTTTCGCTTGTTAGACACTGCTGCTAACAACTAAGTACTGTCGAAACACGAAGGAAAATCTCATCCGTGGCAAAACTAAAGACAACAGACTGTGTTTCAGATGACGTGTATTTTAAAAATGCGTGCATGCAGCTCGTGCAAGGTGAAATTATGCAAATTTCAATCACTATCATCCTTCTTTTTAATTTTGAAAAAAACATCTCATACGTCTTTCTGTTTCTTCGAAACTTCAAAATAAGTTTCCTCTCAGTTTTTACTGTTTACCTTGTTTTGTTTTAGAGAGACAAACGGAGAAAAAAAACGTTAAAAGTAACCTCAATAAATTTCGTTTACATGCGGTTGCCGAATTTGCGACGCATTGGGCGAATCGCCATGGCGCTTTGCTCCCGAGAAGCAAAGTTCAAAGCAGCACAACGCCACTATATCAAAATATACCAATCTAATTTTTTGTTATGTTATACAAAATGTATCCCCCTTTAACATATGTAAAAATTGAGGCTAAGAAGTGTTAAGCTTTTCCAAACGAAACGGCGAAAGACGATTAGGTGATATTTATTGAAAGAAGGAGGTCTTCAACACTTTCAAATTAAACTCAAATTTTGGCATTATACGACCAACAAGTTTGACTTATAGGCATACAGACACAAACATATGGAACTGTTTATTGATATTGTTACGAAACGAATTTATCTATTTAACATTGTAGCCCTGTTTTCGATGGTCCTTGGTAAGCAGCACGATAAAAACGTAAAAATGTTATAGTTTCCACACGAAAACGTGATTTTCACAGTATTTGTTTTTTTTCTTTTCTTGATGCTATTAAGCGAAAGTTTTTTTCGGAAGATGTTGTGAGCGTAAAATAATCTGCTTTTCTTTCAAAGACTTCAGACAACAGTCTCCTCGAGTCTCCCACACGAGCGTCGACAAGCGGTTTTTAGCGCGGTCGAAAATAATTACCTAAAACTTTGTATGTACTCGAGGTATTAAAAAAGAGAACTTGTAGAAATGTATAGGGGCGACTTTCAAAACATTCTTCGAGAACAAAGGCCGTCGCTTTTTACTTTGGAAAGTATTATTCAACCAAGGTCATAGGACGCGGACCAAGGACCGCTAAGCGAAATTTGGTGATATTTTTGCAAGAGTCGCTAAAACAAAAAAATTAGCGTCTACGGCAATATGCTTCCTACAGCAGAAATAAGTTGATCTGAAAACCTGTTCTGCAAAAAGACTAGTCTTCCCGTTGCGTTTTAGTTATTCGCAGGCTAAGTAAACATGACCACGTAATTTACGGTGCCGCAAAAATCCAAACTTCAAGAAAGACAAATTAACCTACCTGTCAACAAACTTTAATTTCGCGTCTTCGTCCGCAGCAAGAAGGCTGAAACTTCGTCATATGAAAGAATGCTAATCAGTAAATCACGATATCTTTTATAATTCAACGTATTTTTTTTCTTGACGAAATATTTTATCATTTTTGGAAAGGACGCGGACCAAGGACCGTAATCGATCTTCAAAAGCGTTTAATACGCGCGGCATTTTAATTTGACTACTCCTGTATGCAAGCGATGTTCATGAGCAACTGAAAACAAACGGCACAGCGATAAAAATTGCAAGAGACTACCAACAATCAATAAAAGGACAATAATTTGGTGAAACATATACAGAGACAACAATTTTCATTCATGAAGACAAGTATTAAAGTGTCTCCGAAAATTCTTGTTTATGTTTTTTATTTTGTAAGCCGACTTCCCGTGTTTGCTTTTTCAAAGATGAACTCGACGCAAGAAAATGGCTCAAAGCTTTCTTTTACAGCCAGAATTATAACGAAATATTTTTGGAACGTTTTCTTTTCATTCGCGATAAGAAAATGACTTAAGGCTTTTTACAGTTTTATAAGCTTATAATCAAACCTGATACTAGGTCAGATCATTGTCTTCTTACAATTTAAAACGTGTATCAACTAAATAGCCGCATAAACTACGCTCGAATTCATTAAATTAGATATAAAAAACAAACGTCAAATACAATAATTACTCAGGCTTACCATTCGAGATGCACTGAAAACTATCAAGTAAGGCCAGAATCGCTTCAGACTTTTCAACCCTCTCACGCATCAAGCAAAGTGAAAAACGAAAACGATGCCATCTGAAATCGGCTTTCCAACTTTAACAAGCGATGGATTTCTCAACCAAAAACCAAATAAACAAACTAGCCATGAATAACAGAAGACTCTTGAAAGCAGGTGAATTCCATTTTGTACATTCAGTGGACAAAGACAGAAACGTTACAAGTCGACACAAAACACTGTCAGCTTCAACGGTCAAAGTAAACAGGTTTCAAGATGCTGCATAAATTTTCCGCATGAACTCACCTGTCAAATTTTGACCAATCAGAGCATAAAAATAAAATGTAGAGCGTGACCAACGCGTGACCTTGGTGAGAAAAGTCAAAAGCAACTGGCATGTCTTCACTGCCTGTAAAAACTTGCTGAATTTCAGCTTCCAAGGTCAGTTTGAAATCAAAATTTTAATTTGCGGCACATAAAAAACACTACTTATTTTATATGGATTAAAAAAATGAAACTTGAGCCTGCGATCATTTGAAAACTAGCAACGTGTCAGCGGATAACTTCAAAAAGATACTCGACCTCGATGGGTCGACACTTGAGCCCGCGATACGGTCAGGTGATACTGGTCAGCGGATACCCTGTTATGACAGCTGTCAATTGATCACAACATTGATGTGCAATATATGTGTGCAATATCACTCTTCCTGTGCTCCCAAACTAGGTAGAAAGTGTAAGGATTGAACACTGGTTGCCCTGTGGTGCGGACGTACGGACGGGCGGGCGGTGTACGGTCACGTGATTACCAAATTTTCTGGGATGGGCAGATTACATTAGCTATGGGGCTACGTCCACGCGCGCGCTTCGCGCGCGCGAGGAGCTCCGCTATTAATCAGAACTGACCAATCATTAAATTTTATGTTTTCATGCGAACTTCTTGGCAATCTTAACAAGCTTATTGCTTAAATTACTTCTCATGCATTAAGCCTAAAAGTTTCCTCTTTATAAAAATGGTAGAAAGACATATGTAGAAACAATGTTTGTTGTTCACACTTTTAAAAGAACTCGGTTCAGTGGCTAGCTAGTGGATTGTTCACAGCTTTCTTCTCTAACTATTTCTTTCCCCTGATAATAGGTAGGTTCTGTGATTGAAAATCGAGATGGTGAAAACTTATGGCAAACCCAGAAAATTACTAAGTCGCCTCGTCTTTTGTGTCCCGAGTTTTGTCAAGCAGGAATGACAGACTCGTTTTGTTTTCAGCGGTTACTGCATGCATGCAGCATATACCGTGGACGAATTACTGTCTGGCGTTCGTTTTTGTAATTTAAGGTTTGATATTCAAAAAGTTTGAAGCAGTGCTTTTACATCAATTTTTGTACTAAGCTTTAAGATCACTCAGTACTGGCTTAGTTGAAAGCAACTTTTGGAAAAGTAATTCGAGTTAACCCTAAACAATCGTGAGACGCTTTTGACATTAGCAGTGCCCGAAAAGTGAAAAACAGTGTCCTTCATCTGTATTCAGTCAATGCGGGATATTCGACTCAACGTTTGGGATAAAATAATGGCTGCTTACGTCAGTGACGCGTCGCAAATTTTCCCCCACCACAAAGAATTATTCAACGTCAATGAAACTCAAGCACTGAAGTAAAGAATTCTTCTCAAGAGGAAAAAAATGGAAGGGGATGATAAATGAACAATGATAACTAGGACACGATGAATAAAGAGTCGAAAAGTTAAAAGAAACTTCAATCGCTTATATTTATATTCTTTCCAGGAATCGAAAAGTAACAAAGAATAACAATAATAACATTTTTAACAGGATGACCATTTCAGTTATAAAAACTCTTATTCGCAACATGGGTCCTGTAAAGACTCTGCGTTGGCCGAGAAGGGGATATCGCTGCCTGATGTCTGAGAAATGTTTAACAGAACGTAAGTAGAACAAACAAAACGAAACCTCTGCTCGGTAAAAGGAGAAGTAACTCTCTAGATTCTTAAGGTAACAATATACCTGCTTAGGTAGAAAAAAAAGACCCATTCTAATGCATATCTATATTCTGACATAAGAGAAATAAATGGAATGAATAGAGCAATATGCTGCTAACCAAAACAAAGGATATTCATTAATCATGCAATAAAATAAAACAAAGGTAAAGTTAAGAAAGAACAAGCGGTCCGTGAATGTATCTTAAAGACTTTGTTCACCGACAGTTTAACAGCCATATCCTTTGTTCATAATGGTTTGACAGACACTCAGACTCAAGTCAAAAAATCATCCATGATTTTAATTAACTATCCAATGGGTTATTGGTATCTTACCGTATATTACATACATTGAATATAAAAGAGGAACTTGGAGATGACTTGGAATTTCTGCATGAAATCTTTAATTTATTGGTAAACTGAATCTGGAACTTACATTTTACCACTCATTCTTTCAACAAATCACCCCTATACACTTTCCAAACAGCTGAAGGCAGGTACAGTTACTCTTTCTGAAATAAGTATGCACCAGGGTAAAAACAATAATGATGCGCTCCCTTTGTAAAAAAAAAAGATAGCGATAGTCAATTTTCTAATCTTAGATAGATTTCCTTTAATATCTTTAAACATTTCAGGACCTGCAATTGCTCAGTGTACCATGCAATCCGATAATTATATGCCTATTGAAAACTTACGAAGATGAAGTTGTTTTACGCTCGATTAAAAGTGCGTAAATATCGAAGCTTTGTCATAGTTTTGGATGTTACTGTGCTATTATTGTGCTGGGATTTCCCTTTTGTCTCGAGCCTAGAACATGACTTTGACAATATCAAAGATTTTCCCTGACTTTTCCCTAACCTTGAAAAATTTTCGTTTTTCCCTGACCGTGGCAACCCTGTCACGCACAAATAATTTTGCAAATGGGAAAACCGTGAACCTAAGACAGGTCATTTGTGTAAAAAACCAATCTTATACGACTTGAAACCGCTAAGAAATAAGTTTACCTCGATAGGTCATTTTCATTTTTAAGAGATTTAATACATACACGTTACTGAACCTTTTAAATTTGCATACGCGGACGTGCTCATTCTGAACACGAGAATCTGTGTCGTCATAAGCACGAAACGAATGTTTTAGCCACGACGTTTATTTTTGGTCTCTTGAACAGTCCTTTCGAGTTATTTTCTTCAGTACCGAAATACATCGATCAAAGGTCACGTTAAGAAAAAATTGCTACGGAATGAGTAAATTGTAACAATGTACGAGCAAGACAAAAATTTCCTGGGGAACTTCTCTTGGTGAAACGCGTAAACAACTTCACGCAGGCGCCATTAAACCGGAACTAGGATTTTATGGTTCCGGTTTTGGATTCTTCCAGAGCGTCCGTTGCCCGTCCCGCTCAATTAACGCGACTCTGGGGACAAGATTGCCACCATCCAAAATACGATATTTTGCGCGGAAGCTAAGTTTACCAAGACACGACGGCTCATCTGACGATATTCACACAACCGAGTACATTTGTGTGTTATCCACGCAAATCATCGATTGCAGGCCAAAACGACGAATAATACAGAGACAATTGCAGCGAACCTAATAACGAGCCATGTGGGACACCACAGACCAAGTCAAATGGATTTGATTGAAAGAGCACAAAGTAATGACAACCAATAGCGCGATAAGAAACAATCCAAACTATAGCAATGCCCTTCAAACCGAATAGAATTACGGTCGAAAAACTAAATGGAACATTCCGGTCCGTGTGCAAATTTTCGGTCAGAGTGGTCCGGTGACCATCAGAGGTGGTCCTCTTTGACCGGTCTGTCCGATCCAACAGAAACTTGCTGTTCCATTTCCAACAACTCTCGTTTCCAGTCCTCCTTTGCTAAGCAGTAATCAAAATTTCGGTGAAAACGCAAATGGAATCGCTTCGATTCGATTTCAAACTTTGATCGATAATTCCGCTGGTTTCTGACTGTTTGGTTTGGCAAAATGGAATCACCCAGAGTCTTTTGTAAATTCCACAAATGAATTCTACTGCGTCTACCATTTATATATTCTACCAGCAATGTATGTCCTGAAATATAAATAATCTTTATTTTTGTTCGCCCATATACTGTACTATTACAAGAAAAAAATTGAGTAAAATACAATAAGAGTAAAAATCCCCCTCCAAAAACTGACGTAGATAGCTTATAAGATTAATAAAGACATTATTGACTTAAAAAAAAAACTAGCTGGCTGCACATCAAGAAGGAAGAAACAACAGTCAGAGGCTAAGAGACATGCGATACTTCGGTTAAAACACCTAAACCCTGTATAAGTAGGTAATTAACGTTACAACAATATAATTATCTATGCTCTAAGAACCGTCACTTTCAGTGGCATCGGGATCCTTGTTTTCTTCTTCATCCGACTGCTCCCACGGTGGAGAGGATTGTCCATCACATCTCTTTAGTGCAAATTTATAAACTAAGAAACCACTTAATCCGCGAGCTTGCCAGTACTTGACTACTGAATACAGGCCTAAAATGGAAAAAAAAAAAACAATACAGTGTCAGTAATCAGAGATTTCATGTATGCATGCATCCAAAAAGAAAAATAATTACTATGCCTAGCATGTGAACAATGATCTTACACTGTAAAAGACGAAAGACAGCAAGCAACAACAACAACACTGTCTACTTGGATAAACTCAAAACAGTTTTATAGAAGAAACCAAGATTTTTTTTAAAAATTTATTATAATTGTATTTTCGCTGGTACTTTCCTCTATTCTCCTAATCTTTGACTGCAATAATTAGTTTTCTCACCATCATATCTGTATCCTTCCTCAGGCGCATAAGAACTTTTTAACTTGTATCCTCTGATGACTCGCACAGGTTTACCATTTTTAACATTTCGACTCAACGCCAAATTCCCTGTTATGCATGAAAAGGGAACATTAATTTACTGTCAAACGATAAAGGATACACGAATTCCAATTCCTCTTAAGGTGGCTCGACTGGATTTTTTTGGGGGGATACCTCCCAAGTTTGAGCATTAACTACGTCGCCATGATTAAAGATATGGAAAAAAGGTTAGCACAACTGTATTAAATAAAGATGGAAATTTCTTATGATTTGGGTTTTATCGCAATCGGAGTCGCCATGGCAACGTAACGACGCCATTACGTTTTTTATTTATCTTTGTGTTTCTCTGTACCAGGAGGTTTTTTGAGAAATCGCTTAAGGGAGTATGTACCTGCCGTAATTGCCTCAATTATTGCAAAGTTTGAACAAATTCTATGATAGCGTTTTCGAAATATTTTGAAACGAAGTTTGAAGCATCATAAAAACTGCGAAATAGCATGCAATCCACACAATTAGCTAATTTTTAAAGAAAATGATAAGCTTTGGAAACGCGGCTTCATCTCATAGTGGTTTGATTCCATTGAAAACCTCCTACAAAAAAAGAGAAGAATTGCTCTGGGCGATCGCGAGTAAGAAGAATTTTATTAACTTGCATTCAGCTGCTTTTGTGACAGTTTTTGCACGTAATTTGGTCCACGCCTACAAATTTCTCATTTTTCAAAAAACTGCTCGATAAATTTTTTTATAAATTTGATAATCCCGAGATCAATTGTCAATAAATATACCCTGCAAGTTTCAAGAACATTGAAAACAGGGAAGGCTTTCAAATAGGACCTCAAATATGACCAATTTTTCCCCCAGATTTTGTGTTTACAAGCGAGCGCCCTCATTATTCACTGGCATTGTTTTCAAGTTTCATATACACGTGCAAATTTAGCAAAAAGATAGAATTTGCATCATAAAAGGATCCTCTGTTAAAACTCCGGAATATGCTAATCACCGGGTAAAGAAATTAGTGATATATTACAACATCACAGCAACTCTTGGTAAGAGTTGCTGTGATGTTATAACCCGAGTAAGATAATTGAGTGTTGCATCCTACAAGATGAGCCGTGACGTTCACCGTTTCGGCCCTCACTTCTATCTGTGACACAAACCAATTATTAGCATATTCCGGATATTTCTTCCGAAAGTAATCGAGAGTTCTTTTCTATGCAAATTTATTACTATTTGCTAAATGTGCACGTGCATATGAAACTTGAAAACAATGCCAGTGAATAATGAGGACGCTTGCTTGTAAACACAAAATCTGGGGGGGAAATTGGTCATATTTGAGGTCCTATTTGCAAGCCTTCCCTGTTTTCAATGTTCTTGAAACTTGCAGGGTATATTTATTGACAATTGATCTCGGGATTATCAAATTTATAAAAAAAAAATCGAGCAGTTTTTTGAAAAATGAGAAATTTGTAGGCGTGGACCAAATTACGTGCAAAAACTGTAACATAAGCAGCTGAATACAAGTTAATAAAATTCTTCTTACTCGCGATCGCCCAGAGCAATTCTTCTCTGTTTTTGTAGGAGGTTTTGAATGGAATCAAACTACTATGAGATGAAGCCGCGTTTCCAAAGCTTATCATTTTCTTTAAAAATTAGCTAATTGTGTGGATAGCATGCTATTTCACTGTTTTTATGATGCTTAAAACTTCGTTTCAAAATATTTCAAAAACGCTCTCATAGAATTTGTTCAAACTTTGCAATAATTGAGACAATTATGGCAGGTACATACTCCCTTAAGCGATTTCTCAAAAAACCTCCTGGTACAGAGAAACACAAAGATAAATAAAAAACGTAATGGCGTCGTTACGTTGCCATGGCGACTCCGATTGCGATAAAACCCAAATCATAAGAAATTTTCATCTTTATATAATACAGTTGTGGTAACCTTTTTTTCCATATCTTTAATCATGGTGACGTAGTTAATGCTCAAACTTGGGAGGTATCCCCCCAAAAAAATCCAGTCGAGCCACCTTAAAACAGTATATTACAATAATTTATCTACCTCTAGTCAGCGTTTGATCTTTTGATTGAGGAGCAGTTCGTAAATTCTGTTGAAAAATCAACAAAGTTCTAATTATTAAAAAATTACTATTATTATTATCATTATTATCATTTATTATTATTATTATTTATTATTATATCCATTTCTAACAGGCTTTAATTCCCCGGCTTATTCGTCATAACCAGCTAGCGTTGACAAATCTACCAAATTTGCTGACGTTTTCCATTAGTTACAATTGACTGCAATAATTACATGTAGTAACTATTTGACAGAAAAAGGAATGCACAGGTGTCATGCAAAGAAGCAGTGATCGAGGTGGCTAAGCTTGTTTGGCAGTGCAGAGGTGGAGAAAATGGGAATAGTTTCAAACCCCGCCTCCTCCACAGGCCTTCCCTTGCCTCCTCTACAGGCAACTCTGGTTACACTGACTATGAGGAGTCTGTTAGGACAAGAAAAGAGTAAAAAAAATGTGGTGAGCTCACCATTCTCTCCCCATTCTCCAACTCGTTCTCTAAAACAGGACAGTGAAGCCTGTGGAGGAGGCTTAGTGAAAACCAGAAAAAAGAGTTCCTTCTGCCCCACTTTCCATAATAATTAACTCAAATATCCCCCAAAAAGTGATCGTGAACGACGACTCACTGACACAACACATTTTCAAACAAGTTAGGTGAAAAACTATATACATGTAGCTGAACTTCTGTCTTAAAAATATAGCAAGAATACCCAAAAAATACTGCCAGTGGATGACAGCTGTCATAAGTAGAATATCTTGTACAGTAGAAAGATAAATCTCTTCAAACACTGAAACAATTTTTTTACAACACTGTTGCTTAATGAATGAATAATTATCTAATGCATCCATTCTCTCAGCAGAGAGATACAAAAAATATTCAGCTACCGCACAGTTAATACCTTAGGGTTAGCTTTTGTACCTTTTAAATCCCTTCCACCTATATGTAAAAAAGGGAAATTTAAAATAGTACATCTCAAGCACAAGTAAACTACTACAAGCTCTAATTAAAAGTGAATTGAAGCAAGTTTTTAAGTTATGACAACACAATCAATACAGTGTGTAGGTCAGTTCTAACTGCAGCATATAGAGACATTATGGTACAGTTTTAACCTGCTCCAGTGTAGGTGAAAAATTCTCCATAATCCAAGTCATCTTCATATCCACCAGACAAAGCAAGAGAGTAACATCCCTCCACTTCATTACCATGAATACCAGCTACTGTTGGTCTGCAAAATTAAAACACAGCTTAATTAAAATGAAGAAACAAAGTCAACAGCCTATAAGCATTAAGAATCTAAAATAAAAGTTTATTTAATTATCATCCTAACTGATTACCATTTTTGTTTCTTGATTATCTCTGTTTTCACTTACATGTCATACAGGGCTTGATGTAATATAAGTATATATAATGTAAGTATAACCTGTAATATAAGTATAACCTGTGTAAAAATGAGGGCGAGTGCTTCATCACAGGATCCAAACTCTGAGAAAATATGACCTGATCATGCTTTCATCTGTTTTGAGGTGTTTGGATTCCATGATGAAGCATGAAGCCTAAGTTTGTGACATGTCTTCTAAAATGAAACCATAAAACATCTCATTGAAATGCAAGTGTTTGATCTAAGGTAAAAAAAATTCATCTCAGATGAAAACCTGGTGGTGTTTTACCTGGTGTTTCAAAATGCATCAAGATTCATCTAGCTGACCCAAATGGCTTTTGAATGCATGAAAAATTAATGAGTTTGCTCAAGGCAGTGTGAAGTCTTGCAACATAATTATGTGATCTCATACATTTACCTTATTACATAATGGCTGCTCTAAGGCTTGATTCAAGTGATTGGGAGAAACGCCTCAAATAACAGAAATTTTGCTTTTGATCCCAGATCTTCATACATGTACAATGTAAGAAAGATGAATAATCAGTATAAAGGTCACTGTGGTTTTTTTATGCAACCTATATGTTATCCAGGCCACCAACGTTAAGCAGCACACAATACTGCCAAAATCACAAATTCTGTGTATTACAGTGTATCAAGCATTTCTCCATAGCACTTGAATCAAGCAAAGAGCGGTTCAGCTGCAGAATACAGTAATTGTATGAGAAGACACAATTGGAGTTTGCATGTGTTACCAGAAGAAATAAATTAGCCAACCTATGTACACCATCAATACAGCATTCTAGTCTTGTACTCCATATTGTTCCTACTGGACAACCTACCAATAGAATACAAAAAGGATATATTTTGAAATTCTATTGAAAAAAGTATTAATCACAGTCAGTAAAATAATGTCAAAACCAAATATCTTGGCATAAACCTTACTGTATACAGCAGTGCCCCTCCTTCCCCCCCCCCCCCCCCCCCCACACACACACACACACATGCTGTAGAACTGTTAGAGTAGAATCAGCTACCTGAAATAACCTCTCTGATTTTTTCAAGAATAATGTCAGCTACACTAGTCTTGTACCTGGAATTTCTCCAAAAACATTTTCTCGGTTTCCTGGTGCCCTGAGGGGCTTCTTGTAGTCCTCATCACTTTCATCATCCTCCACATTCCAATCACTTTGAATGTTGGTGGTTGGCTCCTTAGACAAAGACCAAATAAAATTAATGTCCTTAAAGAGACCAAGCTCTTTATCTTTTATATGCCTTCTATAATAATTATTATTCTTATGCAAATTGCCTGAGTACAGTGTACAGTATGTGCTCCTTGAATAGCAATACCTAAAACACGCATCGTTAATTCTCTCAGAAACACTTACTAGTCTACAAATGACTTGCCTTATCAGTCTTATTCACCTAACTATTTTGTATTTTTAGTAACTTACACATATTTTGTCCTTTCCTTCTTGCAAATTTCTGTGTCCTTCCCCCCAATTATAAAAACTCTTGCAAGTTTTTCGTAGATAATGTAATTTCCCTTGTTAAGATAACTTTCAAAAAGAGAGAGACAAATACAAAGTAAGTTTGATAAATAGAAATTCTATTGTCTTGCCCCACATTCAGCATAAAGTTTTTCTTCTTGTATTGCCAACTGTATTCACCATAGGTTTCTGACTACTCAATTTCTTGCTACTGAAGCTTTGAATAAGGATATCATTACAGACAGTTCTCCTTTATTTGTGTGTCAACTTTCACTAATGTGTTAGCATTGCATTTTAAGGTTAAATTTGACCAGCTATTTGTGCAGCATGTTCTACCATCACGATTGACTTCAAACTTGCAGATATAAAACTATAGAGAGCTCTGAGCCTTATTTGCTAAAGTTAGGGAAAATCTGTCTTAGGGTTTTGAAATTATTGACATTCTTTGTAAAAATGTGGTTTTAAAACATATGATGATATCTCAAACGTTTTTTATATACCTATAAGAAAATAAATAGCGTTTTCTTAAAGTTCGACCACTCTTCATTAAGGATGTCAAAATTCATAGTAATCATGCTTTTCAATATTTCGAAATTGTGCTTTTCTTCCTACTAATGCTTTGTAATAATCTTTAGATTTTTTCTTTGATACATCAAAAATATTATCCTCTAATATCCTCTAAGCTGGAGAGGTCCTATTGTTGCAGTTTAAGTACTGCTTCTTAAATAATGAGGTAAAGAGTGTTGAAGCCCAGCCCACACAAGAAAATTAGTTTTGGAAATCTTCTCCAGGATCAGGTGAAATGAATCCTTGACACTTGAAGATCACAAATATAAATTATTCCGGACTCATAGTAGTTTTAGTAAAAAATAGGCTTTTTACCTAATTTATACGTATATCCTTATTGTTCCAAATTACGTGAACCCAATCCTTTTCAGATGCAGACAATTCTTGGAAATCAGACAACCATTGCAAAAGCTCAGAATAAAATTGAGTAAGGTTTGGGTAATCCCTGATTGCATTTAAAGAAAAAAAATCCTCCTTAGGGCTCTAGAAGATGTACAAGGTATACCTTTTCCAAAATCCATCATTACTACCTAATAAGCGTTTTAACCACGCGAGCCTGAGTGACATTAACAATCTGTCAACATCAGTCATTTTTAGTCCACCTTTATTGTACTCATTAATTACCGAGACTTGAGTCACTTTGTCAGGTCCTTTCCACAAATGGGTTTCTTACAAGAAAATCATGTCTGCATTAATTTTTCTCTTTCGGTACCATGTAAATATCGTTCTTCTTTTACAGAAATTGCTAATGCCCTTCACATTCAGTGATAATAATTTAAAGCCGTGGTCCACTTAAAATGCGGCTGCTTTCTGCGATTTAGCAGACGGCCGTAGGGGAACAACAGGAAACAAACTAATGTAAAGTGTATTGTACTGACAAAATATGAAACATATGGTAGGACTAACTATCCGAGAAGTGAAACCTACTGGTAAAAATGTTAAAGACGAATTTCCATCATCACGCACACACGCAAAAAAGGTAACACACAACAACTAGCAAAGAAATAAAAATATCAACACGTAAACACGCAACCACAACAGCTACAACAACAAAACACAGGCATAAAAACATCACTTGGGTTAAATCCAATTTCTTCACCAGTCAAGGCACTTTAATTTAAGACGTATTTTCCTGTTTAGGGCAGTCCTGTCTTGGAATTATTTTTGCTACTTAGTCTGTATCTTCGGCCGTGGATATAAAATTTATCATAAACCAATTTGGCATTGCGTCCCTCTTGCCTCGCATCTTTCAACACTTTAATTAAACCTTTCCGTAATTCGACAATTTCTTGTGGAAAATCTTGCGAGATTCCAAGGTCTGTTCCTGCTACTTAGGCTTTGGAGAGTATACATGTATGTTCCTTATCCTTATGGAAGCTAAATTTGGTATTAATAGGGCGCGGTTTGTTGTCATCCTTTCTTTTACCCAGGCAGTGTGCTCTCTCAATACAAATATCACTGGCTTCTTCTTCTTCCATCTTTAATTTCTCTTCCATGAAGATGTAGAGGGTATCTTCTGTCATAGCGGCAGATTCAATTCCTTCTTCTGGAATGTTGTAGAAGATCAGGTTGTTCCTTCTACTGTGGCTTTCTAGTTTTATTGCGCGTTCATGCTCGAAGGTGACAGTTTTACTCATTGTGTTGACGTCTTTGGTTAACTTAGACAGAGCAGTCTCCTGATTGAGTTGTGGGCAAATTCCAGGCTCTCTTCAGTGATGCATTATCCTTTCCAGCCCTTTCTGTTTTTCCTTGATTTCTTCAATTTCCTTAATTCTAGCTAAAGCTACATCCAACTTGCAGTTTATGTCTTCAAGCATCTCCGCCAAATGTTTCAAAGAATCTTCACCTGTTTGGGAGCCTGTTGTGGTTCTTTTCCGTTTGTGACCCGCTTCATCATTCCCCTCGCTGTCTTTCATTGTGCCTTGACCAGAAGACAAATAATTTAAGCCACTTGTTCACCAAAGAAACACTGAGCTCGATTTTTAACGTCCCTTCACGTCTGTGCAGTTGACAACAGCTCGACCCAGTCCCTTGTTTTGTTTTGTTGTTGTTGTAAGTACATGTATATCAGTAGTGAAGTTCCTCATTCAAACTAAACTGCTGTGTTGTCAGACCAAATAGTTCAAAAAGGAGTTATGGGTCACAGTGTGAGCCAGCAAGCCATTAAATTTGAAAAAGTAAACACAACAAAATTGAAAAAGCAATAACATGGAAAAAAAAGCTAACATTATATTTTTCATAAAACTATATTTTTCTTATGGCTCACACAAATTAATGCAACATGGCTCGCTGGCTCGCAGATTGTCAGAACCCTTCAAAAAGTAACTGTCTGTAAAAAACTTACAGGCTATTTGCATAGTTCAATAATTATTATATATGTAAATATCAACCTGTCCCCTGAGGCGTGATGACCTTCGCAGGCGATTCTTTATACATGTACCAAGATTCTCTGACTGTGGGTAATGATCATCATCTGACGTCGTCTGGTTGACTGTGTCTTGTCTCTTTCGCTTAACCCCACTTCGCTGAGTTGGCTTTTTTGTCACCTTCACTGCAGGTTTTGGGATGAACAGCTAAAAATTGGCAAATACATGTCGCTTATGGTTAGTAAAAAAGCATCATTCATTCCCTGGTATTAG
Organism: Porites divaricata; assembly: GCA_038088405.1. Taxonomy (NCBI): domain Eukaryota; kingdom Metazoa; phylum Cnidaria; class Anthozoa; order Scleractinia; family Poritidae; genus Porites; species Porites divaricata. Next base: position 4,285,533 of record JBBMOI010000021.1, read on the forward strand.
GAAGATCTGGCTTTCCACATTAAAAAAACTGGAGATTCTACAGAATTGAGGTTACTATTATTATTATCATTATCATTATAATATTATTATTATCATTATCATTATCATTATCATTATTACACTGTAGAATCTCAGGCTGAAAAAAGGTTTACATTGCTTGGTAAATTACCAATGGGAGCAAGCAACAACAAGATCTTATAGCTGGTCCCAAAGGAGTCCTTAGCCAACACTTTCCATAATAGGCCAGCTGTTCTCAACAGAGCCACTTTATATATTCCACTATATATTATTTTGTGGAATCTCAGGCTTAAAAGGTTTACATTGCTTGATAAATTACTCTTGGGACAAAATAAAAAAAACATTTGACACTGGCTTCACAACGAATTATCCATTGTTTCTAAAAATTGCTAGACTACAAAATAATCTCTCTTTTTCTACAAATTTAGTGAGGGGAGTGCACACAAGAGCAAGAAGCGAAGCCAAGGGTGGCATCCTGAGAAGAAAAAGAAGAAGAGACTGCTCCTACAGTGTCTCTCCTATAGCCAGAGCAAATAAATCCTACGTTGTCCTGACAATCCAAAAATATGATTTGCTGATGCTTGAAGTCTTGAAAACAGATGGTCAATAATCAAAACTACTGACAAGATGGTGATGGCTGAAGCACTGCCAGAATGTTTGCCTCATTTCCCGAAAATAGAAACATTAGATATAGGGCAAAGACAAAGACTCTCTTAACTAAGACCATATTTGCGACTGGCATTATGATATTGTAAATTAGTATTAAATATGTGGATGTAAGTTAAATTTCTGTTTACTTATTTATTTTTTTGTTGTTGTTCACTTTCCCTTTTAGTGTGTTTCTGTTTTTTTTGTATTTGTCATTATGGCAAATAAAAAAAAAAAAGAAAGAAAAATTATTTGCAACTGGAGAGGAATGACTGGGCTGTCAACTCTCCCAGATAATCCGGAAGACTCCAGTTTTTGAACCCCCGGCGGGGGGGTTTTGGGCATGGGGTGGGGATTTGATTGTCTTTGTTGTCCCTGGGGTAGGGCATTTAACTGATCTTGTTCTCCCGGTTGAGGGGATTTTAGAATCTTTCTTCGCCCGACGTGGAGATATTTGACTGCTGACTCGGACGAAAAAGACTGAGACCGAACATATGTTTCCCGCTTCCACGCTTCGCCCATGCGCCATACGGTTTGAAAAGATCAGGAAGTCATAGAGGCCACTGAGAACAAGCAAAGGCTAAGTGGATTTCACTGTTTTGTCTTCAAATTTCGTTTGTTTTAGCGTGTTTTTGATCAATTGAACCTCTTAATAATTTATACTATGGTATCAAAGTAAACAGAAGTAAAGAGAAACCAAGTCGATTTTTGCAAGTACAATTGATTAGTGTATGGCTCATTCGCCACAATCACTGTAAACTTATAAAAGTGACTTTCTTTGTACCCTTTACTAAGAAAGATATATTAAGAAATTTTAATACAAAATGTGAGCTTTCTCCTAAAGCTTTATGTATTCTACGCAGTGTAACACAGATTATGGTTAAAACGTATAATTGCAGCTGTAACAGGAACATGTATCTTTGGTGATGCAGCAACATTTATAAAAGATTGCAGAGTTTTATTTGGAGATATTTTTATTGTGCCTTTCTTGGCCAGCTTTGGGATTGACAGCAATGTGCAGCCTGGGGTGGGGAAATTTGGTTGCATTTGACTGGAATGATATGCCCGTGGGCAGGGAATTTGATTGCAAATTTTTGAAAAAAGTCAAATCTCCACCCTATGCCCTGCCTCCCCCCCGCCGGCATTACATTGATAGGTGCATAAGACAGAGACTGCTCTTCGTTTAAAAAAATCAATATCTTCCTATCGCGCTCCACGCACGTTCCACGCGGTACGCGCTCCTCAGTAACACATTGAAGTCTGCAGTCCAGTCAAACATTTTAACCAACTATACCTACTAAAATGCAACAGCCACCTACACGTAGTGTTAAACTATCAAATACGTTTTTTAAAAGCCTGTGTATGTTTGCACTGATGGCGTAACAGCTAATTCAGACGGGGAACAGTCGGAACGAAGTGCGTGCACGTGTCAAGCAGCATGACTCACCTTAAACTTGTCAAGTCCTAAACTTGCCAATACCTTCTTATTCTCTTCAATATTCTTACGAATTTGAAGTTCATATTGACTGGGTCCGTTCATAATTGAGAATTTGCTTCAATAAATCGACGTTTTTGCACTCTCGAGATGCAGGACGTGCCGAATGCCTGAACTGACAACTCTTGGTCAGCGGGTGGTCCCCTAAAAAAGTAGATACATGGGCCCCATTGTCGGCCAAACAGTCAAACGTTTAGCGCGAAGATAACCAAATGCTAAGCGGGAGATAGCAGGAAGCATACATTTCCTACTATAAGCAATTTTTTCCAATTTACTCCATGCGCGACTACTCTGTGGGGACAAAGACCGGTTTTTCTTTATTTCAGTTGATCCATTTTAAGCCTCTCACATAAAAAGATTCTTGAAGCAAATCATTGTCATCATTCTCCACCTTTGAGTGCTGGGCAGTGCCAAACCATCCATTCAGAATGGATGGCTTAGCATTTTATGCTTACAAGGAATGATTCATGTCCATTGTAGTATACATTTATCAGCTTAAAAGCAATTTGATTATTGAAAAAACAAATTTAGATCACAACAGGAGGGACATGGGGGTTTACGGTATTGCGGTATTGGGCTTTTTTTCATGCGGTATTTCGGTAATTTTGATTTTAACGTGCGGTATTGCGGTATCATCTAGCCTGGCGGTATGCGGTATTTCATCATTTTGACTGACAGTATTCGGGGAAATATGATTGTTCACGGTATTGCGGTACGGTTGTTTGCGTTTTCCTTTCGATACAATACGCAAAATAGAACACAGTAAGACATAAAGGTCAATAAAAGTTAATATTTAGAAGTCTTTATACATAATAGTAAATGATTACACCATTTGTAGGTCATTTTGTGACAATTAATGGTCGATAATATTGGTCAATATACAATAATTATAAGATTGTTGTTGCATCCAATGACAAAGTTGTCTCAAGTTACCTTACCAGGCTTTTCAATCTGTGTACGTGTGCCGGTAATTCGAGGTCTTACCCGTTTTCTCACAATGGCTGAGGTCGCTGAGGTTGAAGACGGCGAGGTCATCATTGACTGTGTGGCAATTTTTTATGAAGAGGGCAAAGGAGGCGAACATTATCGCAAGAAAAATAAGTTTATATGCCGGGATCGAGTAAAGAAAAACGGCTTGTAAAGTCAAAAGAGAGGATTTGGTAAGTTGGTAAGAATGGCCCACACTTCTGACACTTGACCGGAAACTAGGCGATATGCTTGATGACGTGTTTTGACTACTACTACTACATGGAAATCTTGTTTGGACTTATTACGCTAAGTTCAAATTTTGGGTTTCGTGCAGCTAAGAAAAGTGGAACAAGACATTAAATACATTTCGAATAGTCGCACAATACGTCTAGAATGGCGCCAAGCTAGTTTTTAAACAAATTTAAAGAGCGGAAAGAAAAAATTTTTATGTTTAATACCAACCCATTTTTCCTAACGTTTTAATACGAAACCTTTTTACCCTGCACGCAGAGTCTCCTTCGATCTTCCTAGATAAGTCGGGAAGAGGAAGGAGACTCTGCTCTCCTTCCTCTTCCCGACTTATCTAGGAAGATCAAAGGAGACTCTGCGCGCAGGGTAAACCTTTTTGGACTTATTACTCTTAGTTCTATATTTGGTTTCCGAGCGTCCAAGAAAAGCAGAAAAGACTTTTAATTACATTTGAATACTCGCACAATATGTCTAGATTGCCGGCAACCACATTTTTCAACAGTGCTGAAGTGGGCAAACAAGAAATATTGATCTTAAATCCGAACCCTGTTTTGGTAACATAGGGCCTGTTCGCACTACGCGAAATTTTGTTTGTTTTGCAAAAAAATCTGTCAACGCGAAACCATTTGTAGTGCGAACGATTTTCGTGACCCACCAAAATTTTCGCAAGTGCCACCAAACTTCAAACACGCCGTCGACTAGCTTTGGAGGCCTACAATTTTTTGTCCGGCGTGCAAATGTATTGTTCCTTGACAGATACCCTTCAACGGGTCATCATATCTCGTAATTGATACCAAGCAAAATGATATGTGCGTGACCCCGTTTACCGCCAAAACCGCCATTTACCGCCATTTCGAGATGGATCCACGAGGAGAAAATCAAAATTCTTTCTTTCCCGAACATCAGCAATATTACAATGTTAACTATTACGGATCGCAATTCTACTGCGACGAGCCACAGCCACAGACACAGCCACAGTACTTCTACCTTCAAGACCTTCAGCAAAGTCAACCGCAAGTCGAAAGTGCCGGCGCTTCGATGCAGAAGAGTTTCGAAGAAAGCAGTGAAGGCGCAACAACTTCTGATAAG
>JBBMOI010000021.1:4295000-4472500 GCA_038088405.1 Porites divaricata
ATTGCGCCAAGCTTGTTTTTACAAAATTTTGAAGTGCGGAAACAACCAATTTTTATGTTTAATCCCAACCCAATTTTCCTAACGTTTTAATAGGAAACCTTTTAGGACTTATGACTTATATTTGGTTTTCGAGCGTCCCAGAAAAGCAGAAAAGACTATTAATTACATTTGAATAGTCGCAGAATATGTCTAGATTGCCTGCAGCCTCTTTTTTCAACAGTGTTGAAATGGACAAACAAGAAATATTGATCTTTAATCCGAACCCTGTTTTGGTAACATATTACTGGAAACTCTTTTTCAGGCCATTATGCTAATTTCACTTTTCCCTTACCCGCATGCTGGAAAAGAAGAAAAATTTTTTATCAGATTTAAAAAGTTTCAGATCATGTCCAGAATTTCATCAAGCTCATTGTTAGACACTTTGAAAGTGCGCAAATAACAAATCTCATGTTTAATCCCAACTCATTATTGGTAAACGTTTTATGATAATCCTGCTTGGACTTATTACGCTAACATAGAATTTTGGGTTTCGTGCAGCTAGGAAAAGCGGCAAAAACCATTAACTACATTTCGAATAGTCGCACAGGACGTCTAGAATTGCGCCAAGCTAGTTTTTAAACAAATTTAAAGTGCGGAAACAATACATTTTTATGTTTAATCCCAACCCATTTTTCCTAACGTTTTAATAGGAAACCTTTTTGGACATATGACTCTTAGTTCTATATTTGGTTTTCGAGCGTCTAAGAAAAGCAGAAAAGACTTTTAATTAACTTTGAATAGTCGCAGAATATGTCTAGATGGCCTGCAACCTCATTTTTCAACAGTGTTGAAATGGGCAAAGAAGAAATCTTGATCTTTAATCCGAACCCTGTTTTGGTAACATATTCCTGGAAACTCTTTTTCAGGCTATTATGCTAATTTCATTTTTCCCTTACCCGCATGCAGGAAAAGAAGAAAAAATCTTTAATCAGATTTAAAAAGTTTCAGATCATGTACAGAATTTCATCAAGCTCATTGTTGGACACCTTGAAAGTGCGCAAATAAAAAATCTCATGTTTAATTCCAACTCATTTGTGGAACTAATGAGGTGGAGGGCTTTAGAGGAACGGATTTGTCTCTAATAAAATCAAGGAGAACCATTATTTAACACCTCAATTTTATTATTGTTTTAGAGATTTTCTTCCCTTGTTTATTTTTCATTGCATTTTTTTCTCTTGCTCTATTTCTTCGACATGTCCAATGTCTTTACTACGTACTTTCCTTTCCTCTGCTTCAAAATGGACTGAGAATTAAGGTGAAGTGTAAATATGGTAAATTAAATATCTACTAGGCAATACCTTTTCCTACAATAAAAAGTGCATAAATAAACCTAAATATAAATACTATAGTTAAGCTAAGCAAGCAAGAAAAATGAAAAAAAAAATTAGCTATCATAACCTTGCCCATTTTAAAGTCACTATCATTTTAAAGTCACAGTCATTTAAAGGATGAGATGACAGCCATGAGACTAAAAAAATTTACAGTGTAGTAAGGATTCCGGACAAGTGGCCGAGTGGAAACTACTATTTGAACAAGCAAGAGAATAAGTAAGAGTTGTGCAATGCCTGCATTTATACTCTTCACAACCCAATGTACAATGGCAAACAGTAGGATTAGGATACCTCTTACCCAACCACCACCCCCCTTCCCCTTTTTTTTTTTCTTAAACCCCTTTTCCCCTCTTGTATCTTGAAAAACTTTTTACTAAAATGTTATGGATATTCAGCAACCAATTACAATTGTTGTCTGAGCGTATTGAACTGTTGTATTATTGAACTTGAGAAATAATGTTTGAACTACTTTTAATAATTATTATAAATGTATTTCATTCAAAAAGTATGCACACAAAAAGATTACAAATTAGAATAGTAGAAATATACGTTTTCTCATTGAATTTCGATTCCTTAATGAATGAACTCAAGTTGTGGTCACTGAAATGTTTGTCTTAATACTGAATTATACACGCAAAGAAAAAGCAGAGTGGTTGTCTTGAAAAGGTTCAGAGCAGGGACTGTCTTGTCACTCGATCATTCGGTCCATGTCTCAGGCAAACTGTTGTGTGGTTCGGTATGCTCAGCTCTCGCTAAAAGGCTGGTGGTAAGGGCTTACTACCGTCGTAGCAACCTCTTTGGTATTCCTAGCTTTACCAGCAAACCAACATACACGAACAGGCGGCAAAATGGCCAGAAAAAGCCAACACAGTGTTGTAAACATTGCCGATGTAAGTTTAAATTAACCGGGTTCGCAACTCCACTTACGCGAAAGGTCGTTTTCGGCGCGAAAACAATTTTTTCACAATTTCTACACCCTCCAGATTTATAGAGAATTGTTTTTTCCTTTCAAAATGTTGGTTGAAATTCTTATCTTTTCAACCATGACCTTATTTTTTTATTTATTAAATGCCCCCTGTTTATTTCCCGCAAAACGGCAGTCATTTTGAATGGGCGCGCGCTTGAGCCTGCGGTTTTTGCCGTAGATCAACGCACATGCGCAGTCGTTTTCAGCCCTGCCTGACAGAACACAATCTCGTCCCCAGAGCCTCCGTTACTTTTGTCCAGCGGGTGGGATCCCCGTCGCTGTACAAAAGGATCGCGGCCTCTGGGAACGAGATTGGACAGAACACACTTAATTCCAAAATGGCGACCACCAGATCATGTTGCCACACTTTTATATTTCAGTGAATTAGCCGTTATGGCCTTGATCGCACTTGCAGGTTTCAAAAGAAGTTTTAACTTGAAATTAGGCATTCACATGACGTCACGGAAGCTATATTAGGTTGATTTACCCGAGTGTAATTCAAAACTGTTAGGGCGGCACATTTTTCGAAAACTACATTAAAAATTCGTTTCAATCTTATTCAAGTTTGTCCATCGTGGCCTCCTTCTGCATATTTCTCGACTAGTTCAATAGATAAAACCGATAATCGATAACAATTGATAAAATCGATAAAAAGTTGTATAATTACCTTTAATTATTGATTTTAAAATTATTGTTATCGATTTTATCGAACTTGTCAAATTTATCGGCGCAATAGGTTTCCACGTATTTAAAAGCAGCTAAGCATCAGAACTTCCCAAAAACAAGTCTAAGAAAAAATTACTCTCGTAGGATAAGTTAAAAAATTTATTTCACAAATCAAATATTGAAAAAATACGTAATATGATCGGTATTATACTTAACATGATTCAGCTGAGAAACAAAACGTAACAACTTCTTCTTGCATTTCAGGCTTGGAAACTATTCAAGTTAAACATCGTTAAGACCTTGTACGACGATAGTACAGTGGACGTACCAGGGCGTAGCCAGGACTTTTCAGGAGGTACGCACAATTCGCCAAATACCGTACCCCTGCCCTCCCACGATGTCCCCAAAGTTGAGGTTACTGTAAGCTTGAGCGTTTTTTACTGTAAATAAAATGATGTAACGAAGTAATTTGTAGAATTCCTCATCGCCTGTTTGGGTTCATTGACTGAAGCAAGGGAATCGCTCTTCTTATAACAAACGCAGATGCGTGAATCCAGAAAATAAAAATGTCCCGGTTTAGTCAAGCATCCAAATTCGATACCTTTCTTCTTAAAAGCTTGCAGTAAAACCAAAGTGGAAGTGTCATGTTCAGAATATCAGTAGCAGTGGTGGATCCAGGGGAGGGACCCGAAACTGAGGCCCGAAGTGGCGAAAAAAAATGTTTTTGAGAACGGGCCCCTTCTCTAGGATGCCTAACGATGGCGAGGGTAGCAAATACGTAATTAATAAAACGAATTCGCGTTTTTTTTCAAACTTTCCTGCTCCTACTCCTACTTGTTTAATGTAGGTTAATTTTATTGGAGATGAATCCTAGGGGACCGCACCCACACTTGAAATGAGCTGGTAGGAAAAATTTATCAGCTTGTGTTTATTTCCGCGTCCTGCAGTTTCTAGTTTACCGCTACTTGCCACATTATTTTTGACCGACGAAGCACCCTATGTTGATGTAATTTGCCTAGTGCGAAGACAGGCAAAAGTCTTGTTATTTGCGCTTTAACCGCCGTTTATTTGCAGAAATCATAGATATATACGTCTCTTTTCTAGAAGGCGACATTGGGGTGTAAAGAGAAAAATTGAACAGTCCGCTCTTAAAATGAATTGAGCCAAACTGTGCTCTTAAAACAATTACCAAATCTATCTTATTCTTTGCTTTCTTTTTTCATTATTCCCTTTTGCATCTTAATTTTTAAGGGTCAGACAGGATACAACCTAAATACCGTAACACCTTATATCTATATTGTTCTCTAAACACACTTATATATATACTTAAAATACACATTTTTTTAAAAATTTTTTTAAATGCCGCCTAGTATTTAAATTGCCCGTGGCGGGAAATCTCTATTCCTCATAAACTTCTTGGAGATTTCCCCGCCCCAGTCACTCACTTAATATTAATTAACTATTTATTATCTTTTCTATTTTACTTGTAATTTATTCTGTGTGACAAAATATAAAAATAAAATAAATAAAATAAAAAGAGTATTATTTTTTTTCTCGACGTTTCAGGTAAGCACGTGTGTACCTTGCTTACAGGTAGCTACGCCCCTGCGTACAACTCCGGGCTATGAGCGAGCGAGAAGGTCTTAAGACGCCCAGATAAAACAGATGTAAGCCCCTTATTAAACGCATCGGCAAAAACACAGCTTGTTTTTTAAACGCTGACTCGGAAGAACCGAGCGATAAAGTCGATAAATCGATAAATTGAATACCTTAAAAGAGCAGCAATGGCTATGAGTATCGATTTCTATCGATTGGTAGATAAAATCGATAACGTTTAAATTTGAATTATCGATAGTTATCGATTTATCGAACGGTTTTCCGATATCGGTTTTTATCGTATCGATATTTCTTGTGTTATTTACACCTTTTTTTCATGTTTTGAGCAGTCATTTTTATGTTTCGCTCAGTCTGTGGTGCCATGTATGTATTCCCATTGTACCAATATTATTTTGATAAATTCCGTTGACCCCTGGGGTACTCCGGGAAATTCTTGGTGGGGGTGTGCCGCCCGGTTCTCCAAGTCCTGACCCTATTTCAGACCGAAAATGTCCTTTTTCACACCCAATTTCAGATCTAGCCTCCAAGAAATTATGTCATCATCACTAAGATTAGAACAGCAACAAAAAATATTTCTTAAATTCCATTTCCAATACTCTTATTTTTTCTCTTTCTTACTCATTTGGAATTTAAACGACCAAAGCGGCGCAAAAACCATACTGGCACATACCTAGCTTACATAAGGGAGTACCCGGGGGAGTACCCTCCCGGGCCGTTGACACAGCTGCAACCTAACTTGAGCTAGGGCTTACTTAAACATATTTTTGAGTTGCCTAATTATATTTTTGTGTTGCCTCACTCATTGACTGCAGACCCTTAATTTTTCGGCCTTTTTATCATATTGTATTAAAATCAAGAGAGAATTCTATATTATGAATATAATTTTATATTGCATGTTATGAAAGAGAATTGAGAAACTCTTTTATAAATAGCAGTGGATAATGTTTTAGAAGTCATCGCTATCAAAATCATCATCATTCATTCACATAATATTTAAGAAAGTTGCCTGAAAAGCACGGTAAGATGCGCATCCATGTTGGCTGGTGTTTTTGACACTTTTCCTCACAACCGCAACAAATGAACTTTAATGAGAGACTGTTTTAGTTGGGGGAGCAGTTCGATGAAGCGAAGAAAATTTAATAGAGGCGGCAGCCAGTACATTATTGGGGTTTTAGGGTTAGGTTAGGGTGGAATCTCTGGCGAGGCTCGTCTTGAACATTCCAGATTTTCCAAGTCCAGTCCACAGCTATGGTACTTCCGAAGTCACGAGACTCGCGCAAACCCTTGACCCTGGAATGAATAAAAAGCGTTGTGCACTTCAAGTCTCATCAAGTTGTCATTCATAAAAAAATTACTCGTTTTTGCCATCATCATGGATTCTGATGAATCGCACGTCAAAATTGCTTATGAATCTCAGGACGGAGAAAGTCAGGAAAGATCTCCAGACGATGAATTTCCTTCAGTCAGCTTCAGCGAGAAAGAAAAAGTGCAACGTGACATGGCGCCAGTTCGGTTAGTAAGCATTAAGCCTCTTGTTGATACCAACGACTCGGATAGCAGCAATTCTGTGGTCGAGCATCCGTCGAGACAAACTGCTCGTGATTTGTCCAAGTATAACTGGAAGCATTTCTTGCCGATTACTCGCCGGTAAGTTGACGATTTATAAGTTAGAGCACTTTGGTTTCAGCCAAAGTTCACAGCTGTCTTAATCCTGTCCTAACATGACTGTCTCAGGGACTGAAGTCGGATTAGGGGCAACGATTTTAGAAAGTATTTTGCCTATAAACTTACAAGCTGAGAAATGTCCTTGTGAACAGAAGCTTGAGTAATACAGATAATTTATATATAACAGACGATTTTTATGGGGTGTGTAAGCTCGGATCACTGACCCTTACTAAAGAGCTTACATGTACCCCATAATAACAGTTCCATTGTTTGTTTTTAAGACGATTTTTTGGAAAGAATCACAAGTTTCTAAATTACCAGCTGCCGGAAGGTTTACCAAATCACAAAATGAATGACAGTCCAGTCTTCCACTAGGTTTGAATTTAAAAATAAGGTCAGGAGACAAGGAATGTATGTAGATGTTGTATGATAAGAATATTATTATTCATTCAAAGTATTTCACCATTTCTGATTGGCTAAAATGCCATACATAATTCATCATAACCAACTACTGTCAACAAAATTTGAAAGAATTTTGTGATAAGTGAAAAATGATGTCAACTGTGGAGCATAATTGCCAGAAAACTGAACAGTTAGCTGAGAAGACCTGGGGTGAGGTTGAGTTGTTTTGGTTGTGAGTACAAAATGGCGGAACATTTTACTTGTTTCATGAGGAAGAAAAAGGCAAACTGTTACTCAAAAACATAGCAAGAACAGCAACAAGACATCTTGTTGGACAACATGTGCTATTTGGAGAATAATTGCAGTACTGAACAACCCTTTATCTCTTAAACTTTTCAATAAACAGGTAATATGAGGGAGAACGCAACATCGTAGCCTGCACAGCAGGTGCTTGGAAGTAACAGGTGAAAGAAAGAACAGGGCGTGTGAGGGAGACACATGAGGGGAGAGGGTGCGCTTGCCCAAGAGGCCCAAGATAATCGTTTTTTTCTCGCTTTCTGTGAGTGCTGAAAATTCCTATTGGTTAAGAGGCTCCCGAGGGAATTTACCATATTTCCTCGAATAATAGCTGGGGGTGATTGTCTCTTTTTTCACATCAAAGGGGAGCGATTATTCGAGGGAGGTGATTATTTTAAATATTTCCATCATAGGGTGGCGATTATTCAAGGTAGGTGACTAATCGAGGGACGCCTATTATTAAAGGAAGTATGGTATGTTGTGTTTGCATTAGGCAAGAAAAATGTCAATCAAAGAAAACACAAGATTGTTTGTAAACATGCAGTACATTAAAAGGTAGTGAAGATCTTGTTACACCACTAAATGGTATAATCAAAGATGAGATGTTGGTGGTCACTAATTCGATGGGACTAAGTTGGCTGTAACTCAAAGAAAAATTGGAGTGATCAAACAGTATTTAATGGAAAAAAAGGTTGGAGTGGTCAAACAGTCATACAGCTTTTAAAGAAACGATTTGACATCAAAATACCCGTTAACAGAAGTGATGACAGACAAAAGATTTGTCGAATTGTTTAAATGATGATCAGAGGAAATAATATTCTTTGTTCAAAAAGAACTTGGCGGCTTGCATTGTCGATGGAATGCATACCATCAAGACTTGGAAAGGACTGATGAAATGAAGCACTTACAGTACTAGAGGCATAAATTTCAAAAAACCTTTCACTATTGATATTATTCACTCAAATGTGACCTCATGACTGATGTTAATGTCTTGTTACTGTAGCCTATAATAACATCTTGGTACAGTTTGCATCCTGAACTTTAGGTCCATTTAGTAAGACGTATCTGCTCAAAAAACGCTGCCACAAAAGCAATGATCATTTCCACATACGCTGTGATCTTTGGTGTCTGTCCAGTTGTGATCTCAGAGAACAATAGCCTTTTGTAATACACAGCACACATTCTTTTAACATATCCAGTTTTTACTCTGTTTTTTTTGTACTTATTGTGCCTTTGGTTAAAAACAATTTAAGTCTGTGTGTTCCATCAGTTTATTGCTCCATCGCTTTATAATCAGATCACGTAGCTGATCTTTATAACAGATAGTTAGACTGAGGATATAAAAATACAACACGCTTTGTTTGTGCAAGGTCAATCTGGATCATTTGTTTTCAAAATAATTTTTCACAGATCACTTGGGGGTTGCAAGATAATTGGACTGGGGTGAGAAACAATTTTCACAGGCCTCTTTGGCAGGCACACCCCCTCTCCTCATGTGTTTTCTCTATCGTTCTTTCTGGCACCCATTTCTTCCAAGTGCCTTCCATGCAAGCTATTATCATTGATGGAGGTAAGCATGTTTTAGCTTGCATAAGCAGCAAGACTCATAATCTGCAATGCATTTTTTGCCGTATTTAGGACACAGAAGGGGGGTCATTGTGCCAGGCGTTCCTTGCGGCGGCCGTGGAAACTGGGACTAAGAATTGTTGCGTGATTGAAGCCACACATCTTTTGCAAAGAAAGCTTAGGAAAGATTGTCGGTCCACAAATTCTATCGCTTCAAAGTTTTGATTACTTTGGAACAAGCAGGGCTTCTGATAATTCGTGCGGTCACGAACCCGCAAATTTCAGGGTTTTCCGCAAAATCCCGCGAATTTCCCCAAAAAACGCGAAATACCGCGAAATCCGCCAGAAATATTTCCAAATACATGTCAGCAAAACATATTTGATACTTATCTTGGCCATTAGACCTGTTTTATTCACCCGAAACATCCAAATTTATCTTTAAACTTCGTCAATGCAACGAGTAAACAATGTCCCAAAACTACCAGGCGTTTTTAGATGAACGTTGCGAAAAACTGGGGACTAACCATAATCTCAATAGCTTTAGCATTCGCTCATTTTTCGAGCGAACTGTTGTTTAAAAAAGCAAATTATTATCCCCGTTAAAAAAACGTTAAAGAACGCTGGTCATATCGATGTGAAAATTGAGTCGATTTTAGCGAAATTTGCCAAAACAAAATTCAGCAAAATAGGCTGTTTTTTACTGATTGTTTCTTGGCGAAGTTTCCCCCCGAAATTTCCCGTGAAATCGGCCGATTTTTCTAAGAATTTGCCTCTGAAAATCCTTCGAAACGAATTTTTTCCGCTAAAATCCCGTGAAATCGGCCGATTTTTCTGCGAATTTGCCCCTGAAAATCCCGCGAAATTTTCATTTTTTTTCCGCGAATTATCAGAAGCCCTGAACAAGCTACTGAGTGGTAAAGATAATAAGAATCTTTATTAGCAAAGCTACTATGGTCGGCTGTGGTAAACTTTCATTGCATGCAAATGAGTCTTGTGATGAGCATGTGGTTTATTTTTGGCGGTGATTGAAGTGACCACAGGCGTCCCAAGCTCACGTTATGAGTGTGTTATGTAAATTAACTTTCTCACAAGAGAGTCGGTGTTGCGTTACAAGCAACCGTTGAGTCTTTGTATGAGAAATAAAATACTGAGGTCTGTGAACGCTAGATATCATTATTCTTACTTATGTTTCTATAAAATAAATAAAGGAGACTAACCTTTGATGTATTCCTGTTTTTTTTTTCTGTGTGAATTCATCGATTTAGTCAGTTTTTTGGGCTATTATTGTTGACCCCTGTCACTCTCTTCATAATACTTACTGACTAAGTAAGAATAATGATATCTGGCGTTCGCAGACCTCAGTATCTTATTTCTCATACAAAGTCTCAACGGTTCCTTGTAATGCAACACCGACTCTCTTGTGAGAAAGTTAATGTACATAGCACACTTGTAATGTGACCTTGGCATGCCTGTGAAATGATGTGCTATGTAAATCACTTTTTGATTTCTGGCAATGATGTAATTTCTCTGGAATTGAGGCCCTTGAATTTTCGTGTATTTTTACACACGTAAAGCCTTTGACTGCAGACATTATTTCCAGTTGTCCGTAACATGCGAACTAAATCAATTCATAAACAAATATAAAGTATCTGCGCCGATAAAGTAGGAAGTAAAAGACCTTTTGGTGAGTAAACCCTGGCAGCACTAAAACACGGAATCCGGAATCCAAAAACGGAAACGGAATCACGGAAACGGAATACGGAATCCGTGAAAGAAGGTTCTAAGCGATCGATTTGAAAAAAAATGTTAGCAATGACAATAAAATAACTCAACAGATAAAAAAAAGACATAGATGAGTAAATTAGCTTAGTGGAGGAGACCACTGTATCACTAGAGGAGTCGATTCCGGTGAAAAGACTCTTGATACCACTTCCGGGAAAGAATGCAAATACTCATGGGACAGCAAAGCGAGGAGAAAAACGGCAATGACAAAAACTAGTTCCTTAAGAAAAAGGTAAGTTATATGGAGACAGACTTTGTTTAAATTGACAGAGGCATCGTTTATATAACTGAAAGGTGTCGCCGTCAAGTTTTTCCCAAGTGTCTTTTCTGGGTTGTCTTCAACAGCGTTAGCATTATTTATCAAGACAACTTACTCAAGAGAACCATGGCATTGTGGAGTCCAAAGGGAAGAGAGAATTTGTGCATGCATTTTCTTGATTCCGCAACTGATTACATCAAAATAATGCACCTTGTCTAATAAGCCTCTTCAACAAAAATACGGATGTCAATGTAAACTCAATTACTGGTACACCAGTGTTCCATCGATCAGTGTTCAGCTTGGCGAAAAAGTTGAACTTATTGCCAAACGTGGTGTGGTCTGAGGCCAACCCATAGACTCGTGAATAAAAATTAATCGTAAAATCACTTTCATCGGCCTTGCAGTGCAATAACTCACACTACGGCAAACCTTATCAAGACACAATAACAAGAATATATTTAAGGGAACTGCCAAGAAAACTAAAACAAATTCTTTTTGGATTGTACTAAATTATGCAATGTGAAATTCTTAAATTTTCTATCATTGATATTTGATTCCGTATTCCGTTCCGTTTCCGTTTCCGTGATTCCGTTTCCATTTCCGGATTCCGGATTCCGTGTTTTAGTGCTGCCGAGTAAACCCTGTTTCGTGTAGAATTAATCACGTCCTCAGTTTTTGATTTAATCTCCAAGCAAGTGAGACTGAATGCCGTTGTAAGAGTGTTCTTGTTGGATGAAAAATTATTCAGATTTCAGAGGGGGTTATCTGCCAAGGCCTATTGACAACCTCCTCTATCTCGGTCCATAATTCTTCAGATTATACTTAGCCTCATCCAATAATTGTTAATTAAATGTTGCACCTTCTAATGGTTTGAATAATTTAATAAGAGCCACAGCCAAAAAATTAAGCCAAAGAAGTGTCTCTGTGGCAGCTTTCATGATGGATTGTCGTCTGGTAGTTCAGGCCGGGGTTGTTCAAGTGGTGGATAGTGCTATCCAATGGGTAAATCCAAGAGAGAATATTATGGGACAGAGAGGGAATCTCAGGGTGTTGGATATGTAGTATTTCACTGCAATTATTGTCAACGAGGCAACCGAGCTAAGAGGCGAGATTACCTTAATGGCAGATTTTTAATCCCGCGCAATGTAGGCAAAACCTCTGAAATTCTGTGTAACCCTCTAAAATTTGCATTTTTGACCATATTTGGGTGTAATTAAGACCCCATATTTGGGCAGTGTCAGACGTTATGATCTTGTATTTACAACTCTGTGGTTTGAAATTGGGTGATCCTGTGTGCAGCTGTTTGTTTTCTGTTTAAGAAGCCCAAACAGGTGAGCAATTAACTTTAATATGATTTCTAGTTTGAAAGAGCTATAAGTGCTCTGGTTTGCTTATAAATTGCGTTTAACTGATCATAGAATAGGGTTTTACGCTCCAATTTTTGTCAGAACCAGCTTGTTCTTCCAGCTCAATTTGCATTGAGGTAGTGTGTTCGCTTCTAGACTCAGAACCAGGGTTTTCAGTGTTGTCTTTTCTTTTGTAAATTGAATTTTATGATGTAGCTAATCAAGGAGTAGGGACCGTTGTATTCTCAAAACATTTACCAGAACCAGTGTGTTCTTCGCAGTTCAATTTACATCGAGCTGCTCCTCACCTCCCATGAGGAATGCAATGCATTTGAGGACTTTTTGTTTTTTACAAGTTATCTTTGCCTTTGGAAAGATTTTTGTCAACCAGCTTGTGTCCTTTTGCAGCTCGATTTACTTTGAAGACAGCCCTAAACTCCCATGAGGAATGCAACGAATTTTGCGGACCTGACTTTTGTTTTAAAGACCATCATTATGAATCATTTTGCCTGTGGAGAGACTCTTTGTCCTGTGCTACTTGATCAGTAGATCTTTTTATTTTATTAAAGTTTATATTTTTGTGCCTCTGATACATTCCGCCCCATTCTTGCGCTTTTCACACATTTTGCTTACACCAATTTTTTCATGTGTATATTACCATGCGGAATATTTTTTTTACCGCTGATGATGCTGTTGATTGGCGAAAGCTCAGAATTTAATTTTCATTTTTGATTTTAGCGGTCAAAGGCCTCACTTGAACTATGTTTTAATTTCTAACGTGTACAGTTTTGAATTTCCATAAAATATAGTGCTAACTTGCTCCAATTTACCAACAAAGCTTCAAGCTATGTTGTTATTTTTTAATAGAAGTGCAAGCCCAGAATGTACTGATATTTTTTCTTTAGTCAAGTGCCATCCTTTTTTATGGCGAAATCCATTGTAAACCTCTGAAATTATGTAGCAAATCGTGAAGATCTGGATAGGCACATTCCACAAAATTAAGATAAACAAATTTGCCTCGTTGGCACTTACCAGAAGGTACCCCTAGTTTTTAGAGGCTCCAATTTAATGAAAGAGTCATTAGTGGGACATCGGCACATTTTAATTGATTGTTTAAAATGTCATCAAGTCCATGTGTGACTGCTTCAAAGCAAACAATGCAGAATTTTGTAATGGTCACTATTGAATTCTCTCTTGACAACACTAACTAAACATTTGCGGACCTCTCTGAAAACCAGCTTTTAATTAATATCAAGTGGTTAATTGGTCTAAGAATAACTTTGGTATAATTCACATATCCCAAGGGCTCGGTAGACTGGGGGCAGTCCCTCTCTGTCCCATTTTTCTCTCTTAAAGCTGAAAAGTTTTTAGGGAAACCAATTATTGTGTTATCTACTATAGAGGTTTATCCAGTGGATATTGTTATCCACCTTATAAATGTTACAGGTCAAAATTAATTTGATTTCAGGTTAATTGTGAATCAACCTAGGTTGATTCTCAATTTCCAATGTCTCCTGGCCCTAGAAAACAAAGGAGATTAGTAATCAACCTACATGTAGGTTAAAAATTTTTAACCTGAAATCAAATTTGACCTGTAAAGTAAACATGGGACCATGTGACCACAGGGAGCCCGAGAGCTGTATAGTAAATAGTAGCTTATCAACCGCACTACAATGAGATCAAATTGTATGCCTTTCTTTGTCATTTCAGAATGGATTTGTATCAGACCAAAGATGGCTTCTCTGTTTGATTTCAAAATACAATTATTGGATCATTGTTTTAGAATGCCTACTTGTAAGCTATAAAGTTGTGGGGCTCCCAGTGTGGCAACTTTCTATGGTGGGAAAATGGGAGGGATAGTAGACAAAAATTATTTTTGTGGTTTAATTTTATCTTTGTTAATTTTTTTTGTCCCTTGTTTTTGGTATGGTAATCAGATTGAAACAAAGACAATAAAATTTAGTGCGACTTACCGAACTGGAGTTTTTGAGGGAGATACTGCCCAAGTTTGAGCATTTCCCACATTGGCATTTATATTTTAATGAAATAATATATCATAAATATACCACAGCTGTTTTATAAAAAGAAGAAGATTTGTTATGTTCCATGTTTTTTGGTTTTTGGATTTGCCAATTGAGTTTGCTGATTGCAAGAAAGAAGAATTTGATAAGTCTGCATTCAGCTGCTATGATTAACTAAAGAACTAACTAAGGAATTACTAAGGATTGTTCATTACAATTTGCAAACTTCAATTCGCTTAAGTTTGTTTTCGAAAGACGTCAAGGTAGAGCAGTCTTCCAACTCCTCAGGAAGTCTGTTCCACAAGCTTGCAGCACTGAACAGAAATGACCGCTATCTGCATGATTGTTTAATTCTGGGCAACTTTAAATTTCTTTTGCTGTTTTTTGTTTCCCTGACATGAACTGCGCTGAATCTTAAAAACTTCTCTGTAATGTAGCTGGGCAGCAGACCATTTAATGCCTTAAAAACCATTTTTGCCACTCATTCTTGTTAAGTTTGCTGAGAAGATCAGTAGAAGGAGCATCCCAGGGAACATCCATTATTCTTCTAACAGCACGCTTCTGAAGGCAGAGAATGTAATTGGAATGACTAAAGAAGCTGTCACCGAATATGTAGGCAAGTAATCCATCACAGGCTGCACAAGAGCATTGTAGAACATTACCCTTGCATGGGATCATGTAAGAAATCGTTTCAAACACTTCAGAAGACCAAGTCTGTTGCAAATTTTCTTTCTAGTCTTTTCTACGTGTTCGTTCCAGGTGAGGTTGCTGTCAAGATAGATTCCAAGCAGTTTGGTGCTGCTGACAGTCTCTGTAACTTGATCCTGGAAAGTGACTTTTAGAGACTCTTTGTTCTTGGCAAGTGATCGATGTTTAGGCTTGCTGCATATCAGTATCTTCCTAGTCGTCTCAGCATTCAGCGCCATTCGGTTATTTGCTGCCCACTTGTTGATGTTTTGAAGGTCCTCCTCCAAAGGCCATGCCCTTTCCATGACATTATGACCTGCTACAACGTGTGTGGAATCGTCAGCATAGATGTACATGCTCTTGTTGGTTACATTTGAAGGTATACCATCAATGAAAGTGATGAACAAGAGCGGATCCAGAATTAAGCCTTGTGGAACCCCTTATGTTATGGGAAGGGAGCTGGATATCACACCATTGATGGAAACTTTCTTCAGTTGCCCTTCAAGATAGGACTTGAACCACTGTATTGACTCCTCTGATAGTATGGTGAACGAGGTCAAAAGATTTATGAAAATCGATTAATGATAGTCCTGTCAAAAGACCATTGTCCATGTTCATCAACAAGCTCAATCATGGCAGTTTCCCAAGAGTAAACTGGTCTGAAACCTGACGTGGTATTTGAATAGTAGGCCTTGGTGGTCTAGGTACTCGTACAATGCGACATGAACATGTCGCTTGAATATCTTATACATCACAGGCAGAATGCTAATAGTCTGAAGTTGCCAACATTAAGATTGCCCACCTTGAACATGGACGTAACTTTTGCAAGTTTCCATAAACTAGGGGAGACTCCTCTTTGGGAAACATAGGTTTAAAATTTTCACAAGTGGCTCTGTTATCATTGGAGCAACTGCCTGCAACAGAAGTGCACTTATCCCATCCAGTCCAGTGGTTTTTGTAGGAAGAAGATGAGAAAGTTGTTTGAATACAGCAGAATGTGTTATCTCGGGAATATCAAGGGTGGTAGCACTGGAGATTTTTCCATGTACAAACTCTTTAAGTGCGGTTAGATCTAAGTCAACTTCATTTAACAATTGATATTTCGAGGCAACAGAGACAAAGAAGTTGTTGTAGGCATTGCGATCTTGACAGGGTTGTGCACGATATGATCTCCTGTTCTTATTCCTGCTATAGAGGGCTTTTCAGTGGAACCCATAGTGTTCTTACAAGTTTTCCAGAACCCCCATGAGTCTCCGCTATTTTCAATTGAATCATGGAAAAACCTGCTTTTGGCTCATCTGATAGATCTTTTAAACATTTTATTGCATTGTTCTCTGTTCTCCCTCCATACTTCAAGAGTATGTAATTCACAAGCTTTTTTCAAAAGCCTAGCCTGATGAACAATATCAAGTATGACAGGTGTCATGCTTGTTACCTTTGTCTTTTGACTCTCTTGGTCAACAGTGGAACATGATCGTCAGCAACATCCAAAAATGTGCAATTGAGGAACTGAATTGCATCATCCGGTTCATCATACATGTCTAATACATTCCTTTTTCTAGATTGTCCTGGAAAGCCTGCTCACTGAAGTTCTTCCCTTTATTGTACTTGGTGGTCTTTTTGACATTTTGAATTGATCTTCTCTGATGTTTCCTAACAATGCATACTAGCAGATGATGTGATATACCAATATTGACCTAACCGTCATTAGGATATGTTGAGGTCGGTTGGTGCACACATGATCCAAGCAGGTTCTGCTATCGTGACACCCACCAATAATTTCAAAATAACCAATTGCACTGATACTTGTATAGATACATCTATACATTACATGCTATGTAATGTATAGATGTATCTGAATGTGTCGCAAAGTTGGGTCAGTAAACAATTGTGGGAACTACCCACCTACCCCTCTCCCAATCCCACGTCAACTAACTTCCCACTTAGAGCAAATGTTATGTTAGGGCAAGGGTGGGTGGGTGGGTGGGCAGTTTCCTGTGAAAAATGAAGTGTTTACTGATAGTGATTAAAAACAGTTGTTATTTCAGTATTGCTATTACATTTATGTGCACCTTTAAAGTCTCAGATAATTGAAAGTGATCAGAAAATAACAGCTTGGGATGCATAACAAAATTCTTTTGAAGACTTTTGGTGTTAAAAAAACAAAAAGGAACAAAAGGAAACCTTACTGAGTTGCAAGAGTTATTCTTGGGGGTGCAACAGCTGGCTAAAGGCAGAATAATTTTTAACCAATAAAAAATTATTTTTAATATTTTTTTGAGCATTAAAACAGATAACAGAAGTTTTATCCTTTCTAGGAACCCATCCAAGCCTGCTATTGATGAAGCAGGATTTTTGTCTTTGATGTTCATGAGTTGGGCAACGCCAGTGATAACTAACAGCTTCAAGAGAACATTACAATTGGATGATTTTGATAAACTTTCTCCTTATGAGTCAGCTGAAGTGAATTTCAGTCGAGGAACTCGGCTTTGGAATGAGGAAGTCAACAAAAAAGGGCTTCATCAAGCAAGCATGTCAAAGGTGCTTTGGAGAGCTATCAGGACTAGAATCTTTTTTGGCATGTTCTTCTTTATTTTGTCTCAACTGATCAGCTTTTTTGGTCCTGTAAGTATATATAAATGTAATTTGGACTGCTAGAAGCGGGAGTCTCCTTGTCAAGTATAATGGAAACTCATGATTACTTTATTTATTTATCTATTTTTTCTCCCAATGTCTACACAGATTTACAGTGATATGATTATTACATTATTTTATTATTATAATAGTTATCATCATTATTTTCTACTAAGCTATTGCAACCCTCGAAGTTAAATTTTTCTTTTGGTGGCCATTTGGCGACCAACTCTTTAGGTTTAGTCGCCAAAGGATTTTTTTAGGTGCCAAATATATGTTAACAATAAAGTTTTAATAATTGGTTAACAATTAATTTGGGCTTTAAAATGGTATTGTTCAGCCAAGACAATATTGCTAAACGGCATTTACTGTATTCACAAGTGTATAGGGTAACTTATAATCCATGTCGAGTAACACTGCTTCTATTTGCTTCTAAACAGAGAAGATATCTTGCAAAATACTGCCTTTGTGACCGAGTTCACGGAGGCCATGAGCAAAATTGCAGCATAAAAATTGTCCTAAAATTAGTGAACTGCATCTAATGTATCGAAATTGACAACGGATTTTCAACAATATTTGCCACGTCAAATGACCGTGTAAAAGAAATCTAATCTCAGAAAAAACGAAACTTATTCTTCTATTAAAACTTGTAAATCGTTTTCACTGGCAGTGTAAAATGGGGTTGACAGGCCTACACGACTCCCCAGCGCGTGTTCAAAATAGCCTTTTTTTCTTTGGTCTCTCATATTTTCCCATAAACATTCTTTTTAACACTGGCGAAAAGTACCAGGACGTACAAAACTAACAAAATGATGAGCTAAAGCTAGTCTTGTTTCAGTATTTTAGTAATGAAACCGCACATTGAGAATTTATTTACATCTGTCCTATGAAACAAAAATTGCCTCAACGATGCAGCCGGAAAAGACGGCGTGATCTATAAATCAACACTATAGTTTTCTATCTGCCAAAACAACCCAAACAAAAATACCGCTTTTGCTTTACTTTTGGTTAAGACGTTTAAGACAATTGTTTTTCGTGAAATTTAGATTCGTCTGATGATGATGTTGTGTTGGTCTGCAAATGGTCGCTTTTTCTTTTATATGCAAAAAACGATTCAACATTTCATGTTTCATGCCGACTTAAACTTTCTGTGTTTTTCTGGCACCAATCAGAAGGCAGAACGGCGGCGACCGTTTTGGAACTGGTCTGGTAAGACATTGTCCCCAGGGGCTCTTCTCGCGTTCTTTACTTTTCTTCGCGCCACATTTTTCCGCACGTTTAGACTTTCCCTCGTCCCCACTATCTGCCCCTGGGTCTCCAAGGATGCTTGTCACGCGTTACAAGGTTAAAAACTTGTCACATGCTAGGCAACAGACCTGTGCTCAGTGGAGCAGAACAATATTTTAGTAGAAATCTTAGCGAAGTTAGTCTCCTTCGCAGGAGCGTTGCGTGACGACCCTAATAACGGCTGCGAAGGAGACTAAGCGAAGTAAGTGTTCGTTTGAATGAATATCGACGAGATCTTCTAATCTTCCCCCTCTGGGATATCAGCAGAGGACCTTAATCATTTCAGTACAATTCAGACAATTGATCATCTTTTTCGTTTCTTCAGTTTTTCTCTGGTCGCCAACTTGGCAACTATTTTCTGAATCAAGTCGCCAGTACCAAAAGTTTAGTCGCCATGGCACCTAAAGTGGTCGCAGCTTCGAGGGTTGCTATTGGCACAATTAAGCTCTCATTAAACCATTGTGGGCTTAACTTAGAGAGTTCAATAATATAATAAGAAGGGCTAGGGGACTGGCAAGATATGTTCACTTAAGGCAGATGTTGTTTTACCGAAGTTGTGCTCCTTAAAAAGCAGATGACATCCATCAAGCATTTTTTGTGTGTTTCTTGCATTCCTTAATTGTGCTCATTTTTTTCTCATCTTTTTTTGCTGTGAACCTTTTAATCATTTCCTTGACTTCTGCACTCATGCAGGTCAATAATTGGATCAGCGATCCATCTAATTACAAGTCCAGTGTCTCAGATGCAAGAGGAAAGCACATAGATGCATTCTAGATGTGTCCTTGTGGATGCAGGTGATCCAACTACTGGTGGATCTAATAGCAGGTCACAGGTCATCTAGGTCGCACATTTTGGTGATTCCATTGTTTTTTTTCCGGGTGAGCTTGTCGCTATTTCTTGCTATAGAGCTGAGTCCTGGTTCTAATCCTACCAGCTGGGTATGAGGTAGCTGCTGATAGTTGTCAGGTTATTGAAGACACAACAGCACGTGTTTGTAAGACTGCCATGTTTAATCCTCTATTCTTGCAGTGCGCATGCCTTAATACTGAACAATAACACAACAAAAGTTAAAGTTCAATGTTCAACAAAGTCCAAGGCTCTACCTCCTTTAACTTGAGAGAGGGTCTAATGAGTCTCTGGTGTAGATGAAAGACAAGGTGTTGGGAGTGGCTTCAAGGGAGCCATTGCCTTGCCTTGGGGTTGTTTCTTCTCAACACTTGGTGAAACTGGCTTGTCCAAGACACTGGGCAACACTGACTTGTTGGTAAGGATTGGGTTGACATTTAGTCTCACTGTGCCATTCTCTTTCTTGACCAAGTAGGATCTTGGTGTTTCTGCTGTTCTGGTTACTGTACCAGTTGTTCTCATATATCTTTGATGTACACAGGCGTACCAGGTTGGACTGATTTCAAGGGAATGGCATTGTGCCGTTGATTGAAGTTCAGCCTTTGAGTTTCCTTACTTCCTCCTTCCCTTGCATGTAGCTTATCCATTTCTGGCCAACTTGGATTGAGAACAGTGTGGAATGTTGGGATGTTGTTTCTCAGTTTCCTTCCCATGAGTAGTTCAGATGGTGAATATCCACAAGCAATCTGAGGGGTAGACCTGTACACCAAGAGTCCTTTAGATGTATCTTCTTCTTTCTTCAACAGTGACTTGGTGGTTTCTACTACACACTCTGCTTCACCATTAGACTGTAGGAAATAGGGACTACTTGTTGTATGCTTGAAACCCTATTCTTTTGCGAAATGAGTGAATTCAGCCAATACATACTGTGGGCCATTGTCACTTCTTACTTCTTCAGGGATTCCATGTCTTGCAAAAATTACTTTGAGGGCTCTGATGACTTCATGTGATTTGGTCGTCTCTTGCACGGCAGCCGCCTCGATGTAGCATGAGAAATAGTCCACTACTATCAGAAAGTTCAGGCTATCAAGCTCAAATAGGTCCGTACCAATCATCTGCCAGGGATGTTCAGGAAAGGGTGTTGGCATGACTGGCTCAGCCCACTGCTGTCGGTGCTAGGTGCAAACTGTGCAATTTTCAAACATGTCTTGAACTTCACGGCTGAGACCAGGCCACCAAACAGAAGTCTTTGCGTGTTCTCTGCACTTGACTCTTCCCTGGTGCCCTTCGTGTATCTTATCCAAAACTTGCAGTTCCTGGCTGACGGCACTACTGACTTCAGGAGTATCCCATGTACTACAGTGAGCTCTCCTCTAGCTGACCAATAAGGTTTCATTGTATCATTAAGACAAAATTTCTCTGGCCAGCCTTCCAGGCAGTAATTCTTTATTTATCGACAGGGTCCTTGTCCTGGGCTTCCTTAATCTCCATTAGTTTCACATCTGAGACTGGCAAGGAGTCTAGAACACTGTCAACATAGATGTTCATTTCTTCTTCAGAAACTATGGCCATTCTATTTGTGTTCTCTGACTGCATTCTTGACAATGCATCTGCTATATACATTTCTTTTCCAGGTACATGGTTCACCTCTTTAAAATGAAAACGCGTGAGGTGCATTCTGAGCTGCTGAACTCTAGGAGGGACCTCTTCCAAGGTACGGGTAGTGAGAAGGTGAACTAGTGGTTTATGATCTGCTTCAGCAACCATAGACTTTCCCACTATGTAGTCGCTGAATCCCTCACATGCCCAAGTTAGGGCTAAGGCCTCCTTCTCTACTTGTGCATATCTACATTCCACAGGGGTGAGTTTTCTGGATATGAACATCACAGGTCTCCAAGTCTGGTCTTCTTGCTTCTGTAAGAGTACTCCTCCCAGTCCAAATGAAGATGCATCGCTGAAACTTTGGTGTCTTTGTTAGGATCATAGAGAGCAAGTACTGGTGCAGCTGTCAAGATAGACTCAATTTCTTTGAATGCTTTTTGTTGGGGTGTTCCCCAGACCCACTGGCTATCCTTCTTCATAAGGTCTCAGATTGGTCTGGTTTTGTCTGCTAAATGTTCTGCAAACTTGCTTAGGTGGTTTACCATTCCTAAGATCACACGGACTTCATGAACATTCGTGGGTGCATGTAAGTCTACTACAGCTGCAACTTTGTCTTGATCCACCTCAATACCATTTGTGCTAACAACATTACCTAGGAAGTTGATCTTGGGAAATCAGAACATGCACTTGTCAATGTTAAGTGTAACACCAGCCTCACTTAGATGCCCTAACAATTTCTGCAATCTGTCATCATGTAGCTCTATGGTGGGGGCATGACATCATCAATAGGGACTTTAAGATCCAACGACGCAACGGCCACGAGAATGTCGCTTAAAAAAGCGTGTTTGCTTTCTTTCAGTCTTTATAGTGATTATTCGTACCCAATTACTTTGTCAAATGTAGACGAACCCTCCTGAAGCTGAATTTCAAGGGACCATATCCAAGCTCAGAAAGAGAAATAAAATTTCGTCGTTGCTTGTTTACGTCCTCCATAAAACACGAAATTAGGCATTTTCATGTTGTAGTCGTGCAAAAACGGGAAAGAAATGTACAAAAAAAGTGCGATGCAAAAAAGTGCAAAGCTGTTGTTTTGCTTATAAAACCTATTGTTTTTCTTGACGTTCTTGTCGCTGTCCGCGTCGTTGGATCTTAAAGTCTCTAATGTTGCATTCAACTCCTTCAAGAATTCTGCTCATGCACTTTTGAAACTTTTCAGAACCAGAGCTAATTCCATAAGGCAGCACGTTAGCACAGTACTGTCCTCAGGGTGTGATGAAGGTTGTGAGTGGTCTCGAGCTTTCTGCCAGCTTTATTTGCCAGAATCCAGAATTTGCAAGCTTTCCCAAAGTGAGATCCATGGAGGGAAGAGGGTGATTCTCATGCTGAACATACTCATTGAGCTTAGTTAAGTCTACACACACTCTGACTTTACCATTTGGTCCGGTGTTCCACTGGTGAAATCACTCTGCTCTTTAACATTCTTTCAATTTCGAGCTTGGTTTCTTCATACAGTGGCATAGAGACTTTTCTTGGCACAGTCAGTACAAAGGGTTTTTTCATCATCTTTTAGCTTGATCGCATACTCATCTTTCATGGTACCCATTCCTTCAAACAACTGAGGGTAGTCACACATCACTTCTCCTTGAAGTTTCCTTTCTTTCTCCGGGATTTTCCTTTAGCAATGCCATCAACGTGTGCTAGAGTAGACATGAATCCGCCGTCAAGAATATTTTGTTTGTGTTTCACCGTCTCTCTTTGTGAGGGTGAGATTCAGATGTAGTGGGAGTTTTTCTGAAAGTTCGCAGTTTTGTAATCCCATGACAATACAGTCATGAATGAGCTCTTCTTTTAGCACAGAGGTCAAAATTACAGTACCTTGCCAAGCCATACAAATCTGTGATAAAACTATCCATTGATTTTCTCGCTTGTTGACTTCTTGAGTTGAATTTGGCTCGCTCAAAGATGTTTCTTTTTACGATGGAGTAATTTTCGAATTTTTCCTTCACTTCTTCATAATTCTTCTCCCGTTTGGTGGGGAATTTGAATGAGATGAATATATCGTCCACTTGCTCACCCATTGTGCAAATTAGCATGTTTACTTGATTGTCGCCAGCTTGTTTATCTAGTCTGATAGCCTTGCAAAATCTCTCAAACGTTTGAATCCACTTTGGCCACTCTTCCGGCTTGAATGAAAATTTTTCCAGTGGGATTACTTGAAAATTAGTGACAGGTCGGTTGTGCTATAACGGGTTGTTCTCCAGCACCTGCCAATGCGGCAGGAGGATTTCCTTCATGTTCAGTTTCATTGTCTGACATATATGTTCTCGCTCTTTTGCTCATTGAATTAATTGACTGTTTGAAATGTCTTCCTTTTCACCACAATGTGCTAAGACTTGTGTAGGTTCTAAGTGAAATTAATCTCGCTTCTGACCCCATGTCAGGTTATTGAAGAGACAACAGTGTGTGTTCGTAAGACTGCCATGCCATGTTTAATCCTCTAATTTATTATTGCAGTGCACATGCCTAAATATTGAACAACACACGTGCATGACACATGAAAGATCAAAGTTCAATAACACAACAATAGTCACATTTGTTAGTCGGCTACACAGCTGTTCTTCCATGTGTTATCATGCAATTCTCCTTCCTAGTTTCGGGACACAGATATTTAATTTATGAGTACTGTATTTTGAACAGTAGTTGCCTTAAAAAAATAAGATATCTGTGACTCGTTTTCATATTCATGGCTCACATGGTCCTTTATTGTCTGGTTGTCAACATACTTCCAAAAACAAAGCTGAAACCTGTTTAACTTTGTCCACCCAGCTGTCTCAGCCATGTTACAAAATGTAAGAAATGAATCCCATTTTCAGTTAGGTTAAGGCTGTTTAAACTTTGAACTTATAATACTGATCTTCTCTCTGTATTTTCATTAATTACAAAATGATTACAGGCAATCTTTGTGCGACGCATTCTGGAGTACATAGAGGAAAAGGATTCAGTATCACAAATAAAAGGAATTGGTTGGGTAGGTTTTTGGTGTTTATGCCATCTGGCAGCTGCCTTGATTGTTAACCTCCTGTAAGGCTGAAATGTCATCCATCTCTTCACCCCACTCCCTCAACAGGCACTAAGGAGGGGGACATTGGAGAGTAGCCATTATACTGCGATACTGTAAGGAAAATTGGCAAATACCAAAATACCACATTTATGATCAGTCACGCTTACTTAAAGTTGTATCCATCTCGCAGGTTTGTTTATCAAAAATAAATCAACCTCAGCCATTACAAGAAAGGGTGAGAAGGCCTCAAATTTTTGGTACACAGACTGAAAAGCCTGGTCAGGGGATGAAACAACCATTCCAAAGTGGGTTAACTACCAGAGATTGTGTAATCATTTTGACTTAAAAGTGTTAACTTTTATTAGAAACCTGCATAGCTTACTCGTTTTGTATTACACATGCACAGGACAGCGCTAGGTACGGTAGTACTGTGAAGGATCTTTTTTTACCAAGAAACTGTCTTCCAAAAGCACGAAAAACCACTTACTGCAGGGCTAGATGATACCGCAATACTGCACGCTATAAGTCCAAAAATTACCGAAATACTGTGACGTCAAAGGCTAATGTAATATGCAATTATACATGAATATCTAGTTGGCGGCCATGACTGTGCTTTTCAGTCTCGCAGCAAGTTTTTTGTGCTTTATGTGCCGTTAAACTGGAGCAAAGTGGGGCTACTAGTACAGTCGCATAGCCTGTTTTAGTTCAAATAAAAGTAATTACCAGAGGAGGAAGTCCAAGGACTCCCTTATCTCAAGAAAAACAAAATGGACTGAATCAGTGCTTAAACAATGATCTTGACTGACTTAGACAATTCTCCATAGTATAAGGACCCCTTAAGCTACATTTCAGATCTTAATAAGATCACTATTTGTGAGAAAATTCAACATTCTGGAAACAACATGAATTAGAGCTACAACCAGTTGCGAAACTGTTGAGACACTCCCATGAAGAAAGGACCTTTTTTGCTTCAAATCACTCCTGGTCACAGGTCTGTGAGATATAATACTGACCTCCATCCTCCCTCCCATTCAAAGTTCTATCTCCAAGTTTTTAGCATGGTCTTCAGACTTGTATTGTTAGCAACTTTGATAAGGGGTGGAGGGGGATCACAAGCACAAGATCATGGACAGGCCATTTATGCCAAAATACAGTACAGTGCCTCAAGTACTTTTGCAACTGGTTGTCTCGTTTAAGTTTTACTTCAAAAAGCGATTTCTACGTCTTAAATTCCCAGAATGACGAAATAGTGACATAAATAAATAGAATGGCACTTTCTGTTGCTTTTTCCACCCGATATATCATTGTCGTTGATAGCAAACTGCCTAAAAAAGCGCTTTAGAATGTAGTGACTTTTTGATTTTGCCTCAGTTTTGTTGTAACACGTGCACCATTATCTACCATGACATGGCTTAAAGTTTTGCCGTTGTCATTAAACACTGAGAAGTGCAAATGCATAATCACAGCACAATAATACAAATGACTTGCTGAAACCGTCTGTAGCCAATAGCAAGCAAAAGTCTATTGTCGCAAAGGCAGCTAACAATGGTTTGTATTCTACACCAGTCAGCGTGAACTTATCAAAGCCTGTGATGTCACAGGACGGCATAATAATTCTGCGAATGCAGCTGTCTCTCTCGCCTTGCTGCCCATTGGGGAGGTGGGACGAACAGACAGATGACATTTTAGACTAACCTCCTGTACACTTTTTTTTGCTGTGGCATCATAATAAACCATCATAATGACCCATTCAGTCCTTGCTGCTATCAGTGTGGATGATAATAATAACTTAATAATAATTTGTGCGTCAATTCTCCAGCAGAATTGCAAAAGAACAAACTTAGCCAAAATGAAATAATAATGTGCTAAGTTCTGGTTGTTATAAGGCAATACAAAACCATGCTGGAGGTAAAATGGCTATTTGAAATTTTGAGATTATTTAATGTTAGTATAATTAGGTACATTGATGGTTATTGAAGATAGAACACTGTGATTGGCTAGGAGCTTCGGTTTATCCCGCTATAATCACTGTGCTAGAAGTTTACAAAATGGCAGCCAGATTTTTTTATGTTTCGGAGTCGGAAATTGATCAATACTTTTATTTTCCTGAATAATCGTCAATGTAATTATAACTAAAACAATTAGTCACCTCAGGCAACTAATTGTTAATTATCAGACTCATAATATCCACGCAAATACATTAATTATTGATACAAACTTTCATTTATGGAAATACAAGAAAGAGGCTGAGAAGTTAGTATTAATGGGAGAGAATAGGGGTCAATGAATGGGTTTGTGTTGTCTGGAGCATGGAAACATTTATCCTTTGTTCTAAGCTCCAGACCACTCCTTACATAAATATGCGAGAATTAGTTTTCGTTCAGTTTTTGCTTAAATTTTATTTGCAAGCAAGTAATGTATGAATAATTATTAATAATGATTTATTATACTGGTTTGGCAACTCTGTCCAAAAAATGTGGTCTACTTCAACTAGTTTAATTTTGTATTTTATATGTGTAGGTTATCGGACTTTTCTTGGCAGAGGTAACAAGAAGTCTCCTGTTGTCTTTAAGTTTTTTTACAAACATCCGTACTGGAGTAAGGGCACGAGCCATGGTACTTACAATGGTCTACAGCAAGGTGACAACATTAAGAAATGTGGGAGACAAATCAATTGGAGAGGCAAGTACTGCTCATCAAGATTTAATACTACCTATAACAATTATACTACACAAAGCCAGTAAAATAATTAGTGGTACTTTTCCTGCACTCTGATTAGCTAGTCTGGAGGTGCACTAGGGCAAAATAGTTTTTACATGTACAGTGACGTAGCTGCCTTAAACCAATGATGCCCAGGCTTAACTGGAATTTGAGCAAAAATAAGTGTACATTATCACTTGTTCTTAAAATGATTAAGTATTCTCGATTGAACTAAAAATGGACAACTCTAGAAACAAGAGTCTGCTGTCGTCAACACATTTTGCTGTTCACTGTTCGCTATTTACTTTTTCCATTCTGAATCTCTTACCTAAATGGCTTGAACTTAAACTTTGTTCCATTGTGTCACTATTTCACTATCTGTGTGTAGTTCCCAGACTCCATTGCTTAGGATGTCTATCCTGGGCCTCTGCTTTTTTCTATATGCTTTTATAGTTTCATGAGAAAGTTACAGAGATGCTTGTAAAGCCACAGCTTGTGAAGAAGAAGAATACTTTATTTAGGCACATGTCGCTTAGGAGCTAAAAAGCTCGTTAAAACGCGAACGTGAAAACAAAATTAACATTAAATGAAATAACTAAATACAATATAAATCTAACAAATAAATATAAAAACTCTACAGATATATACATAATTTATACATAAATATTATAAATTCAAAGATATTTTAAAATGATTTGTAAAATGCTATGGAATAGCCCCCCCGCCAAGGGAGAGCCCAACCCAGCCGACAACAATTCGCGAAGCTGAACACGTCACGTTAAACACGAATGCAACGCACGCCTGAAGACGGCCAAGGTCAGACTCCCCCTAACTCCAGGAGGCAAGCCATTCCACAGCATTGTAGAAAGATACGACCATGACTTATGCTTGCATTGAAGATTAAAATGAGGTAAAACGAGGCGAGTGCCCGAGCCCCTTAAATTGTAATTAACATTTAAAACTTTGAAAAACTCGCTAAGGTATTGTGGTCCCTGTCCATTTAAACATTTAAAAAGTAAGACTAAGGACTGGAATTTCCTCCTATTATCTAAATTCTGCAGTTCTGCTTTATTTAATAGAAAATCATAAGAAACTGCTCTTGAATAGTTCAATATAGTTCTTAGAATATAGTAATTAGTGTCTTCTAACTTGTTTTTAAGTCCATTACTTATACCAAGTAGGAGTGGGCTACAATATTCTAGGTGAGGCAATATGTATGCCTTATAGAGGCGGATCATGACTTCTTGTGGGATAAACTTGCGTAGCTTTCGCAAGGCAGCTGTCTTAGCACAAGCTTTTTTTAATTGTTCAAGTATATATGGCTTAAACGTCATCTTTCTATCTAAAGTGACACCGAGAATCTTCAAGCTATCATTTAAGTCTATATTGGAATTATGCAGATTAATATTATATTCATAATTAACCGGGCCAATGGCCATAGCTTGGGTCTTTGTAGTATTGATGTTCAAATAGTTGTTTTCAAACCACTTGCACAGTGATTGAAGGTCTGAGTTGATAATATATTCCAGAACAAGGGGAGACGTATCCGAGGCGTAGGCAGTTGTGTCATCCGCATATAACCGTAAAGAACTGCCCTGCACAAAATGATTAAGGTCATTCATGTAGATGTTAAACAACAGGGGGCCCAAAAGGCTTTCCTGTGGTACCCCGGACCTAACAGCCTTCCACTGAGAAAATGTATTGTCAATTTTTACTCATTGCTTTCTGCCTCATAAATATGCTTTCATGAGAGTTGACTCCCTCTCCGATAACCCGTACGCTGATAATTTTGCTATGAGAAGGGAGTGGCAGACAGAGTCGAAAGCTTTGCTTAGATCGATTGCCACTGCAGCGACAGCCTCTCTTCTGTCCAGACATGCCCTCCAGTCCTCAGTCATCTTGAGTAGCGCTGTGCAACATGAATGCCCCTTTAAATATCCAGAAAGATTAAGAGACAGCTTACACTGAAACGCTCCATACATTTGATCAAATAAGACCCTTTCATACACTTTGGATAATGCTGTGAGAAGAGAGACTGGTCTGTAGTTAGTTTTGTCCGTCTCCTCAGATTTCTTGTATATGGGAGATATGTTACTGCACTTCCAAACCGTTGGCCAGCTGCAACCGTTTATTAAGTGATTTAACAAACAGTGAAGCCAAAGATCATCATTAAGTACCACGAGGAGGGTAAAAACTTACATAATTTATGATACTCGATGTCAACAGATCAACCATCATCACTTTACAGTTAACATATACGTATGGACATGGACTCTGGTACCTGTTTTCTGGGACCTCTCAAAAGTGTTCAATACAGTTGACCACAACCTTTTACTTCATAAGCTTAAATCGGTCAGATTCTCAGATGACACTGTTAATTGGTTCCAGTCATACCTCACAAACAGAAAACAAATGACGTCTGTTGGAGATATCTCTCTCACTGCACCAATAACTGTTGGGATACCACAAGGAAGCATATTAGCAACACTTCTTTTTCTTATCTATGTGAATGATTTACCATTGTGTCAGCTTGCCAGTGAAATTATGCTTTACGCTGATAACACAGTGATTTATTACTCATCGACTGATCCTTTTGACCTTGAAAGCAAGTTGAATTCTGAGTTGCCTTCAGTTTCCAAATGGTTTTAGAGTAATCTTTTAACCCTAAATATTTCCAAATGCAATTTTGTAATTTTTAGCAACTCACAGAAGCTTAAACTGGTTAATGACATTTCTCGCAAAGTAAATTCCACTGCTATTGAAAGGTCTGACTCATTTAAGTACTTGGGAGTTGATATAACCAAACCATGTCTCGGTCAGAGCACATGCATTGATACCATCAGTACAAAGATCAATCAAAGGATTGGAAAGATGAAGAGAATATGACATCTTTTACCTTTACATGCTAAGCTTACAATATAAATTATGATTGCTTCATTAATCATACCACTGTTTGATTATGGAGACAGGTGGGGTGACGAAAATAACGACACACTTATGGGCCAGCTGCAAGTCCAAGTCCAAGGTTCTGCTTATTTACCACCAAGAAGTTCATCTACCAATTAAGGCACTAGATCGATTGAACCTGAAGACCCTCTCCTCAAGGAGACATCACATTTCCATCAGTGTGTTATGATGACAAAAATAACCATGAGGGGAAATTGACTTTAAATTTGACATCAGGCACAATAGTGATTTTCATTCTTATCAAACTTGCAGAAGCAATGATTTACACCCTCCTCATGTGCGCACCAATTGGGGCAAGCAAACTTTCATATTCAAGCCTCTAAGGAAATGACATTAAAAACAGCAAATCATTGTCCCTTTTCAAGGCAAAGCTTATTAAAACTTTGTAATAATGCCTAGTCCAATCTTTAAACTATTTTTAAATCAGTGTTGTATGCAAATATCAATTTTTTTCTCTATCTTTTCTTACTTTTTGATTTTTTAATTAGGTGATTTGGCATTTATTTTTTTGGTCCTTTTGTCATTTATTATTTCCAGGGCCCCACGAAAAACCCAAGGCAAGTGGGCTCCCTGGATAAATATTATTAATTTATTATTACTATTATCATAAAGGCCACCTTTTATTAGCATATAGGTAATAGCATTATTTGTAGTGATATTTGGCATAAATACTATGAGTGATATTTCGAAATTGTTATACGTAATTTGAGACAATTTTGAAATATCACAAGTGGTATTCATGCCAAATATCACATACAAATCATGCTATTATTTGTTTATACTACTACCCGCAATGGTTTTGTAATTTTCACATGTAGGTATTTCAAATTAAGCTGAAATACCACTGCTCTAAGCCAATCAAATTGCAGAAATTTTTCATGTAGTGGTATAATCATTATAGTATCATCCTTAGCCCTCTGGCATGCGTAAGAGATGCCCATTGACTCATGGGAAAGAGTCGTCAGTGATTTTCTCACAATAAAGCGGAATCATTTACAATGTTTCCCTTTTTTGTTCCAATTTTCTAAAAAAGGGGCACTTTTACAGGTTCAATGACAGATTTTGCAAGTTACTATTTATGTTGGACAATGTCGCAAAATATTGATATCAGGAAAAATAGTGTTTTGAATAAAGACAAACGTATTTATAGAAGCCATTTATCAGTACACCTAATATTTTTCTTTTTTAGATGTCTGGATTGTATTTTTTTATTCTTACTATTATCTAAAATTCTTCATAAGTGCACATGCTGTGCTGTTAGTTTTAATGTGTTAAATTTGCACCATATAAACGTGTCAAACAAAATAACAATAATAATCATCACCATCATCATCATCATTACTATTATTTTCATTGACCTCCTGGGCTTAATTGAAAAAAATGCCTGGCTATGCCCCTGATGTACGTTATTTTTCAAATAAAATCACTTTGTCTAATAGTAGCGGTGTTTTTGATAATTTAATTTTGATATTTTTAATCAAGTAATTAGATTCATGAGTATGTTAATGGCACATGCATGTAACTTTATTTGAAAATAATTGTGTGGACCTGCAAGTTAGAAGCCAGCTGCATTCCCTTATTTGCGAGCCACAGTTTTCTGCCTTGTTTTTCCTTTTTGTTCTTATTTTACTTGCATTAAATGCATTTTAGACTCTACAGCCCCTGTTTAGTGTTTACCATTTATAAAATGATGTTTCTAGTAGCCAGACATTCCAGTTTGAAAGTTAAAATGGAACACAACTTTTCCAGTCTTTCCCCATTGAAGCATCCAGCATTTTCCACCCAAGGGTGACTGTTATGTGTGGCAATTTACTCGAGTGTAAAAAAAAATGCCTCTAGTGTAAATGAATGACGTCATGTGAGATAATATGTAAGTGAATTGCATATTACGGGAATTACAGTTGAGTTGAGCAGAAAATTGGCTGCTGTGAGTAATTTTACTGCTTGTTACTTTGTTGTATTGCTTCTCCTGTAAATACACTGAGTAAATGTGTATAAAGTATGGTTTACATGTACTCTTAAATCATTAACTTGTCTTTTTTGTGATAGTGTGATATGTTTCCTTGTACAATAGCAGTAAATTAATGTTTATTTTATATGTTTGGTTGTATACATGTATGTCTCAATGTATCTGCATAATTATAATGCCTAATATGAAAAGATGTTGTAGATGCTACATCTTTGGTTCATACTGAGTCAATGCTGATCATTTGTTTTTTTGTTCACATCACCTATTAGTTTGTGAATTTGTGTGCATCTGATGCTGAAAGGGTCTCCCAAGGCGTGATATTTAGTAGCTTTGTTCTAGGTAAGAATAATAAGTTAGAATTTAATTTCACTAAATTTCATAAGGATTCCATGTTGATACTGTCAAGCTTAATGTTTGATTTGAACTTTTGTCTGCTATCGTTTGTTATTGTTTAAGAAAAATGATGCTTTGTCCCAGACTTGAATTTTATCTCACATCTACATAAAGAACAACTGTGAATGCAAAATATATTAGCCGCCAACTCAGGTGCCCTCACTATATAACTGCAGTTGAAACACTTAATTTGATCTCATGCCTACCCACATATGTGGACCAATTTCTCACCCCTTTTGAAAGAAAAATTGCAGCCCTACCTGACACATTTTTGAGAAATTTATAATTAAAAAAAAATGTGCAAAAGTCAAATTATCCCAGAAAAGTCCATGCAAATGACTGTAAATTTTTGGTAATCTCTTATTTTGGAACTTTGTATAGGGAACAGACATTATTTTTCTTGAGAATTTCAGATTTTTTCTCAAAATCAGTTGGGAAATCTTTGAAAGTCGTTTTGACATGATTGGGTCCCCTATGAGAAGTACTCTGGCACCTTCAAGATAAGGATAATACTATTGTCATGTGTGTGACTTTTAAAAAGCTGACAGGTGTAATAATAATAATAATAATATCATTTTGAGTGTCCCGATGTTATTCAAGAAGCCTAGACTATGAAGAAAAATTCTGATTCCCAGTTACTGACCTGGGACAAATTTGCTGAGAATTCTGCATGTGATTCAATTGAAGTCTGGGTGTTCTTAATATCTCTGTTTTATATATATATTCAAATAGTTTGAATTTTCTTTTCTTTAATTTCTTAGATGTTAATTATACCTCTGTCAGAGGAAATAATACATGATACTGATAATACAATAAAAATGTGACTTGTTCTCTAAAAATCAGGAACCATTTCAAAAAGAATTAAAACATTTATTTATCTAGTTAATCAAAACAACATGAGTGATAAAAAAAACAATGCTAAACATCATGTTGGTAGCAATATACAGAAAAGAAAGTGTGAAGTAATTAATTTACATTATGATAAAATAATTATAGCAGGTACAAAACGCAGGTCACAGGCCACAAGTGCAGGTTAGAGTACAAGTCACCATGCTAAGGTAAATAATTAAACAATGCCTAAAGTTTCTCATAGCCTTAATAATCACAATTATAGAATTTATGCTTTAGGGGAAACTGTTCAGTATCTGAGTTATTAATAATTATCAATAGAGCAGTGACCTGTTACCTGTGTTTCCTACCTGCCAGATAAAATAAGAAATGGGAACAAAAGAATTTGCACAACTAAGTGAAAAGTTGCTTGACCAACCTTGTTATTTACACTTGATAATGGGGAAATGCTGTTGTTGAAACATTGTATTTGTATCCCTCAATTTTATTCTTAAAGGCTTTACAAAATCTTTCTCTATTGCAACGAGATGTAAATGTAAGTGATAAAATCTCTACAGTTTACATACATGTTCTTTAACAGAAACATTGACCTGACCTGACCTGACATATTTTACCGTGAAACAGTTTGTGTTGCAAGCTTCTTTGGGTTTTGATTTATTTAGTTATTAATTATCACATTCTCCGAGGCAGAGTTGTGTGAAGAATGCACGGTTTCCTTTACAACACTCCATCAGACAACTTGGCCCAGTATTATTATTAGTAACAGCACTAGTTAACTATGTTACCCCAGATTATTAACAAACAGTATTTTGTTCAGTTTAAATTTAATGTTCTAACTTTTTTCAAGCTTTCCCTGCGATTATTGTATGCACCACTGTCTACACAATCCTTTACATTGGGCCTTCTGCTTTGATAGGATGTGGCTTGTTTGTCCTTTTTTTCCCTGTTCAGGTAAGTAAATAATTTATGTAAGATAATTGAAAGGTATAATATATAGATTTAGCCAGGGCTAAAAGCGAAGCTGCCATTAATAAATTTACAATTTAAAACAAACAATAAACTTGTAATCCAGAAATCAGTTAACTTAAGGGCACATTCTTGTGACTTTTAAGGGAAAGGCTAAGTGATTTTAGAGTGAAACAAATCTTGCATCGAGTTGATAGCCTTATATGTACACCCAAAAAATGGCACTGGCAATCCTCTTCGGTCACATTTAAGAGCAATAATGGCTCTTGATCACGCGTGGGCTTTTAGCGAAACCATTCAAAAATTTCCAAAATCACCTATACGGCCAGCTGGTTGTAATTTTTGACAAGCGCCAAATTTGCAAAGAAATTTTAAAAGAGTTACGCTTCAACATAATAAAGAATTTATTGTGTTGATTTTTTTATTGATAGTTTTATGACGATGTGTAATCTTAAAAAGCGTTTGATACGTGCGGCAGTACTCCTGCAAGCGATGTTCTTGAACGACTGAAAACAAATGGCAAAGCAATGAAAATTGCAAGAGACAACTAACAATAAAAAAAGATCAGAAATATAGTTCGGTATTTTCATTCACGAAAACAAGTATTTAAGTGTCTCTGAGAATCCTGAGTCTTTAAGCTTAAAGATTAACTTTAAGCCGCAGGCCTCCCGGTATTTGCTGTTTTCAAAGATGAACTCGCGACAAGAAAATCGCTCAAAGCTTTCTTTCTGCAGCCAAAATAATACCTAGATATTCTTCAGAACGGTTTTTCTTTCTATTTGCGGTCAAATATCGACTAAAGGCTTTTTAAAGTTCTGTAAGCTTATATCAAACCTCATACTAGGTCAGATCAGTGCCTCAAATCTTAATACAAACGTGCATAAACTAGCCTCATAGAGTGCGCTCGACTTCATGAAAATAGATATAAATACAATAATTACTCAGGCTTACCATATTTCGAGATGCAGCTCCTGAAAGCTATCAAGTAAGGCCAGAATCGCTTGAGCCTTTATAACCCTCTTACGCATCCAGCAAGGTGAAAAACAAAAACGATGCCATCGGAAATCGGATTTCCGACTTTGACAAGCAGCGCATTTCTCAACCCAAAGTTCAATAAGGAAACCAGTCGTGAATAGCACTTCTGCTATTGGTAGCAGCTGTGTTTCATTTTGTACGTCCAGTGGAAAAAGACGGTTAAAAACATCGCAAGTTGTCACAAAACTCTGTCAGCTTCAGCTTTCGAAGCAAACAAGTTTCAAGATGCTGTATGAATTTTCCGCATGAACTCACCTGT
Organism: Porites divaricata; assembly: GCA_038088405.1. Classification (NCBI taxonomy): domain Eukaryota; kingdom Metazoa; phylum Cnidaria; class Anthozoa; order Scleractinia; family Poritidae; genus Porites; species Porites divaricata. The sequence goes on from JBBMOI010000021.1 coordinate 4,330,214, forward strand.
CAAATTTTGACCAATTAGGGCATAAAAATTGGACGTGGAGCGTGACCAGCGCGTGACTATGGTGAGAAAAGTGAAAAGCATCTGTCTTCCCTGCTTGCATTTTGAAATAACTGGCTGAATTTTTGCGTCCGAGTTCAGTTTGAAATCAAAATGTTAATAGTGCTGGGCCACAGTGACATAAACACAACATATTTCATATAAATTTTAAATAATAAACTTGAGCCTGCAATCATCTGAAAACTAGTAACTTGTCAGCGGATAACTTAAAGAAAACTCTACCAGGATGGGTCAACACCTGAGCCCGCGATACAGCCAGGTGAAACTGGTCAGCGGATACCTTGTTTTGACAGCTGTCAATTGATTACAACATTGATGTGCAATCAGTTTTTTCCTGGGGTCCCAAAGTAGCTAGAAAGTGTGAGAGTAAACATTGGTATGCCTGGGTTGCGGACTGACGGTCGGGCGGGCGGTCGGTCGGTCGTTGTGCGGTCACGTGAGTACCAAATTTTCTCGGATGGGTAGTTTACCACGTTTTCTTACCCATGGTGCTCCGCAGGCGCGCCAGAGGTCCGCTATTACCTAAAAGAAGAAAATACACAAGGCTTACGCAACAGTTTTTCAAGTTCCGGGGCCACTGGATTCAAGTGCATAGCAGAGCCGGGGGTTGGGGTGGTACTGTTCCTGTTCCATAGGTTTGCAGGTAATGAAAACTTTGATTGCCTCAGCTCTGTGTTTGGTAACTCACTCTTGTGCAAAAAATAGCCGTGAAATTGCAGACAGGTTTCCAAGTGCAAAAAGCACTGAAGAAATAGCAGGGAAACGCCTTGTCATTTTCAAAATTTTTTGGCATCTTTTCGCCTTCGATGATTACTTTATCATTATTATTATTATTATTATTATTATTATTATTATCATCATCATTTTAATTATTTCTCGCAAAACATGGGGCCCAAGGTCCCCCTGGCCCCTCCCCCTGTGCTGGCTTTGTACAAACATTCATTCATTCATGACCTGTAGAACGATTTTTGACCACATAGTCATGAATTTTGCTATCTAGTACCGTACATTTTGGTTAATTGTTTTATATGTTTACAGAAAACTACATGAATGTTGATAGCGAGTTTTAAGCTGTTGTCACTTTTCATTTTTATTAGGCAATCATTGGTAGAGTTGCAGGAAGATTCCGTTCCAAAGTGGTTGAAGTCTCAGATAGAAGGGTAATGACACTCCTCAGACATCTTGAAAGCAAAGACGACCCAAAACTTGAAAACACACTATCTCGTCCCTCAAATTGACAGAGCAGAAAGGCCTTAAAAAAATAGTTTCCCTCTTTTCCATTGCTCTGGTGGCCTCATCACTCATTTATGCATGTGCTCTTTTACAAACGCCTGCTACACAGTCTACTGTCTAGCGCAGTGACTGGTTTGATTTCGCTATACAGTCCACACTGCATGGTTTCACCTTAAATGTTTTACCATAAAGGTTGTAAAGGCGAGGAGAATATTGCATTTGCTATCACCCAGGCTTAAGTGTTGGAATGTGATGCCAGTGTTAGTGTGAGCTGTGTATCTGAGGGCACTACTAATAATTGAAAATTTGCCTTTGTTTTTATCCCGTGGTGAAAAAAATGCACTGTGACTTTAACAATGCTGAATTCCTAAAAATACAGCTAAGTGTACACTCTGAAACACTAAGTACAGAGCAAACATTAAATATTTAAAGTCATCTGTGTTTAGCTGTTTATTTTTCAAACTATTAGCATTCTTTAAACAACTGTTAGCCTTTGTACAGACTCCCCCTCCCTTCATATCCCGATTTTTTCCTGAGAAGAGTGGTCATCTGTACACAGGCTAAACAACTGTTTGTAAATTGAAAACTGATCTGAGAGTATAAGTGGAATTTGTAAGTATTAAGCGCTATTAAAGAAAAAGGTTGTACTTTTCAGGTACGAATGATGAATGAAATATTAAACTGCATCAAACTGATCAAGATGTATGCTTGGGAAAAACCATTTGCCAAGGCTGTAAGTGGTATGTGCATTTTTGTTATTAATACATTGTTAAGTCTAATAATTAAAACTACAAGTTTCAGCTGTATAATTATCTCAAAAGAAGCAATTACAACTGCCGTCAAAAATACAGAAAGTTTTTTTGTGGAAAAAAAACTTTTGCCCTCAGTCACGGTTGAATGGTTTTCCACACAAATCCTTGTAAATTTTGATATTTTCAAACTGTCTTTTTTTTTGCAATACAACTTTATTGAACATGTACACGTACAGTTGACATTCACAAAAAAAAATGCAACAAAACGAAAACTACAACTTGAAGCTGACAAAAAAGTAACCTAACACAAAAAAAAACATTAGTGGTAACTAAAATTAAATGGATGCGCAATCAGTTAAGTAAACAGAATTTCATACCGTATTTAAAAGAGACTGAAAAACAGACCATTTTCTTCTGAACTCTTTTTCGCGACCAGTCGTACAGGAAATATATTTTTCTAGACTAATTTTATCACGATCTAGGGAAACAAATTCATTCAAGATGTAAAATTTACCGTTAAGAGCTTTTACGTAAAGAAAATACTTACCTAAAATTACTAAATGATTGAAGGCTGATTTTGAGTTCACCATGCGCGAGGCCCAAACTAGAAACTCCTTCCAGAAAAAAGTGGCTTGCCCGCACTCAGTGAAAAGATGCACAGCGTGGGCAGTCTTCTTTCTTCATTTTAAATAATAAGCTCTTAGTGCACAGAATAGTGTGAATAATTTTGTACTGTAACATTGATAGCTTTACTTCTTTTGTTACTTCAAAAAGCAATATATATACTTTTCTCAAATCATCCTTCTGGTAGCCAAAATTTAAGAGTCTTCTCACATTTCGGCGGAGACTTTGATCGAAGAGACAGCAGCTTAGTATAAATGTTTTGCAAGTCATTTCCTCTATTAATATTTGCGGTGTTGAGCTTTGTTTGAGGAAGCAATTAAGGAGTTTTTTTCCAACTTTGAGGGATGGCGTTAACAAGGCTAAAGTACTGCAAGAAATTACATCTTACGTTAAATTTATTACGTAAAGAGTCGAAGGACGGAAAGCAGTTTTGCTGTGTATCAAAGAGGTCCTGAATTTTGAGAATTCCTGCGTAATGCCAATGCTGCAAATACATTGATTTCTTATTTAGTAAACTTATTATTCCAAACTATCTGTTCAAGAACATCGTTTTTGGTTTTTGGGTTAGAAGCTATTAAGTCTTGCCAAAATGCGACTATTTCGTGATAAAAAGCTGGAAGGCATTTGCTTAGATTAAGGTGACCGATGTCATAGTTACATTTGAAAAGCTCTGGGCCCCCAACATTCGCAGAAGGGACTTCGGGATTTACTGCCACGGAGCGTCTGAATTTGAGCAAAGTCGCTTAACCCAATTTAACTTTAAATCCTTGTTAAATAAAGAAAAGTCTTTCATCTCTAAGCCTCCCTCTTGCCTTGTTTTGATGAGCGTAGTGTATTTTATCTTGGGTGGTTTGTGGTCCCAAATAAAATCTAATACTATTTTGTTTACTTCATCAACAAGTAGTTTTGGAGTTTCCATTACACTGCAGATAAATGCCAGTTTGGAGAGCGCCAGGGACTTCACTAGTTTTATTTTGCCATAAACAGAAATGTCCCTTTGAAACCATATGTTTAACAGTTTTTTTAAGGAAATTAACTTATCCCAGAAGTTCTTCGGTAGAACCGTGTCACGCAAAATGAACACCAAGCGCGTAGACAGGCTCCTCACTAATTTGTAAATTTGAAATTTTATCTTTTCTATGGCGACATGAACCAAGCCATAACAGTTCCGATTTTAATTCGTTTATTTTAAGACCAGAACATCTTTCAAAAAGGCCTAGCAATTCAAATAGCGGCATGACGGAGTCAATGTCACTCGATCGAGCTGTCGTGTCATCTGCATTCTGAGATAATTTTATTTCCTGAGATCCATTGTGCTCAATTTCAATTCCTTTAATCATTTTGGAGCGTCTTATGTTTTGCGCAAGGACCTCAATGGCTATAACAAATAACATACCCGATAGTGAGCACCCCTGTCGAACACCTCTTTCAAGTAAGAAGGGTTCCGACGGGTGACCATTGTTCAAAACACAACTGGAGATATTATGATAAAAAACATAAACCCACTGGCGGAGATGAAGGCCAAAGTTAGTTGCTTCCAGGCATTTTTGAATGTAGTTCCATTCCACCAAATCAAAAGCTTTCTCAAAATCTAAGAAGACGGCCACGCGTGGAATATCCTTATACTTGGTGTATTCCATTATATCTAAAATCAATCTGATGCTTTCACCTATGAACCCTCCTTTTACGTAACCTGTTTGAGTGGGATTGATCAAATGTGGAAGTACCTTTTCTATACGGAGAGCAATGGTTTTTGTTGCAATCTTGTAATCTACGTTGAGTAAAGACACAGGTCTCCAGTTTTTTTAAAACTGGGTATCCTTTTTTTCTTTGGAATCAAAGATATAATCCCTTGTCCTTGAGATATAGATAGACTTCCAGTATTGAAGGCGCAGTTAAAGCTGTTGACGACATAGGTGCTAATAATGTCCCAGAAAGCTTGATAGAATTCTGTTGTTAGCCCGTCAGAGCCAGGAGATTTGTTATTTTGTATCATTGATAATGCTCTTGTACATTCAGCTAAAGTTATCTCTCCTTCACAAGTACTGGCCATCTCTTCAGGTAGTTGAAAATCTACATTAAAAAAATCACTGAACTCCTCACTATTAGGGTCCACATTCCTATTTTCAATTCTTTAAAGAAATTCCGCTCTTCTTTAAGAATTTCTTTTGGATCATTAATCCTAGTGCCGTTGTGGTTAATCAAAGATGATATATGTTTTTGCTGGTAGATTAATTTTTCTAAATTAAGAAAGTATTTGCTGTTTTTTTCTCCATGCTCATACCAGCGGGCTCAGCTTCTTATAGTAGCACCACGTGCTTTTTCAGTTTGAAAATCAGAAAGTTTGATTTTGACCCGTTCAAGTTTGGCTTTGTCATCTTCACTGTATGCTGCAGTCTGAAGTTTAGCGCTCAGTTGAGCAAACCTAGATGTGAGGGGTTTCTCTTCATGGCGGTTACGCTTTGCTTTCAATTTAGAAAACCGAACTGTCAAGCCTCTGATCTCCCTCTTGACCATTTCCCAAAATAGACCTTTGTCTTCGACCTCTGTACTTTTCAACGAATTCTGGAATTTTAGAGCGTTATAAAGCAACGTATTCATTGTCAGATAACAAAGAATTATCAAACTGTCGTTAAATCTTTCCCTTACCCAACCCACGGTTGTGTTCTCCCAACGTCCCACGTGGGATTGTATGTGATGTATTGCTTAAGCATTCATAAAACCAACTTTTCCTTTTGCTTTTTGCAGCTATTCGTCGTGCCGAACGTAAAGCCCTTGTAAAGGGTTCTTTTCTCCAGGGATTGAACATGGCGGTGGCCTTAATTATTCCAACTATGGCAACAGTGGGTACATTTTGTGTGCATGTTGCCGCTGGTAAAGATCTCAGTACCTCACAGGTGTGTATTAAACAGTTCTATCTTGATTTTATTGCTGTTATTTGACATACATTTCATTCATAGAGTTTTATGCTTTCAGGCATTCACAGTGACAACAATATTCAGTGTTATAATATTTTCTTTGGCTGTTTTACCATTTGGCATAAGAGGTATTGCTGAGGCCAGGATTGCACTTAAGAGAGTTCAGGTATTCAAATTTAATCCTATTAAAACGGTTAAGTTAAATGAATTATCTTATAATTATTGTTTTGTCATGTTTTTTTAAAAAAAAACTGTCCTAAAACATTATGAAGAGCAACTGAACAAGTTCCTGGTGTCTTTTTTTCTACCAATTAATTGAATTAATGTTTTAGTGTAGTGAAAATATTCTGTACAATAATTATTATGCTATTGATGATTTTTAAGATTAAATAAACAACTTTAAATTTATAATCATTCACATCTACTTTTTAGGGAAGAAATCCCACCTATTAAAAGTAACAGTGTGTTATTATCCTAATTTTCTTGAGAACATTTGTGTCTGTCATAAAAAACACTCCCTGGTTGGAGATAAATTTTCAACCAAAACATATTGGATGGATTTTAAACCTCCTGAGTACACAGTTGTAGTCAGTTTTTGTAAAAAACGAGTGCAGTGTTCCATTGATTTTAATGACAGTCAATGGCTATTTTGTAGAGTTTGATGGTGATGGAGGAACTTGAACCTTTTGTTGAGAGGCCTTCAGATCCACTAGTGTCTGTATCAATATCAGAAGCAGCATTTGCTTGGGACAAGGTGCATGTTTCATTCTTAACAGGATATAGATACAAATGTAGAACATATCATAGGAAGCATGTTATAACTTAATTTTGCGTTCAAGGTAGGGTTGTGGATTTGTTCTTTAGTTTTGGTATAAGTGTTGAGATTAGTAAGTGGGAATAAAGAAAACGTGAAACATGAATCGACCGTCAAAAGTGAGACAAAAATCACCACATTTTCTTAAGGGAATCCTGTATCCAGGCGCAATTTGATAGCAACAGATTTTGTTCTTAAATAACCACCAAGTGAGGGTCCGAGGGAAAGGGCGACGAATTCTATCATGAAACTGCCGATCTTCTCAGTGATCAGAGAAATGATTTTTCTGATGTGAAAAATGTTGTTCGTATCTCCAGCTGGCTATAACTCAGTGTGTGAGCAAAAAAATAATACATGATGTGGCCGCTTTTCTGCGAGTATGCCTTTGTTTGTGTGTGATGAAAATGTTTTGGTGCATAGCTGTCAGTATAACGAAAGTAATGGATTGTAGAATTAACTTCGGTTTCGCTGTAACCTTAATTTTTTGCCATTATTATTTTATTTCACTTTGCTATGCGTTACATTGTTGATATCTACCTTTGATCTCAAAGTAACGTGATGACACTCTCAAAGGAAGAAGTATGTGCCCTTGCGCTGGACACTCTGTTTGGTAGTGGTTTTTGGGTGATAGCTACGTTTTTTAAAAGATGTTGATGCACAGGATAGTCAGGTAAAATAGCTACCTATATACTTACAGGTCAAACCAAGGGCACAAAATAAAGGCAAAGGAGGCTTTGGAGCTAGGAATGACTTAAAACAAGATGATGGTCAGTGCTGAAAGGATGTCTTCTTACGTTGTATTAAATCCTCATACTGACTTATCTAATTTTATAAAGTAGATACAAATGATGACAAAGCAATTTGTCACTCCTGGTTACCTCAGCAGATACGCAGCTTATTGAAGCAAAACATACTGTTAGAAAAAGGAAAGAAAGTGGACAGAAGAGTGGAGCCAGGCGGAATCCTCCCCGTCTTGAAGTCAAAACCATGCTGGAACCAGCACTGTTTGATATTGATCTCACAGTTCACAAGGTAGATTAAATGAATGGAGTGTGTTTAGCCCTTTTACCCGCTTCTATGATTGGTTTGTGTATTTATGGTCATATATTTCGTTTACTGTGGTTTTCTTTGCATTAGTATTATGTTGCGGTGCATTGTTAGCACTGTGCTCTGAAAGTGACTCTTGTTATTTTTCTAGAAAACACTTGTTGGAATTTGTGGCAGTGTGGGAAGTGGCAAGAGCTCACTTTTACAGGCTCTCCTAGGGCAGGTACGTAAATAGTAAAGTTGTCTTAAATGGGATCTTGGAGAAAGAAACCAGTATGAAGGCACTCCTTGAGCTGGCTCATGTTCTGTTGTGTTTCCTCTGATCTTTGTCTCATTCTTTGATTTACATGTGGAGTGTAATTATACCTTAATCCGTCAGACAAACTGCCTTGTGTAGCACTGCCCAAATATTGATTTTAAAAGTGTCTTTATACTTCTGTTGTAACATGTTTCTTGTTAGATGAGAGTACAGAAGGGTAATGTGATGCTGGGAGGGTCAACAGCTTATGCAGCTCAGCAGGTTCGTACCATTCCTACAGTGATTTTTGTCCCATTTGCACTTCTTTGTTGTTTGCATACAAACTCAGCCGATCTGATATACTCAGACAATAGTCTCCAAAAAACAACAACAACTACTACAAAGCAGAACAGAAATTAGACAATTTGCTTTGATGGTACTTTGTCGTAGTGTACCTGTAGGCTTGGTGCCTTTTACAAGCCATGTATTTGTGACAGCAACGTGGCCTGATACTGCTTAGATCTAGCTTTACAAGTAAGAATTTTTGGGTTTTTTATGATGCTAACACGAGATCGGTTAAAGTGGCATTGGGGCTGTAAAATTCTAAATGTGAACTGTGATTCTCGATTAATTGTGTGAATTATAAAGTTTTGGTTTGAAAACCTGAGTTGAGTAAGTGAAAGATTTATTTGTCCACGCCTAAACGAATATAGCGAAGCCGACCAAAAATTGCTTATAGACTTTCACAAGCAAGTTGCTTATGGATAGTTTCCCCCAATATTTGATTGGCCCAGAGACCATTACGTTATCTCCAGGCCCCAGTTGTTGAAACGTTGGATAGTGTTCTTCACCGAATAAATCAATTTCCAGCGGAAAAGTATTAGGGGGACCAATTGCGTTATCCACTGGATGATAGTGCTATCCACATTTTGAACTGCTTAGGCCCGATAACTGTCTGCTCTACTTAGGTGCAGATTAACCGCTGTCTTTGGGGACAATGGTGACTTTGCGCCCCCACCACCGCCTCCTTACAAGAGTGCAAAGAAAAACATACATACAGGGAGAAAGATGGAACTATTACGTGGACGATGTTTAACAAATACAGTGATTTGTCTCGCAGATAACTATTTTTTTATCGCCAGTAACAAGTCGTGATATTTCGCTAGATATATACCCGTTTGGCAGAGTGCTGTGGAGGAGTATAAAAAAAAATTCAAACTTTCCATTGAAAGAAAGGTAAAACTGTTTAAGGCTTTGATGATCACCTGATAAATTCTATCTGGTTATAGGCATGGATAATGAATGCAACCGTAAGGGATAACATTCTGCTAGGAAAACCATATCATGAAGCACGGTAATACAGTTAATATTCTGTTAATTATACAGATACATATACCTAATGATAACAATATCCCTCCTCGCTACATACACTTATTGATTTAGTAACGTCTTGCCATCAATATATAGTGCAGTTTTAAGGACGATCATTATCGAAAGTTGTTTTGCCTCATGGTGACAATGTCAGGGAATGAAAATAACAAAAACCAAGAAAAAGCGAGGACAGAATTATTAAGTAGGCATATTTGGTCATTTCTTAAAAACCTCATGCGTACAGTTCATCTTGGAACGTAAGTAAAGTAATGAATAATTTTGCTTGGGCAAGGAGTATAAGATGGCGCATGTAGTCTAATAGGACTCTACAACAGGACACCGAATGGTTAAGTTAAATTAGTACCTTGTATTTGGGTGTAAAGAGGGTTGTTGTTTAGTTGCTTCCAATGCAATCATACCAACATTAGACATATCCGAGTTTTGGTCTGAACTTATGATGTAAAGTAGAACGGGTACTGCATGTACTACTTTCAAAACAATTATTTATTATATATTTTAATTTTGTTGTCAGGTACAATGCAGCATGTTTTGCCTGTAGCTTGGAACAGGACTTGAAGATTTTACCCATTGGTGATCAAACAGAGGTAAATAAAAATACAATCATAAGTATATTTTGAAGTTATTTTCTCTGTGTCTTAATATCCTCGTCTTTAATATATCACTTATAAATACTACATTTAACAATTATTGCATGAGGCTGAGTGATTATCTGAAGAGTTATGGAGATCTCGGAGGTTCGGCCTCGGCGGATAACACCCTCGGAGATATGCATAATTCTTCAGATGATACAGAAGCCGAATTCAATAATTGTTTTATTATTCATTCAAAATAATTCCTAGTTTATAAACAACTAAAACATGCTTACCTTCATCGATGTTAAGTTCATCTTCGAAAGTGCATGTTTGACGACAAGTGTAGGAGATAAAGGTTATTCAGTTCTGCAATATTTTACAAATAGCAGATGTCGTCCGTCGAGTTGTCTTCTTGCTGTTCTTGCTATGTTTTTAGCCAATAGTTCGCCTATTTCTTCTTCGTGAAACGAGTAAAATGTTCCGCCATTTTGTACTCACTACCAAACAAACTTAACTTCATCCCCTGGTCTTCTCGGTTAACTGTTCAGTTTGTGGCAATTATGCTGCACAGTTGACGTCATTTTTCACATATCGCAAAATTCTTCCAAATTTGGTCGAGAGTAGCTGGTTATAACGAGTTATGTGTGGGATTTTAGCCAGTCAGAAACGGAGAAATATTTTGAAAGAATAATAATTTCTCTTATATATAGCCTTTCTTGGGTAGGGGGATAAAGTTTATGCCCTGACTGATATGTGACCGGAATTATACTTGACTTTAAAAATACCAAGTGTACATGTTGAATGAAAATGTCATGCCTGCCTTTTCGTGATGTTTATGGTTTTGGTTCTTTGGGGTTTAGCTTGTTCTGTTTAAATGGAACAATTTGTAAGCTCCAATGGATGCCTTATATTGTGTTCAATCGACGATGCATTTGGAAAATATTCCAAAGGAGTGTAGGTGACAGTTGTTTATTCAAACGTCATCTGCATATTTCCAGTCAAGGTAAAGCCCAATTCAGAAAATTCCTCATAATTTCACTGTTTCATTTTTCACGCAGTTATGACCATAAATTCCTGTTCCCGGACACTGTTAAACAAACGATCAAGGACACATTGCCATGTACTCGTATAATAATCGCAGAGGCTGGAAGAGCTGTGCCGACAACTTTGAATTTATGTCCTTGCTGATAACAGCAAGTGTTTGCCAATAGGGATCATTGTTGATTAAACGTGTTGATAAAACTTGTGTGCTGCGGGAATGTTTATTTAGTTGTTTCTGTTTGGTGTAATTATTTGTAGGTTGGAGAGCGAGGAATCAACCTTAGTGGAGGGCAAAAGCAGAGAATCAGCTTAGCAAGAGCTTTGTATGCTGACAAGGTGATGGTTATATGTAGCCTGTTTTATTTGGTGTTGTTTTGCGAGTAGTGTTAACAGAGGCCTAGGCCAATCGTCAAAATTTTCATGAGTCGAACCAAACTTAGTGAGTTAAGTTCATGAAAAGTTCAACGTCTGGCTAAATTAAGGTGGTCTGAATGAGTTTGGATCGTCCAACGCGTTCTATCCATCTGGTTCAGACGGATAGAACATCTAAAGATCGTCTCCGACACAAATGTCGTTCTTCATATACGACGATTTAAACTAATAAATTGAAAATAGTTATGTATGTTCAGCCTCATTTGGGACAAAATATAGTTAAAATCGCTTTTATGTCTGATTTAGTTTATTGGTTCAACGCGTCCTAAGTTCGACTTCTGACCCAACAGACGATTTTAACTTAATTTAGGTCGACCCAAATTAGAGTTTGGTTCGTCTCACGAAAAGCTCCAAGTTTGGCCTAGGCCAGAGATGCTTTTGATGATGCGAATGTTTGGCTGATGGCAAGTCGTTTCCAAACATGTTTGTCCGCTAAAATGGAGTACGAAAGCTAAAGAGACCCTGGTTCCCAGGCTCCTCTTTTTCCCTGTTTCTCAAATTAGAGACGACTGGAAAAAGGAAAACATCTTAATTAGATATAAATTATTTTCTTTGCAGGACATATATTTGTTGGATGACCCGTTAAGCGCAGTAGATGCCCATGTCGGACTTCACATTTTTAAGCACTGTATTAAAGGATCCCTCCGGAACAAAACCGTCCTGTTTGCCACACATCAGTTACAGGTAATGCCGTGCTCTGTCTAGTGTGCTGGGGTGTTTTATGTGAACAACCTATGAATTTGTTGGTGAGGAGTTGCAGTCTTCGACCTTGTTAAGTTCTGTCCCCCACAACTCGCTCAATACATACATTTTACACATGAATTTTATAAACAATAAACTGGCAAATTACTTTTATGGCGATTAAAAATGTTCACTTTTTTTTACAAAACTGTTGGATTTTTCTCTACAGTACCTTAGCCAATGTGACATTGTGTTGTACATGAAAAATGGCACGATTGCTGAGAGAGGAACTTATGAAGAACTCATAAGGAACAATGGGGTAACAAACTATAACAAAATAACTGATTCGCCATGATAACACAACATGAGACACGGTGCCCGAGTGGTGACTTGATTTGGGCTGGTCCCGCTCGATAGTACCGAGTTCAACTTCTCGGCCACGCTTGCGCAACTGTAAATAACCAAATGGTATGGCTCCTTTCAGTTATGGTTATCTTTGAGTTGGATCTTTTGTGTGTGATTTTCTCTCGGAGTTGGTGCCTGCTAACAAGATGGAGGAACTAGACTGCCTTCTTGAACGCACAAAGCATCTGAATTAGCATTTGTAGACTTTATTGGCTGTTTTCACACTAGAGTCTGTCTCAGACGGATAATCCATCTTCAAAATCCGTCAAAATTGATGGAAAACAGATGGATGAAGTCAGGCGGATTGTCCATCCAAAATTAAGACCGTTCCATTTTGAAATTAAGACGTATTATTATTCATTCAAAATATTTCCCCGATTCTGATTGGCTAAACGCACACTTTTAGTTCATTAGCAAGGAAATGACGTCAAAAATGCAGCGTTCTTGCAGGTTAATGCACATTTAACCGAGAGGACCTGGGGACGAGGTTGAGTTGTTTTGGTTGTGAACTTGAAGAATGGCGGACATTTCACTCGTGCAAGAGTAAGAACTAGGCGAAAAAATAGCTACAAACATGGCAAGAACAGCAAGAAGACAACTCGAAGGGCAACATCTGCTATTTGAAGAATATTTGCGGAGCTGAGCAACCCTTAAGAGCAATTCTCTGTAAGAATCAAGCAAAGTGGGAAATGAAAAATTTTGACCTCCCCTCAAATTTTGCATGCAATTAGATATTGTGGGGGGATGTCTAAAAATGCACTTTGTTTGGGTTGCTACTTTATTGTTGTCATGGTAACACCAACTGTTTGTTGGTGGCAAAATATCTAATATTTAACTAAGAAACTGTTGTAAAAAGTGCAAAATGTGTAGCTCTGTTTCTCAAGTCCATTAAAACGCTACAACCCAAGACTTTAAGCAGATATAATACCATCATTCTAGTTTACATTTGTGTATATTGCTCTTTATTATATCAAATTTGCGTGTCATAAACGGTTAATCAACTACATAGAGTTTCGGCTATTTGAGTTGATGGCTAAAATATGGTTATCCTTTCCCTGAATTTCTCCAAAAGTACGGCAGTTCAAGAGCTAACACTACGCAGGCAGTTTACACACATATCCTAGTTACTAAGTCTGTAAAAATCTCTGCGGGGCGGGCTCTTCTGTTTGCAAAGGCAATTAACGAACAAACGCCAAATTTCAGTTTTTGTATATTTCAACGCAGTTGACAGTCTATCTACTAGCCAACAAAATTTCTAAAACACTGAAACTACCTTCATTATCAAAGAATATTATGTACTGAGTCATTTTATGATAGAAGAATTATTACTGGCTTTCAGTTTTCTAAACAATATCGATCAAAATAAGGCTTACTTTACGGTTTTCTCTACTTCACCGCTTGAAGCGTAGCATTTACATTCAACGAACACTCGGTTTCTCGAACCATTCTCATGTGTCTGGTTGTGCTGTTTCCCATTGTAAACCATTGTAAGTCTCCTCAGTCACTTACAGCAAGTTATAAAGTGATACAGAAGCCGATAAAGAACTCATACACAAGTCCTTCGCAAGCCAAGCCACATCTTGTAAACACGCACGCTTCCACTTTGCATTTACGGTGTATTTCTTCATTAGATGCCATCAGTCGCTCCAGAGAGAGTTAAACCTCATTAGGTTTTAGTCATTAAGCCAAGCATTGGAATTATCTACGTATTAAAATCCGAAATCTCGAGTCGAGAAGCTCAGAAAGCTGAACTAGTGGTCACTCTTTGACATTCCAGTGAACATGCAACCTGTCCTGGTCAGCGGTGTTAATCGCGCAACATAAGCAATTTCCGGAAATTTCCGGTCATTTCCGGTAACATTGTTTTCCCCTCACTTCCCGGAGATGATGGGGAAAAAGGATCGCCTGATCGAAGGTTGCATGGAGGGTCAGACGAAATTTTTCCTTCTCAGTGAATGTAATCGCAATTTTTCTACCTATTTGCAAACTTACGGGCTTAGCAAATTTCGAAAAGGTATTACCAATGGAGTTGCATGCTGACTTCCTACCGTCTGCCGTGCAGGTATGTTCATTTTATTTTCTGCACTCTTCTGTTAAATACTAGTGGGGAAACCCTCAAGTAACTCTTATGGCCGCTCACCATAGAATTTGGAACATGTTGTACCAACACAAATTCGTAACTTGTACTTTGAAATACAGTAATTAGAAAATCTGGAACAACGGAATGTTGGGAACATGGACTTGAGATATTTAGATATATTTTAATATAGAAGAAAGCTTTTTTTTTTTTCACAGAAATCGGCTTTCGGATTCGTACATACATACACTCTCAAGCTAGTTTACTGTGGAATTTTTTTTAGCTAAAAGCAAGGCAGGCCACTTTTTCCTGGCCCTTGAATATCATGATAACATGAGGAGCATATTGTTTTGTAAGGGCTTCCGTACCTTCTTTAGGAGTTTTCGATTTTACACTTGTCGACGCAAGTAGCTTCAGAATTTGTTGTCTCCCTGTTGTCTCCTGACACGACTGACTGTCCCTGGGTTCTGGCTACAACAAAGTACTTTAAACGTATACCTGTACTTCAAGTCTCTAGCTTTCGTTATTCGGTATTAGGTGAATTATTTTATTACAACTGATGTTAAATTATCAATCTCAGTACACATTGCGCTGAAACTATATTGCTTTTATACATTCTCTTATACTCTTATTCTAGCTATATTTCGCATGTGTGGCCGGCGTAAAAGGGATTGAAGCGGGGGGTGGAATTTATGCAAGCGTGATCCAATAGAAACTCCGTGCAGGCTTAGCTACAGCTAAGGGCTACAGGGGTCAGCATTCAAATGAAGGAAAACGAGGAAAAGGTGAGAATGTACCTGCAAAGTGTCCCAACAACACGTACCGCAAGAAGACAAGCCGTCCAAGTAAAGTGTGATTTTGCAAAATTCTTTGTGAACAATTTACAACCCAAATAGTGACTAAAAAGGAATAGCCATCTACTGGGAGTTGAAACCTCTAACGGAGAGTGGAGACAAAATAACTTCAAATAACTTCTAGTCTATGTTCCCTAAATTTCCTTGTTCAAATTTTTGTTTTCTCCCCTAGTACTTTACAGAAGAGTGAAGAAAATAAAACGAACTTTATTACCGGCACGTCAGAGTAGGAAGTCGACTTCATCGGTAATACCTTTCCAACATTTACTGAGCCCGTAAGTTTGCAGATAGGTACAAACACCACGATTACTTTCACTGAGAAAGAATAATTTGGTTTCACTCTCTGAGCAAGGTAGGGATGTAACCTTCGATCAGGCGGTCCTTTTTCCCATTATCTCCAGGAGGCGAAGGGAAAAGGATTTTATTTCTACCGGAAATTGTTTATGTTGCATTGATTAACACCGCTGACCAGGACAGGTTGCATGTTCACAGAGATATCAACGTGTGTCTTTTTCAGCTTGCTAAGCTCGATTTTCGACTTGAAGTTTCGGATTTTATCAAATACGTTTGCAATTCCTATTGTGGGCTTAATGACTAAAACCTAATGAGGTTTAACTCTCTCTGGAGCGACTGATGGCATCTAATGAAGAAATACACCGTAAATGCAAAGTGGAAGCGTGCGTGTTTACAAGATGTGGCTTGGCTTGCCAAGGACTTGTGTATGAGTTCTTTATCGGCTTCTGTATCACTTTATAACTTGCTGTAAGTGACTGAGGAGACTTACAATGGTTTACAATGGGAAACAGCACAACCAGACACATGAGAATGGTTCGAGAAACCGAGTGTTCGTTGAATGTAAATGCTACGCTTCAAGCGGTGAAGTAGAGAAAACCGTAAAGTAAGCCTTATTTTGATCGATATTGTTTAGAAAACTGAAAGCCAGTAATAATTCTTCTATCATAAAATGACTCAGTACATAATATTCTTTGATAATGAAGGTAGTTTCAGTGGTTTAGAAATTTTGTTGGCTAGTAGATAGATTGTCAACTGCGATGAAATATACAAAAACTGAAATTTGGCGTTTGTTCGTTAATTGCCTTTTCAAACAGAAGAGCCCGCCCCGCAGAGATTTTTACAGACTTAGTAACTAGGATATGTGTGTAAACTGCCTGCTTAGTTTTAGCTCTGGAACTGCCGTACTTTTGGAGAAATTCAGGGAAAGGATAACCATATTTTAGCCATCAACTCAAATAGCCGAAACTCTATGTAGTTGATTAACCGTTTATGACACGCAAATTTGATATAATAAAGAGCAATATACACAAATGTAAACTAGAATGATGGTATTATATCTGCTTAAAGTCTTGGGTTGTAGCGTTTTAATGGACTTGAGAAACAGAGCTACACATTTTGCACTTTTTACAACAGTTTCTTAGTTAAATATTAGATATTTTGCCACCAACAAACAGTTGGTGTTACCATGACAACAATAAAGTAGCAACCCAAACAAAGTGCATTTTTAGACATCCCCCCACAATATCTAATTGCATGCAAAATTTGAGGGGAGGTCAAAATTTTTCATTTCCCACTTTGCTTGATTCTTACAGAGAATTGCTCTTAACGTGCACTGTTGGAGATGAACTTAAAGGGACACAGTCAGCTGATGCACATGCGCATTAGATGCCATTTCTTAGCTGATTTGCACGTCACAAGACACGAGCGTGAAACAGAAAGTGAGAAGCGTATCCGGAATACTCAAAACAAACCTTGTTGAGTTGAACAATTTACAAGCCCAAATCGTGATTATTGACCTTAAGCCACATCAGAGCACACATTTTTTATATACCATTGGATTTGTCCAGGAAAAGCCAAACATCGACGAATACTTCTGAACTCGATCATCAGTAGAGGTGAGGAATGACACGGAGTCGGCATGAATCATTGTCGAAGGTTCAAGGTCGAGAAAGTTTGATTTTCCAAACATATGTAACCTTTTCCATCGATTTTCCAAATACATATAATGATTATTTGCTCGCCAATGTTATTGATTCATTTCTTTTGTTATTTTGGTAAACGGAAGCGATTTCTCCCGCCCGGAGCCTACGCGTTTCTCACCTCTTCTGTTCATGTTCCTTTGGATACTGTTTTTAACCAAATAAGATAAATATAATAAATATAATGTCATAGGATGAGTTAAAGTCTGCTCAAAAAGTGGTTTTCTGTAAAAGATCGAGGATCAAATGAAACACTAGGAAGGATTGAAGCGGATTTCTAGATGTAGCCGAGGCGTTCATTTGGTTTCGGGTTGAGGTAAACTCTTTTCAAAACTGACAAAAGTAGTGTCCAGGTCAGCGCGGTCACATAGCTGACTGTGTCCCTTTAACATCGATGGATCGATGGAGGTAAGCATGTTTTAGCCATGTTTATAGACTAGGAATTATTTTGAATGAATAATAAAACAATTATTGAATTCGCCTTTCGTATTAGATGAAGAATTATGGAGATCTCCATAATTCTTCATAAGATACTCAGCCTCATTCATTAATTGTTAATTATCTGTCTGACGCGGCCATTAGGGCTAGACGGGGGAAAGAGGAAGGCCTGATTGCCAAATTCCAAGCCGGGCGAAGACGGTCGGGTTGCGAGGCGGCCAGCTTCATGGCACGCGAAGTGTTGAAGCAGGCAGGAAAATTCTCGATCGTGTTTTGAAAAGTGCAATGTAAGTGTAATGTAAGGTGTAGATTCCCTGAAGATTTTAGTAACGTTAGATTTCACGTGAAGTTTCATGTGACTTTTGATGACCTTTGTTGCAAACAAACCTTCAAAGTTCGGACATTGTTCTGCCACACTACTGTACTTGTACGAACTACAACTCGCTATTTCTAGTTCGCGCTAACCTATAAATGTTATTTCCCTTTCGCTGTTTGAAACTCCATAAGTTTAAGGTTCAAAAATGTCTAAGCAGAAGAATAAGAGCGATTTTAAGGCCAAGAGCATGGCAGAAGTGTAGGAACGAGGAGTGCTTGTAGTGGAAATTCTCGCCTCAGCAGCCGAAATGGTTTTATAAACATTGGAACTAAAACCGGTGATGTAGGCAAATTCGTTTTCTTTCGTTGGCACTTATAGCGAAAGCTACAACTAGTTTATAATAGCCTTGCTGTAAAATGACTCGTTTTGAATTCACTTTTCTCAAACGACAGCTCATCAGCAATAGCAATACGTTTCTATGGAACTGTTATTTAATTTTTTTTTCAGGAGTTTGCCACTCTGATTAGCATGTTTATTAAGGAAGTCGAAGAAGAGCTGTTTGATGAAGACATTGGTGAGTTTCTTCATTGTGGCGACCGTCAGAGAGGCGACGTAGCTCTGTCCTCGTTATCAGCAGATGACATAACTAAACTGTTTGAGCGGCAGATCTCGGCTAGTAGCAGGGGTAAAGGATTACGTAGGAGTTCGAGTGACAGATATCTTGAACCGTTTAAACTGAATGACAGGGTGAGCAGTAGGCGCCTTCGTGGCAGCTCAAAGCAGGGAAGATTGTCAGGTGACATTGAATCTAAATCCAGGAAAGAGGAAGAAGAGGCAAAGAAGGAAGGTGGGTTGACTGAGATAACGTTACACTTGGACTCACGTAGGCTAATTTTTGGGCGATTTCATCATACATTCAGCTGCTTTCCTTAACCGGCCTTTTATTTTTCTCACTTGATCACCCGAGTCTTTTGGAAAACTGTTTTTCGTTTTTTGTTTTTCTAGAACGTCTGTCCGCGGGCACGTGCCGACACAGAAAACATCACTGTATAATTATATAAACATGTATATTTCTTTTCGACTTCATAAAACTAACCATCCTCAGAAACTCAGGGGCAGATAGTGGGGGCGAGGGAAAGTCTAAACGGGCGGAAAAATATGGCATGAAGAAAAGTAAAGAATGGCAAGAGGAACCCCTGGGGACAATGTCTTGTTAGACTAGTTCCAAACGGTCGCCGCCGTTCTGCCTTCTTATTGAGGATGAAAACTAACCACACCCTTTGGAAGAAAGGGAGGTGGTCAAACGTCAGTACGCTGCAATTTGCGCCAGAATAGTACTGTCAAATCTCCTTTCCCCTGGCTACTTTGTAAACTAAATTCTATTTTTCGAGAGACGACTGTGACGAAGATAAGTATATAGAGGGTTGGGTTACTGTTGGGGCGGTCAGCTTTTTTCGTCTTTATATTGAAGCTTGTATGTTTGCAGCTGGGAGACTGACTCAGGCGGAAGACCGTGCAGAGGGAGCAGTGACATTTCAGACTTATAAAACTTACATGAAGTCAGGGGGAGGTAAGTGAACGAACTTCAAACGAAAAGACACGAGAATACGGGAGCGTCTTGTACGGTAACCGGAAGCAATTTTTTTCTCGACAGGCGTCAAATATGCCTCAAGTAGGGAGTTAAAATAACAACGACTGCGATGGCGGGGAAAACGACGCTTAAAAAGTGAATTCACATTACTTTCTGAGTCTTCCTCGCGATCATTCCAATTCATTTAAGAAGTCGAAGTAACCCCTGTCGTGCAGTAACCCCTGTCGGCAAAACGATGTACACAAAAGGAGTGTGATGCAAATTATGCAAACGTTTACAAGTTTTCCTTGTGTTTTATCAACCCTCGGTTTTTCACACTACTTACTGAAGTGTATCCACTTAACCGTCTACCATATTTTGTTATTTCTGTGTATTTATGGTTGTATTTTTCACCAATTGGATGTCGTGCCTGACACCAAATTTAAGGATTATATTGATCGTAAATTAAGCCTTCAGAAGTTGCCGAGGATAACAAACAATTGTAAAGTGCGTAAGTCGTGCAATGCTGTTTTAAACACTGGGACGCTAACCATGAAAAATGCAGCTAAATGTTCATGTAGTTCACACTAAGGCCCACCATGATCTCCTCTGCTAGATCGGCTTGGTTTAACAACTTTGCACGTGCATCATAATTTTTGTACTTTTTCGCACGACTACGGCGTGAAAATGTCTAATTTCATGTTTTGTGAAGGGCATAAACAGGTGATGAAGAAATTTTATCTCTTTCTAGTTCGCCTATATTTGCGAAGAAGGTGAGGTGGAATAAGCGCGAAAAATATTGTAAGAACGCGAGTTCTTTTTTACTTAGAAGGCGAAGTTTTCACTGCTGTCGTGAGGCATTGACGGGTAGCGGGAAAAATTAATTTCGGTCACCGTACCAGACGCTTCCGTAGTCGTTGCTTAAAGTCCCTAATAACTCTAAGTAGCCGCACAAGTGACACTGATAAATTCGTAATACAGTCGAAGCTCTCCTTGCGACCACTCTCGTAAGTGACCAGCTCTAGTTACGACCACCTTTGTGAAACTCCGTTTGAACTCTGACCTAAAATTTGTTATGAAAACCTCTCGCAAGCGACCGCGACCACTTTTGGGATTACCTAACTGGACGTTTCCTTTGTTTTTAATAGTCTTATTCATAGTAATCAAGACTTAAATGAAACTGCACACTGCGCTAATGGTCTAAGACATTGGACGTAAAGTTTAGCCGTGTCTATAGGCGAATCTTTGTTTACACTTTTTTTCCTCATTAACATATGCTTATCACTATCTGATGACGCTAATAAAATAAAAACTCTGAATATGAAAGGGCATAACAGTTTCAGTTATCTCTGAAAATTTGAACCCAATAAACCGAATGGTTTCGGAGAAATTCTCTTCTGGAAACTTACAGAGAATGTATGGCTCATTAACTTTTTTGCCACACAGCAATTTCGCAGTTTTTGATTGCTGATATTTCCTTCAATATTCTTTGCAAAGAGCTGAAAATATTGCACAAATTGCTCAACTTAACCAGCACATTTAACTTTTGCATTTAGTTGATATACGGTGTCGGCCTCTATGAGATAATTCGTATTCTGATGAGGAAAAAAGTAAACAATGACGTCAGCAAAGATTCGTCTATATCAGATGTAAAGACACTCACTGAATTAAACGAAATTTCTTTTTTTTTTTTTGTTCTTTATGAATTACTAGCGAGTTTCTGAAGCTCTCGTTTGCTCTCACCCTCTATTGTTTTATTTTGCGGTCGCTTACGAGAACTCATTCTACTAAGTGACCAGCCTTAGTTACGACACCTTTTTCGAATTTTCGAGGGGATCGCTTACGAGAGCTTCCACTGTATTTCAAACTGTTCAGTGGCATTTTAGTAACTCTTGTAATGGCAATCGGGTGCGTTATAACCAGTGAAATAACACAAGGGAACTTAAAGGGACAGGTTCACGGTTCAACGCATGCTCATTTATCAAAATGCTGTTTTTCTGCCAGGACACGAAGTATCGTCTATGCAAGTAATATGATCATGTCATAGTGTTGTCAAAGAACCAATCTACACACTCCCCTGAGAGTTACTTGCACTTGATCAACTTAACTATTTGCAAATAGCTATAAATTAATCAACCATGGGTTAAAACCTTCGGGTCAACAATAAATTCAACGTTGGTAGTGTTGGCATAATCCACTAATTTTTTCTGCGATTTTAATACTCCTCAATCCTACTTCAGGTTATTCTTAAACACACTTCTACTATGAAATACACTCTGAGATCGGGATGTGAATGGGATTATTAACTGATAGAATTGATAATAAGTTGGAAAAAGTAATTTAATCAATGAGCATGCGCTGAACCGTGAACCTGTCCCTTTAACTCCATGTTTTAAGGGCTTATGCTGGAGGAGAGTATCCCCACATACGTAGCAAAATTAAATCTACATCATAACTATTTTTGTTGTCATTTGCGTTGTGAAGCTCCTATTGCCCTCGCCTTTGAATTCAATGTCAAAATAACAAATTGGCTATAGTCAGGTGATCCCCTTTAAGCACAACCTTCCGGTCTTTTATTTTGCAGGTTACTGTGTCTATCTGTTCTTAATTTTGTTCACTGCTCTCTGTCTGTGTGGAATGACCTTCATTGATACGTGGCTTGGGATCTGGTTAAACGCTGCCGCTGCTCAGGTGAAACAACTCATTTCTCAATATTTCTGATAAGTCGCCCCGTTAAATAAAATTTAATGTTACGGCTGGCAAACTAACTTATGTTTAACTAATACACAGATGGCGAGGCTTATTTCCCCATTGTGCGGGAAAATAGGTCAATCGCGCTGTTTGTTCCATGCATGGAGTCGACCATGGTTAAGATTCCGTAGATTTTATTTTCACGAGATCGTATCGCTTAGCGTTTCTGTTTATGACCCCAACTCTGTCGTCAGAGACAAATATAAACTTATCCCGGTTCAAACGAATCCAGTCAGGCTGAAACCGCGTAAAAAGTTTCAATCGCCTACACGAATTCGCAAATACGTCGAACCCAAAAGAGGTGAGTGGGTTCCCTGTAAAAAAATATCTGGATTCGTTTGGAAATGGCATTAGGCTGCGTCCACGCGGATCCGGATATTTTGGAAACCGCATAGTTTTTTACACGAATGCAGTGAATCCGCACACCGATTAGATACCGAATTGTTTTGAAGCTATTCTCCAGAGTGGTTTTAAATCCCGCCCACACAAACCCGGGTAAAAAATATGCTTTTTCAAAAATGTCCGAACTCGTGTGGACGTGGCCTTAAATCTTAAGCGGGATTCATAAACTATATACGCGTATAGCTGTCGCGTTTGTCCGTTGGAATTTGTTATTGTTCTTTGGCTTAAAAAAATGAATACATTTATTCTAGCGGGCAAATGTGTCGGCCATACGTGCATATTACAAATGAATCAACCCTTGGGCCCTGTCCACACGAATACTTTCGAACTCGCGTACGTTTTTATATGAATCCGCCCTCCGTCCACACGAAGCCAGTGAATCTGCAAACCAAAATCCCATATTTTTTAAACCGCGCTCAAGACTGAATTTTTTGGATCCGACGGGTTTGGTGAATTCGTGGGGACGAGTAAGGCCACTTCTACACGAATCCGGAAACGCTGAAACCGTACACTTGTTATTTGCGTCAACTTTGTATCCGGTTTCAATCGTCTATGTGGATACGAATTATAAAAGAAAAGGTATCTAGAACGTGGTGTCAAAACGAAGTGGATTCACTGGTTTCTTGCGGGCGGAAGGCCGATTCGTTAATATATTAAGACCATTTAAAATGCGGTTTCAAAAATACTCAGATTCTTGTGGACGGGACTTCTGATACATCATAGTTAAGATCCAAGTTAGCATTTAATTTTGTTCCTTTAATTAAAAGAACATGCCAGAACGCTTGGTTTTTGTGTAGTCACTGAAGTAATAACTATGTTTGGTTTCCTTTTTTCACAGAATTTAACAACGCCTGAAAGGTCTGGGATCATGGCTGACAATTCTTCAAATAACTTTTATATGCTTATTTATGTTGTATCATCCTTAGCTTTCTTCACAGCTGTGTTGATGAAAACTTACTTTTTTGTGCATTTGACTCTGAAATCATCCTCTCAACTTCATGACAAAGTGTTTGAGCGAGTTTCCAGGGCCAGCATGGCTTTTTTCGATACCACTCCAACCGGAAGGATACTCAACCGATTTTCTAAAGATCTGGACGAGATTGATATCCAATTGCCTTTTAACATGGAAGCGTCTGCACAAAATATCATACGTATATTAATTTCCGTGGCTGTGATCGCTGTTGTATTTCCGTGGTTCTTAATTGGTTTGTTTCCTCTTTTTATTTTGTTTCTATTGATAACTCGAGTATTTAACCGGTCGGTTCGTCAGCTAAAACGCATGGATGGTGTCACTCGCTCGCCTCTCTACTCCCATTTATCAGCAACAGTACAAGGTCTTTCTACTCTGCACGCATACAACAAAATGGCCGACTTCAATGAGGTTTTTAAAAAACACCTGGACTTAAACACCCGCCCTTTTTTCATGTTCTACTGTTCAAATCGTTGGTTGGCTGTACGCCTTGATATGCTGACTGTGTGTATAGTTACCCTTGCGGCTTTCATGGTAGTACTCATCAAGGGAACTCTCCCTCCAGCTTTCCTTGGTCTTGTGTTGACTTATTCTCTGAGGGTAAGAATCTGCCTTTTTAAAACTAATACTATGTCGTTACGAGTCCGTTTAAGTTTGTAAACACGTACAAACTTATTCAGTAGTCTTACCCATATTATATGGTTATTAAATCTTCACAAGCGAATAATGGTATACGTATGTATAGACCTATTTGCGTATTCTGCTCCAGTGAGCTCACGCAGGGAAACGAGGTCGAGGCTTGGGTGGATAATTTCATTGAAATCACTGTCCTTTGTGACCCCAAGCCTCCAGTTGGTTGCCTTGTTCACAGAAATGCAGGAACGGTCTATTGTCATTAACGCTGAGTGAGTAAGTTCGGAAACAGGAGATGTTGTGACGAAAGCCATGAATGCAGAAGTTTGTCGTGATTTCCAAATTAAACGGACTTTGTGACCATGACTAAAAGAGCACTTGTTTCAATAGAAGGATACCTTAGTGTGTACTATTGAGTTATGGTTACACGCGGGAGGTTGCTAAGCACGAAAGTAGTGTAAGAGTGCGGCTCTAGCTTCTTTAGTGCTTAGCAATGCTCCCAAGTGCAAATATAACTTAATAGCACTAAGCTGAGCCGTTAGCCATTTGTTTAAATGAGCTTTAAGGTTCTAGCAAAATAACAACCAAACTCAGACGACTGGCACCAAGAGAACAGTGGGTTGTGTTTCACCAAGATCCTCATCCTCATTTTATCACCGACACTAAGATTTACCGGTGAAACGTTTGGTAAAATGACTTAGAAGAATAGAATCCTCCAGCAAAAAAACCTGGGTAAATCTACCAGTGTCAAGCAAAGTTTTGAACGCTGAGATCTCTAACTGAAGGTGATAAATGAAATCTTAGAAATAAAACGCCTTCAAAATTTGTATCTTAACCTTTATCAATAATCAGTCACCTTTCTTTTAATATGTTCATCAATATGTAATGTCATGGAGTTGTTTTTGTTTACAGATGACCATGCTGTTACAGTTTACTGTCCGTCAGGTGGCAGAAACAGAGGCGCGGTTCACAAGTGTTGAACGAATCAGTTATTATATCCAGTCTGTGCCAAGCGAGGCTGCGTTAGAGATTCCAGAAAAAAAACCTGCCTCCAACTGGCCCTCAACTGGAGCAATTCAACTGTCAGGGATCAAGGTAATACTCATTTTTTTGTAATTCTTAAGCACTCCAGTTAAGAGGCAATTGATCTCCAGTCCCGACGCGGAAAACGTTTACCAGGCAGGATTGCAAATTATACAGTCGCATCTCTCGTAAGCGACCACCTCGAAAATTCGAAAAAGTAGCCGTAACTAGAGCTGGTCGCTTACAAGAATAAGCTCTCCTAAGCGACCGCATAGCAAAACAATAGAGGTGGTCGCTTACTGGAGCTTAAAAAAACTCGTTAGTAATTCATAATGAAAAAACAAAAGAAAAAAATACCTTTAAATATTCAAGAGTTAACCACGGTTTGGGAAGTAATGTCATATTAAGTAATGGTCCGGATAAGAAGGAAAGGACCAAAACGGAGTGAACACGTCGGAATGCAGAAAGTTGCTAACTTTACTATTGTCTCTACTATGGTTCTGATTGGTTTAAACATCAAATTTTACGAAATCTTGGCAAAGCAGCATGTATATTAATCCCCTTTTTTCTATTCAACTTCCTTATAACAAAATCTCGTCTTATTCTAAGTAACACAGAAATCGTATGTGCGGATCATGTAAAATTGCAAACATTTCTTGGCTATTGTTTGCAACTCTTGTGATTGGTCGAAATGTTTTAACACAAAAATGCATTCTTTAAAAGTGGAGTTTAAATACATTTTCTTTCGTAAACTGCCTTTTTGTAGGTTTATGCATTCTCTGCGTAAAAATGAAAACATTCCTATGTGAGGAAAGCGTATTGCGCCACAACAAAAGAAATTGCTTCCCTTCTTACCTGGATCGTTACTTAATCAAGATTGCGGCTCCGGGGAAATATAATTAAACCTTTAATAGTTCAGACTTATCAATTCCAAAATGTAATACAGTATCTCTTATTTTTTGTTTTTAACGAATTAAATTAAACACAAGTCTTACAATGTTATTTAAGAATAAACATTGATTAAATAAATTAAATTTTAGAATTCCACTTAAATACATACTAACCAAAAAGAAAAGGAAAAAGGGATAACCATAACAACGAAAAAATATATAAATATATATATATACTACAACAACAACGACAACAATAAAGGAAGAGAGTGGCATTTTTATGAACCTCTGAGCATCAACTACTATTAAGTGCATTAGTTAGCTTCTCCCACTTTTGAAAATGAAAAATAAGTTTATTTTTCTCCCTGGCGATATGGAGCTCGATATTGAAGACACGCCTTGCCCTAGCAATAAAACCTCTAACTGAAGGTAAGCTATTATGACATTTCGTACAGTAAATATAATATTTACCTAATAACAAAATATGATTAATAAGAATATAGTCTTCTACAATATCAAATTTTCCAAATATCACATCTGACTCATTAAGAGCGACTTTTTCTGGAGACCGAGTGGGAGGTGGCACATGATGAAAAAAATGCCTATCCTCATATTTCGTCCAGAGATACCTTATAGTGAGTCAATTAATGTCGTGTAAATTTTTTGTTGAAATACTTTTTTCTTTTCCAGAAAATTCTCAAAAACTGTAACGGGTGGCCACCGCCATAATATGACCAAAATAAAAGCGACAAGTAAGGGTGCAAGAAGTTTGCTCCTCAAAAGCGCAGAAAGAACTTAGGGTTTTTTAACTTCAAATATGTACGTAGGAGGTATTGACAAATGATTTAAGCCTAATAACAGGATTATAACGGTTATTTTGAATTTCCGGCAATTTTTGAAAATCGCTAATAATTCCTTGTTGTAAAATCCCATTTCGGAGCAGATTTTCAAGAAAACTTTTTCCCATGCGGTATAACTCAGAATGACTTGAAATTAATTTTCCTGTTAAGTGTAAATGGCCTTCTTTCCAATGATGCAAAAATTTATCTGGGGCTTTTATACACTGCTAGGAAAAAGTCCGCTAAACTTTGAGGAAATCACGCATTTACTTGTCAACAAACGAAAGTTATCAAATTACGCTCTTCGTTATCAAAGCCAAGATTGCACACAAATCTTAGCTTTAAGCACTATTTTAGATCTAAAAGACAGTACAGTAAGCTTACCTTGTAGAGCCAGGGGTGGAAAATTGGTTTTTCTCACTATTTTCGTTTCAAATTGCCATCTCCACGTGAACAAAGGCACACATTCCTGGTGGCTTTCCAGTGAACATTGCATTACTGAACATTTCTAACCATATTTGAGCTTTTACTCGTTAATACCTTACACGTTGACTAGATTCAGCTAAAAAGGACGACAATGAGATTATTTAGAGTTGAAGTAGAATGAATTTTGAACTCCCGAGTGACTTAATGTTCGCTAACCGGTTTCAGCTCGTTTTGATGTTTGTCACGCAATGAGACACAGAATCCCAATAATGCTATCGTATACACAAACGCGTTTAGGAATATATATACTGGCTTACAGTTTGAAAATCTTGGAAAAAATGTAAAGCATCTGATTTTTTCTTGGAAAGTCGAAATCGCATCTGTAATCGGATCTTGATGAACGCTTCGCAAATCGTGATGACACCGTGGAGAATTTTGTGATCGGCGAGTCAAGTAGTGGCGACAGATCCTAGCGCTAGTGGGACATAAACAGCGACGAGAGGGGATCAGATTTATGCTCTCAGTACAGCTTGGACACCGCGAACTGATTTGCGTATCAATTTATCAGGGTCGTCCCAAAGGGGTGGAGGGCGGAATGGGAGCAAGAGTGGCCGGAGCCCTAACATTATTTTACTTCGGAGATTGGGGTAAGAATTCTTTTCCTTAATACCTAAGTTTGAAAATCTTGCAATAAAAAAGGTAATGCATCTGATATTTTCTTGGGAAGCAAAATTCGAAATCGGATCTGTAACCTTGATTAACTTTTCGCAAAGCGTTCACAAGACGGTCTCACGATCTTTTTTTTTTTTACTGTTTGACTAAGATGACACCGTGGAAAAGTTTGTAATCTGAGATTCGAGTAGTGACGACAGATCCTAGCGCTAGTGGGGCATAAACAGTGAAAAAGCGTGCAAGAGTTTAAAATTAAGCATAGGTTGCCGTACTCAGTACAGCTTGCGCCCCGCGTTCGTATTATGTCGAGCTGAATTGCGGCGTTCCTGGAAGCTGGCTTGAACTGATGGAAGACCTCCAATGCTGCTTCGAACGCCTCTTAAGGAATCAAGAAAGTCTTTGCATTTTTAATTTACATTTATTTTATTTTATTTTTTTTTCATTTTTTTATGAAACTCGATTAAGCGCCCACCCTGTTTACATGCGTATTTGTAGAGGAGTTGCAGTTCATTGGTGTTGTTAATTTAATTTAATCATTTAGGAATTTGTACCATTATATGGTTAATAAACAGATTCTACTACATCAGGAACGCTACGTTCTTCTACTGTTAGTTTGATGTTTGAAAGAGGTTTTATCTGGATATGGTCCAGCTGGAAATACCACTGGCTCTCTTCTCCGCAGATGCCTCTTTCCACCTTTTCTCTTTTCCCATCGTCCCCCGCGCACTTTCTTTTCGATTATTGCTACCCGCAGTAGAACCTCGATAACTCGAACTCGGATAACTCGAATTCCCCGCTAACTCGAAGTAAATTTCCTTTCCCTTGATCACCCCGATAATTGGAACCGTTTTTCGTTTCCCTTTAGAGTTCGAGTTACCGGGGTTCTACTGTATTTTTATCGGGATAACCAGCGGGAGCCTCCGCGGAGGAGAGAGCCGCTGTGTCGAATCCTATGTGAATGGGACAGATCACAAATTCGTTAATCTGGATCTGGATCCGTTGGATTTCAAATCTAGCAAACCCTTTATGAAAAAGCCATTCACCGCATTAAAAAAATGGATTTAGATTAGTCCGTTGTTGTGTTTACAGGAACGCAAATTCCGTTTTAAGATAAAAAATCTATTTTGGATTGACCGAAAGGAACACACCCTCATCAAGTTGGGCGTCGATAAAATCCGGAACCCGGAACATCCCGGAACATGAAAAAATAAATAAAATAAAATATTAATAATAAAATAATATTTGTAAAAAGAAATAATAACATAAAATAACAATAACAACAACAAAAAACAACGAAAATAAAGAAAAAGAAACTGGTATCATCTCCGAGTATGAGAAAACTATTTTGTCGCAATTAATTTGTTGGGCGATTGAGGGTCCATGCAAATGACAGTAATGAGTGAAGGCTTCTAAATTCACACTATATTAAAATGGGTCGCGAGAAGGGTAGTCTCCTTCGCAGCCGTTTGTAGGCTCGTCACGCAACGCTCCTCCCCACAAAGGAGCCAAGTCAAGCCAAGTAGTTAAGTAACTTATTTCAAGCCAACATATAGTCTCATATATATAACCGACATTTGCTTACTTGAGGTGCTTTGCTTTCTTGAGGTTGACATGAATTACTTATAGACTAGACTCTGTGAACTTAAGAAGAGCTTAGGAGCTCCTGTCTTTGGATTTTAGCGGACAATACTCACATTCGTAGTAGTTTCTATACTGTTTACAGTCAGCCTGATATTTCAGACGACTACTTGAGCCGCAGAGGAGTTTGCGACTCGTGGAAGCTAGTTTACAATCTACAGGTGTAGGATGGCGATCGCCGCTGTCAACCCTTGTGACGTTGCATTTTTTTTTTCAACTCTGTGTGCTGAAACGCTGTTCTCCCCTATATTTCGAGCTCATGCCTAATTTATCGAAGACGCTTGAAGGTTTGCTTACGTTATTTTTTTTAAGCACTATTTTTCAGCTAAATTCACTGAATATTACAGTATCCGTGTATGTGTCCGGGTCAAAGGTGAATAGAAAGGAAAGGAGCCGTCCCTCTTTGTTTGCTTGTTTTTGTGTTCCACCTTGCTAAATATATGGTTCCGTCGTGAAGTCTTGCCTTGTGTCGCCGAGAATAGCTACGCATTACTGTTTCCAAAATGAAATCTTCTTCACTAAAATCCAAAGAAACAAACACGTTAGCAAAGCATTCGACTTAACAGATAAATGTAAATACATTGCAAAAGTTATCTCTCAAATAACTTCGCTCTCACCAGTTTTGTCGTCAGAGCTGGATACCCAAATCACTTTGACAGCGTCGATCGCCAGTCCTCAACTTGCGACTCGGGAGGCGGCTAAAATTCAGGCTAACTGACAACAGTTAGAAACTACCACTGCCACTGCAACTATTTACGGCGAATGTGAATCTTACCCACTTAAGTCCAAAGCGACGAACCCCTAATTTAAGCTCTTCTTATTTACGGTCGCAAAGCTGTAAATGGATAACCGTTAAGCCACATGGCAGACAATCACAAGAGGTAGCTGTGTAAGGAAAGCTTGAAACACGCCCCCCCCCCCCCCCCCTCCCGCTTCTCGCGACCCATTTTAATATAGTTTGAATTTAGAAGCTAGCCTTCACTCATTACTGTCATTTGCATGGACCCTCAATCGCCCAACAAATTAATTGCGACAAATATTGTTTTCTCATACTCGGAGATGATACCAGTTTCTTTTTCTTTATTTCTTTATTTTTCGTTGTTTTGGTTGTTGTTGTTTTTTTATGTCATTATTTTTTTTTACAAAAATTGTTTTATTATGATTTTTTTTTTTTTTCATGTTCCGGAATGTTCCATGTTCCAGGTTTTATCGACGCCCAAGTCAAGGGAGTGGGATTAGTAAGTTTCCTTCAACGAAACGAAGCTTTATTTAAATTTAAACAATGGTATTAAACGCACTTACAAGAATTGGGAAAACACGTGGCGTGGAGATAAATGACAACTTGGAACTGACAAAAAACGAAAAGAAAAATGTTATGGCTGTCTTCCTTGTCACGTTGATGCTAGCTGTTTTTGTATAGTCGTGGCGCTTGTGATGTTTTAAAATAATAAAGAGCACTCAGTGGCTCCCTCTTCTGCACAGATGCTCCCGGAGGACAGAGGGTCTCCTCATGTTCCGAATGATATAGAGGCCCCTGGGGCGAGGTGGGTCCTGAACCCATATTGAAACCACTGTATTCAAAATTAAAGAAATTGTTGATAGAAAGAAACAGGCTTTCCTGCTTTCTTTGATAATAATTTAAGACGAAGCGTGAGTGAGGAAGGAAGGGTGCACTCATCCGAAGGGATCGAGACGTTCCTAAGCCGAGTATGCCGTGCTGTCCAGTATGGGCGCATTTTTTTATATTTTTATTATTGTTATTACCGTGTGGCACGGAATTGACGATTTTTTGTGTTTCGCGGGAACTAATTTTTGCCATAAGGACAGATAGATGTTTCTTTTTCGGGAATTAATTTTTGCGATTTTCGGCAAGTACCAGACCCAGCATATATTTTCTTTTTTAATGATTACCTGCAATAGAAATACATGACAATATCACGGTGTGCGTACATTATGTCTTAAACCAGTAATTCATTGTATACCGTTTTGTTTCTGAACGAAAAAGACAAGTTGTAATTGAACAGACACGATTTCTTAGTATTACATTTTTCTGTAGCGAAATTTAGAGAATATTTCCTCTAGAGTAAATGTTTGTGGGAAAAATGTTTGCGGTGATTTTTATTTGTAGGAAATTATTTTTACGGATCCCTGGAAAAATCACAAAAATTAGAAAATGCAAAAATTTCGTGCCAAACGGTATTTTTTAGGCACTTATTCAATAAGCGCCCCCCCAAAAAATACCCTTTGCACTTTGAAATTGTTCGACCCCAAGTAAAATGAGAACCATGTAGGAATTTATATTATTAGAGCCTTTGATTCACCATTGCTTACCCTCTAACAATTTCGCTAATTCATGGATGGTTCTTATCTCTTGTTAAACTAACCAATCTCCGAAGTAAAATAATGTTAGGTTTCCGGGCTCCGTAGCAAAACTTTAAAGGCTCCGGCCAGCCCCTCCACCCCTTTCGGACGACCCTGATTAATCGATGTACGCAAATCAGTGTCCAAGCCGTACTGAGTACGACATCCTCTGCTTAATTTTCAACTCTTGCACGGTTTTTTCACTGTTTATGTCCTACTAGTGCTAGGATTGGTCGTCATTACTCGAATCGCCGATATCACAAAATTCTCCACGGTGTCGTCACATAATTCGTCAACAGTGACGAAAAAAAGGCATCGTCAGACTCTCTCGTTGCAGGTACGATTTCGAATTCGGATTCCAAGAAAATATCAGATGCATTAGCTTGCTTTATTTTTAATGCAAGATTTTCACACTTTCAGGAAAAGAATTCTTATTCCAAAAGTAATGATTGGGGTTATACGATAGCATTGTTGGGTATCCTGTGTCTCATTGCGTGACAAACATAAAAAAACGAGCTGCAACTGGCTAGCGAACATTCAGTCACTCTGTAGTTCAAAATTCGCTCTACTTCAACTCTAAATAATCTCATTATTGTCCTTTTTAGCTGAATCTAGTCAACGTGAAGGGGATTAACGTGTAAAAGCTCAAATATGGTATAAAATGTTGAGTAATGCGATGTTCACTGGAAAGCCGCCAGGAATGCGTGCCGTATGTTCACGTTATGATGGTAATTTGAAACGAAAATAGTGAGAAAAACCAATTTTCCACCGCTAGCTCTACAAGGTAAGCTTACTGTACTGTCTTTTAGATCTAAAATAGTGCTTAAAGCTAAGATTTGTGTGAAATTTTGGCTTTGATAACAAAGAGCGTAATTTGATTACTTTCGTTTGTTGACAAGTAAATGCGTGATTTCCTCAAAGTTTAGCGGACTTTTTTCTAGCAGTGAATAAAAGCCCCAGATAAATTTTTGCATCATTGGAAAGAAGGCCATTTACACTTAATTTCAAGTCACTCTGAGTTATACCGCATGGGAAAACGTCTTGAAAATCTGCTCCGAAATGGGATTTA
Organism: Porites divaricata; assembly: GCA_038088405.1. NCBI lineage: Eukaryota > Metazoa > Cnidaria > Anthozoa > Scleractinia > Poritidae > Porites > Porites divaricata. Next base: position 4,363,343 of record JBBMOI010000021.1, read on the forward strand.
CAACAATGAAATATTAGCGATTTTTAAAAATTTGCCGGAAATTCAAAATAACCGTTATAATCCTGTTATTAGGCTTAAATTATGAAGGCCCGTTCTGGTCAAAATTGCATGATTAATTTTTCCCTCTTGATGAATTAATTTGATGAGTACCTGCTATTAATATTTTGTCTGTTTGTAATTATTTTTTCCTATGCCTGTAATTATTTTCGTGTTCTTTTTAACTTTTCCATGCGTCCCAATTATTTTTTCCTCACCAGGAATTAATTTTTTTATGTGCCGTCTTTATTATTATGCTTCTTTGAAATTATTTTTGTCCATTACACAAATTATTTTACGGTTGCGGATTAGTTTTTTTGTGTGCTATAATAATTTTTTTGGGATAATTAATTGATTTTGTCCTACGCAACTCATAATATAATGATAATTTAATTTTTTCCATTCGAAAATTATTTTTTTCTTAGTCATTTGGAAAATGTCCCATAAGCCTCTGCGGTAATGCACCTAAAACAAACATGGCGGCTCGTACTCGTCGCTCACGCCCATTGGTGTTACGAGAGAGAAATGAACGTGGGTTCGCGCTTTTCTTACAGAATCTAAAAAGCGTTCTTAATCTGTTGGCTAGTGCTGATTAGTTAGAGACAGACGTTCTGATTCAAACTAGGAGTCGATTAGTGGATGCTTCGGGCACGTCATTTCTGCTGAATGACATGTCGAATGGTCTCACAAATGCTACTGGTATTCCGTCAAATGCGATTCAAGTTCCTGTGCAGCACCTGAAGAATTCTTTAACCCACATAATTAATTTGCTTTCAAGTCGGATAGAAGGCCGCAACAATGTAGACTTTTATGACTCACTGGATATATCTTATTCTCAACCGCTGGATCTATCACAGACAGGACGAGGTCGTAAACGCTATGAAATAACTAAAGACCAACTCGAACACTTACGATCGCTTTATTTTTCTTGGGAAGCAATTGCTCGCATTCTTCAGGTTAGTCTTTCAACCCTTCAGCGGCGACGAAGAGAACTCGGTGTGAACACCCCAGCCTATTCAGAAATATCAGATGACGAACTGGAGGAAATTTACAGAAGCGTAACTGGCCATAGGCGTACGGGCAATTTTTTGCCAGGGGGGGCGGTAGACTATTTGCCCAAAAAATTCTCGCAAGTTGCCCAAATTTTTACAAAACAGTAGAAAAGAAACGAAGCCAAACGATGCAACAACGTAGGCCGTACTGGCATATGAAGGTGGGTCGATGCTGTAACAGTTTTTCAGGGTCAATACCTCCCAATTTTGAGCATAACTTTGTACGTCGCCATAGACAAACATTTGGAAAAATTGTTACCATAGTTTTATTAGATATAGATGAAAATTTATCATAGGGTTTTAATGACAGCGGAGTTGTCATAGCAACGAAATGACGCCATTGTCTATAAGGTGTGTTCGATTGGGAAATCCGGATTTAGATTTTCACTTAATTGCAGCAATATTTCTTGGCACTGGGAACTGTTGCTACAAAATCGTTCACGGGAACTTTTTTGTCCAATAGTTGCGTCAATGTTCGTGAAGTTAAAACGGAATCTATAAAAGAGTTATCGGGATATTTTGGGATGAAGTTTTAAAAATATGCTAAAAAAATCTTGATGTTTGGCCGTTTTCTGTAGAAAGCGAATCTCTTTTGACATGCAATTTCACCTCATAGTAGCTGCAATCCTTTTAAAAATGCGTGTAAAAGATCATGGAGATAGCTCCAGCCAATCGCTAGAGAGAAGGATTTCATTTCATTAGTATGCAATGAGGCGCTCTTGTTAGCGGTTTTGTAAACATTTCGGTCTACTTTTATAAATTATTGTTTGATAGATTATTAAAAAAATTTAATATTCTTCTCGTAATTCGAGCTGAGTATATACTAGTCAGACACTTCTTCATTTTTACACTCACTGTCAACAGTGAGTGTGAAAATGAAGAAGTGTGTTGCTGATGCTATCTGCCATACACTGTTGTACGGGCGGAGATGATTCTAGAAAGATATGCGGAAGTTTATTCTAATTAATTCACGACTGGAAAGAGCACATTCCAGTCAGTGCAGTGCAGTACAGTGCTCAACAATAAAAAACTATAAATATGTAATCAACAAATGACCCTTCCCTAAAACCAGAAACTCATCACGTGCTTAGCAACCACTGTGAGTGTCTCGAGAGAAAGTAACTGGACTATTACGCTGACTTCAGGATTTTTCCAGATTAAAATAGAAAATATTTGTCTCTTTAAAGTAATAAAAAAACACAGAAACGTCTTTAAAAAATGGTTTTGCCCAAATTTTCTCTAGCTGCCCAAAAAATCGGTGTTGCCCAAAATTTGGGGGGGCTGCAGCCCCCCTCGCCCCCCCAGCCCGTACGCCTATGTAACTGGCAGTTCGAGCACGGGACCCCTTACCCCCAACATTGGTAGGAGATGATTTATAGGAGCCCTGAGGAGTAGAGGCTGGAGCATTCAAAGATGGAGAGTAAGTGATTGTTTAAGACGTATGGATCCTGTTGGAACTGCCCTGCGCTGGAGAATGACTATTCACCGTAGAAAATATTATGTACCAACCCCTAACAGCCTATGGCATATAGATTCAGGCCACAAATTAATAAGGTACAAGTTGATAACACACGTCTGTATTGATGGGAAAACAAGGTTAATTTTGTATGCTGCTTGCAGAGACAATAACAAAGCAGAAACAGTTCTTTCTTTGTGAAAGGTTTGAACCCAGGAGTCATTTCAAAAGTAGGTTGAGTTTGATTGTCCGGGTGAACGTAGTCCCGAATAGGACTGTTGTTGTTGACAGTGACTGACGTTTCGACAACCTGTGCGGTAGTCATCTTCAGAATCAAAGTGAGTTGTTTCACGTCAGTAGATGGTATTATATACTCTGGTTATTGATCTGATTGGTCAATAAAGTCAAGATGTTATTGGTCGTCTGTCAGTTAAGCTGTGGTGTTATTGGCTATGAAGACTCGTAATCAGTAATTGGTGCGTTTTGATCAATAACCAGAGTATATAATACCATCTACTGACGTGATACAACTCACTTTGACTCTGAAGATGACTACCGCACAGGTTGTCGAAACATCAGTCACTGTCAACAACAACAGTCCTATTCAGGACTACGTTCACCCAGACGATCGAACTCAACCTACTTTTGAGTTCTTTCTTTGTTTCAAAATGCGGTGCAGAAATGGGGGTTACCCTCACGCGTCCGATGTGACTACAGTATGGAGAATTATCATGTTGGTGCCTACATGATACAGCACCGCGGACCAGGCAGAGGCAGCATCATTACTGGATCATCTGTCCATAACTGTCGAGTTGAGAGAACACATCGTGATGTCTATTCTGGGGTGTTAGCATTCTATTCCCGTGTTTTCCAACAACTGGAAGATGAAGGCAACCTAGATGTCCTAAATGATGTTCATATTTTCAGCTTACATCACATCTACATTCCAAGAATACAGAATTCTCTAGAGGAGCTTGTCAGTCAAATGAATAATCGGCCAGTATCAACTGAACGAAACCGTTCACCACTTCAAATGTGGGAGAGCGGTGTGTTAGAGAACTTGCACTCTGGACATACTGCACTGAGTGAGGCTGAGATTGAACATTTGGGGGTAGATCCAGATGGTGTGTTTTCAGTGGAGGTTGAGGATTATCAGGTAGGGATTGATCCACCATTGGTCAGCCTTTCAGAAGAACAGAAATGAGAACTTCCAGATCCTCTCACAAATGATGGAAACAGGGGAAAAGATATTTACTTGCAATGCATTGAGGTCGTTAATGGATTTCTTTGCTCTAGTTAAGTATTCTAGGGTGAATTGAACCAATCACGCAAACACTATCGTTGTATTACTATGGGCGATGTAAATCTCAAATGGGTCCATACTTGTATACTTCAGCAAGATTGCTATTAACAGTTGTTATTTGTACACTCAAATTGCATTTTTACTGTACTTTAATTATCATAGTACAGTAAAAATCCCATTTCAAAAATTCCGAGATACAAAGTGGCCTGCAAGCCATACTAAGGATGCCATTGCCCTGTACTTTTTGTGTGTGTGGTTATTAGGGCCATTGTTGTTGAGAAGTTCCTCAGATTAATGGACTGTCTACCTTTCACCAGTTCTACCAGTGAAAAACAGAAAACTTCAATTTTGGTAAAAATTAATGATGTTGTCTATTAAAAAGCCTCATTTTAGAATATGTTATTAAATACTTTTAATTGTCCAATTATGTCTCACTGTTGTGTCTCATGGGATGATTACACTGTATCAGGAATCAATCATCAGCGATGCAATTTTATTTATACTTATGCACTTAACAATCTCCTGGGGGAGACCTCAGGCAAGTACAATATTGTATGGAGACTTTCACACTTTACTTTGTATGGAGACTTTCAGCGGGATTTGAAGAACAATAATATTATTTTACCCTGGAGGTTGGGGAAATGAAGGAGTTTTAGTATCCAAAAGTCATGCAGTGCATGGACCATGGACTTATATATGTCTGATTTAGGTAGTGTGATTAGTGCTTATTGTGTTTATGTAGGACCAATATAAGAAAGTTCTCAATCAGTTTCCAAGGTCCTAAATTTTTTAACTCTCTTAGTTTTGAAATTCAAAATGCAATAAGTACCACTTCCTTTTGCTGTAAGCTGAAAGCATTCCTCTTATCATAAATAGTAGTATTTTTTTTCTTTTTCTGTTTTTTTTGTTTGTTTTTTTGCCACTTTCGCTTTTTTTTAGCCTAAAACTATAATTAGTACGACTATCTAATGTATTTAGTAGAAGATTTCCTTTAGCTCTGCCAGTAATTTGTAATTATGATATATTTTGTTCTAATTATTTTTACTGAGGGAGCCCATTCCTTATAAGCCTGGTGGCTTCTCTTGGGCTTCCTCGCCATGACATCTTAAATAATTTTTTTTCCCTTTACTTTGTACATTTTTATGGCAAACAAACCAATAATCTGTTGTGTGTCTGTATAGTTGCCAGGAGTTACTCCTCTCAATTCTTGGTGGGGATGTGCCACTGGTTCTTCAAACCCTGACCCTATTTCAGACTAAAAATTGCCACTTTTCCACATGCATTTAAGACCCAAACTCAGAAGTGAACAAGAATAAGCTGTGAAACTTGAATGATATGTTTTACTCGGTTCTCTGTCTTGTTAATTCAGTTTGGGTTGAAAACGTTTACATTAAATTTTGTTTGATTTACTTCCAAACCGGGTATAAACTATACTCGAGTTACAACCACAATGTGAAATCCTATGCACATTTTAAGACCAAAACGACTTCAAAACCACACCCTTAAGGGCGGCACATACCTATATTGCCTATATAGGAGAGTACCCCTCTCCCCCTTCTTGTATAGTCTTATCACACAAAGACTGAAATGGTTGCCACTATTGTTATAGACATTCTGTAAGTGCTAATCCAATCCTAGTGGTATTTCATATTAGAAGCAAGACCACACAGTGACAATCAAGCCATGTGGCAAGTTGAAGAATCAAAATAATATTGTTGAAAAACACGTTCCCAATTATCTTTTTGTTATTATATTGTATTGTTCACAACAAATGAGAATAATTTCACAGTTAAAAACGTAATTTACATGATCAAATTTTACTTCTGTTAGTCAAGTCAAGAAAGCTCTATTATGGTACCGTTTTGTACTCTGGAGTGTTTTCATGTTGCTCAACATGATCCCCCTCTAGGAGGGGGGATTTGATTGCCTGGACAACCCCATAAACGGCATACTACACTAACTACCTTCGCTTCCCTGGGTTTCCCTAAGGGATGGGTAGCGATAGTGCAGTACCTTGAATTCAGACTACTGTCAATCCTACATAAAATCAGTGAAACCGAAAGGTTGTTGTTTTTGGTGGGAGGGTGATTGAGTTCCTCATTAAATCACTTAACTATTTAAAAAAGAGGATGAAACAAGTGTTTTTTGCTTGGTACATAATGTAGTGGGAAGGTTTTCCCCCTCAAATGTTCTCAATTGTTACAATGAACATTCTTTTTCATCTCTAGTCCTTGCTTTATGGGTTCAAGGTGACTGTCATGTAGTGTTTATTTAAGGTAAATTATATGACAACACACAGACAAATCAACATGTTCATTAACCTATATGACTAACAGTAACAAAACATTCCCTGAAGAAAGGAGTGTCTTAGGACGCTAATCAATGATGCTGGTCACTAAAACTGTCATACTTAATATTAAGCAAGCTCCTATGAAAAAGTACTTTCCTTTCAAAATAAGAGGAGTTGCAAAAAGTATGTATCTCCACCCTTGGCAAATAGCTGACCCACAAAATAATAACAATAATGACATTGTCAGTGACAAACTTTAAATTCGATTTCTTCAAAAATTTTACTTGCATTAATGAAAACAACTCAACTTACTAAATTTGGTGACTTTTTGATAACATAAATCAATAACGCAATCTAGGCTTGTAACTCTAAACTAATTTACTTTTTGCCAAAGTACCACTGCGAGAATGCCAAGTGATACAGGGCAAACAGTCTCTGGGTAGAGGGCAAAGGCAATGCATCAGTCGGTCTTGGAACCTGAAGCAAATTGGTGCAGGTATGAGCTAGAGGCAGGAAGCCACCCTCCACATTTGGGTGTTGCCCTTCACTAAGTCCTTGCTGACTTGTGACTTTCAATTCTGTGGGTAATATGAACTCCAACGACGGAGCAAGCGTAAAACCAAGGACGGGTTCCTCAGGTGAACCAGTGGCAAATTGAAGAATATGACTCAAATTAAGGGTAGTCTTTCCACATACCCTCCTGGAAGCTGCTACTTCACGAAGATATCTAACAAAGAGTTGATAAACTTCTTTTTCCTTTTAAAGTGCATTAGACCCCTCCTCTGAAACTGTGGCTTCAAAATGTGAAGCAGCATTTGCATGCCAAGCTTCTGCTGTCCTTGAGGTCTCAGGAGATGAATCAACATTGGCAGCTCCTGAAGGGCTGATAACATTCCCAGCACTTCGAGAACTTGTTGAAGTTTGGCAACACAAGGATCCAAACACATGCCAACAGAAACAATTTGCTGCAGAATATCCTCCTCTACAAACAAAGGCAGCTGGCCATTTTGAAGCATGGCTATTGCCATCATTATTCCAACATTAAAATAATCTTCTGCCAACAATGGCCTTAAACCATGGTCAAAGTATTTTTGTGTTATGGCTTGGTTCATTAATCTTATCCATTCTTTTCGTGGCCCACCATAATCTACACATTTCTCTCCCATAAAGTCCACCTGGAATGTCAGTCTGTAGTTGGATAGATATTGAAGTTCAGCAAATGTTGTTTCTAGTATATTGTCTCTGTCGACTGTTATGTAATTTGTTTCTCCTTCAATGGTGTCTTCTGAGCGTGTGACTTCTAAGGGTCTTCCAGTTACTATCTCCTTCTGCAGGTATTTGAGCACTTCTACGGGGTCACTCAAGGGCGTAGCTAGGGGGGGTCCTGGGGTGCCCGTGACCCCCCCTTGGTAGGCCTTCTTTTGAGCAAACAACCTACAATATTGTGTTGGCGGAAACGCCATGACAATATCTTGGCCGTAAAAGCCATTGTTGAAAAGCCCACTTTTTTTAAATTTGTTTTTTTGTAAAGGCTCTTGTCTTTAATTAATAAGGGCCTTCATGCCGCGATAATACGACTGAACCCGCTGATACACGAAGGAAAGCAGCGGTATAAACCATATATATAGGGTGTCCCAAAAGTTTCGTTCCTCTACTTTATAAGTCTGTATTTCAGTACGATTGGACTTGGTAAGCAAATCTTTTCAACAAAAGTTGTGTCTTTTAATATAATTCACTATTTCCATACTTGTTGTCCTATCTTTTGACTCGAATATTCGATCTGTGTACTTCCGCACCCAAGGTGCGCGTGCGCGAGTATATTTTGCAGCCACATTTTTTGGTATTTCATAGCCCGAATTGCTCAAACTCCTTCCCTTTTTTTGGGTGAATATCACGAAAGATAAACCCCCTTAACGCAAAAACGTTAGCTGCGTGAGAGCACAAGCCTGTATACTTCGATTTACTGGCTTATCTGTTGTAGAAATTGCTAAAAAACTGGAAAAATCCGAATGTTGGGTGGTAGAATGATCGTGATGGAGAAATGAAGGTTTTGAAGGCAAGAAACTAAGGGGAAGACCAAAAGCCCTGAATAAAGCAGCTAAAATAGTTTTAAAGAAGGCTAGATACAAAATAGGAGACTCGACAAGGAAGCTCAGTCTCACATAGTTAGCAAGCCAAATAAAAGGGTCATGAAAAAGATCCTTAAAATGTTTAAAATTAGAGGCCCCTGAGATGGCAAAAAAACCTCTCCTTAGTCTGCCAATTAACGCCCAGCTCGTTTCAAATTTGTAAAGAAGTACAAAAGCCTTGCTATGGAAGGGGGCCGGAATGATTATCTTTTTTTGGATGAATGCCTAAAGTATATTTTTTCAGCTGCCTAAACTAAACAAATATTGTTTGGGGGTTGAACTGGATCCTGCGCACCAGGTGATAAAAAGCTCATTATAGATCATTTGTGGGTCAACACGCTGTGTCTACTTCATGGCGCAACGGCTACAGAATGTGATAAAAAAAACAAAAAATCTTCTTCAAATTTCTTGTAAAAATAAAGTTTTGATCAAAAGCTATAGTGCATGAAATTAGAGGAACGAAGTTTTGGGACACCCTGTAGTCGGCGATCTCCGGATGGTGATCTGGTGAGTAGCCTCTGCAGAGCTCTCAAGTCTCACGCATTGAGCGTGAGACTCACGCAAACAAATTCAGTCTTACGCTCTCACGCTGAAAGTATTATTTCTCACGCATTTGAGATTCCGTGCTCCTTTAGTGAAGTTCCTTTATAATAAGCTGCATTTTGTGGTATAATTTGTCCTTGTTTGGTTTGTACTCGCTTCGAACACTTTATTCTTGTGCAGAGCCAGCGTTTCTCTGGGCAGTGGCTTTCATGACTATTGCGCATGTTCACATATGCTGACCCGTTAACGTGTTGAGCATCCACACATAATGGCGGATTCCAGTTCAGAGTCGGACTCCGACTTTTAAAGCATGACATTTCTGCTCAGAGTGAAGGAAAACTTGTCTTAGCTACCTTCATTTTTCAAAATTTCCTGGGGGAGCCCCCAGACCCCCCTAGTGGGGTGACGCCTTTGGCGTCACAAGAAACGGCTGCGCCGTTGCAGATCCCACTCTTTCCCAACAAATCAACTTGAGAGCTCTGCCTCTGTGACCCCCCCTTTGAAAAATCCTGGCTACGCCCCTGTCACTCAACCCTCCTTCTTTAGCACCCCTGATAATTGACTTAATGTTCAAAGAACTCGATTGTGACTGACTCTAATTGGCATTGAGTGTTGAACTTTCGTCTGGATTAGAGGATTCAGTGCCATTTGCTGAGTTTTGACGAGACAATCCTACTCCATCTGGTGCATCGGTCAAGTCTATACACAAGCCTGGATCACCCATATCACCTCTGTCTTCAACAGCAAAGGGAGAAACTGAAAGTTTTTTATCACTAGGATCCATGAAAGAATCTGTAGCTCCTCTAGCAGTCTAAGATATACCCATCCTGACGGGGCAATTGATTTGAGTAGAAGCTTAGCATCAGTGTCTTTTCCTGCAGGGAGATTTGGTCTTATCAGGGTGCCGCCACTATTCTTGACGATTTCAAAATACAGTCCCTCCATATAACCTGGTAGTAAACGTGATATTTCGTTGTGAAGTGTTTTGGCATCCCACTTTCTATTGATGTCAAAACCCGAAATGATTCTGCCGGATCTTTCCAATTCAGCTTTCTCGGATTTTGTTGGTATTTTCTCTCTTCCAAAATCCAAGATTACAATATCTTTCGAGACTGTTTCAGACGTCAATGGTCTCCCAACTGTGCGTCTTACGTTAGGATACGGTCGGAAAGTATTGGATCTTTCATACCTTCCTGTTGCAGCATTCCTGCTTGACCTTGCTGAAACTGTTGGGAATCGCCTTCGTAATTCCTCCAAAGCAGTACCAGCTCGTGGAGACGCTACTTGCAGCTCGTTTGAAGACGTTGATGCCGCTGTTGGCCTTTGTTCCACCAGCGAAACAAGCTGTTGGATGTGGCTGATTGCAGTGCTAGCAATGGACTGAATAGAAACGGATCGTTGTTGGAATAGTTTGGCACGAGCTTCGCCGCAGAGGCTTATGGGGCATTTTCCAAAACTACGAAAAAATAATTATGACTAAGAAAAAAATAATTCTCGAATGGAAAAAATTAAATTATCATTATATTATGAGTTGCGTAGGACAAAATCAATTAATTATCCCAAAAAATTATTATAGCACACAAAAAAACTAATCCGCAACCGTAAAATAATTTGTGTAATGGACAAAAATAATTTCAAAGAAGCATAATAATAAAGACGGCACATAAAGAAATTAATTCCTAGTGAGGAAAAAATAATTGGGACGCATGGAAAAGTTAAAAAGAACACGAAAATAATTACAGGCATCGGAAAAAATAATTACAAACAGACAATATTAATAGCAGGTACTCATCAAATTAATTCATCAAGAGGGAAAAATTAATCATGCAATTTTGACCAGAACGGGCCTTCATACTTAAATCATTTGTCAATACCTCCTACGTACATATGTGAATTTAAAAAACCCTAAGTTCCTTCTGCGCTTTTATGAGCAAACTTCTTATACCCTTACTTGTCGCTTTTATTTTGGTCATTTTATGGCGGTGGCCACCCGTTTCAGTTTTTGAGAATTTTCTGGAAAAGAAAAAAGTATTTCAACAAAAAAATTACACCACATTTATTGACTCACTATAAGGTATCTCTGGACGAAATATGAGGATAGGCATTTTTTCCATCATGTGCCGCGATTTTTCGATTTCACGCGGTCCCCAGAAAAGTCGCTCTTAATTGTCTCAACATGAACATCACTCTATCTCTTAGCCAGGACAGGACATGTTTCCAGAAGTTAGAAGATATCCTACAGGAGAAGAGTAAATGCTCGACAGATTCCGATGCTTCTTGACAGAACGTGCAGTTTAGCGATTCCACCACACCAATTAAATTAAGTTTCACGTTTGTAAAGACTATACAATTTAGAATTTTGTAATGAAATTCCCTGATCTTTGTGTTTAAGTGCATTTAAAGGCCAAAGTGTAAACCTTTTCCCAATCAATATCTATATTTGAGTACTTGTTTGATAATTTCTGTTTTGCGGTGGGCGCAATTTGCTTTTGCTGCAGAAAGATTTGATAGATCTGTTTAGGAGAGATATCAAGGATTGGCACTACATTACCGCTTGCCATCTTAATAGTTGGGGTAATTGATATGGGGTTGGTTGATGTTACGTTTGTAGATGCTTTAATAAGTGAGCGCCATTCTGCGGGAATCGAATTGATAATACTTATAAGAAAAAATCTTTGTTCGGGGTTTGTAAGTGAAGAGAAGTCGCACGAGAAGGAGTTGTTCGCAGAAACTAAGTCACTTATCTTCACGAAGCCTAAGTTTACTGTATCTCTTCTGTACATCGATTTTTTGTCATAACAAAGAAATTTGTTGTTCCAGATAATTTCGCTAATGATTTCTTCGTAACAACTTGGAATTTTCCTATTAACCTCCGACCACACATCGAAGCGTTCCTTATAATATAAGTTTGAAAGTTGCAGTGCAATACAAAGCGTCCTCCAGTTGGTAACAGAAGTTTGTCTAGGATTGTTTTCCAAGGACTTGAGTAATTTTCCAATAATTTCTTTAAACATGTTACTCGTTTAGCGGAAATCATAGATTGAATGTCCAACATTTTGAGTCCACCCATTTCTATATCAGATATCAATGCAAGACGCTTCACTTTGTCTTCCCATTCCAAATAAAGTTATAGATAATTGAGTTTGCCTCTTTAATTAGTTCTTTAGAGACTGGTATAACCGATGCTCTGAACATAAACTTTGGGATAGCGAAAGTTTTGAATATCTGTATTCTTCCTAAAAGGAAAAGGCCTCCCCATCTCCATACGTTGAGTGATTCCTTTATACTGTTTAAAGTTTGACTAAAGTCAAGGTTGTTTGTCTTTCGTCATAACCAAAATATATCCCCAAGATTTTTATGACTTCACAAATACTATGAGTTGGGAAATCTTTCTCCTGTAGGGTATTATCTCCTAGAGGCATGATTTCTGTTTTTTTCATCATTCACCTTTACGCCGGAACACTCCCCAAAAGAGTTGAGAATACGAAACAGATTTGTGTAATATGTTTTGTCTTTTATGACACAGGTCATGTCATCTGCAAATAGAGGCAATTTAATCATTTCTTCTCCCATTTTAAGCCCCTGTACATTGCAGTCCTCTCTTATTTTTATAGCTAGGGTCTCAAGCGCTAGTATGAAGAGGTAAGGGGAGAGTGGAGCCCCCTGTCTGACACCTCTACTTAAAAGAAAAGGACCAGTCGTAAAGCCATTGTTCATTACACAGGTGGATGCATTTTTGTACAGAACACGAATCCAATGAATAAAAGATGGGCCAAAATTAAATTTATGTAATGTTCTGATTAGAAATTGAAAGTCTAATGTATCGAAGGCTTTTTCAAAGTCAATTGCAATCATAATTCCCAACCAACTGTTCCGTTTGGTGTAATCTACAATATAATCAATCGTTCTAATTGCATCGAATATGACGAAAGATGTACGTGTAAAAAAAACTGTCCGTGTTGTTCTAAACAGATGCGATACCGCGATGGCCTGCCTCTGGTGCTTCAAAATGTCAGTTGTGAAATCAAAGGATGTGAAAAGATAGGAATCGTGGGAAGGACAGGTTCTGGCAAATCATCTTTAGGTGTGTTGCTATGGCGACTAGTGGAGCCTGAGGAGGGAGCCATGTATATTGATAATGTGGATATCACCCAGATTGGTATGTAAACAAGTTGTGGTTCTATTTTATTCTTGCTTTAAACTTTAGTTTCTTTTTTGGGGGAGAGGTTACGTACGTTTTAAAGTTTGATGCAAACAGATGTATTTTAAAGCAATGATAAAATTGAACTATAGCAAACGCTGCTTGTACTCCTTAAGAGCGAATGCACAGAAAAATCGAGCAAACCGTGGCCACAGCTCAAAACCTAACCTACCCTCATTTTCAGTCTGTTATAAGGTTTTGATGAGTTTATAACATTGCCGAGGTTTAAATTTCAAAATGCGGACGAGTTTGGGAATTATTTGAGATTTTCGATTTCAACGGTCTGCGGGCCTAAATTAGCCGCCGAACACGGGAATATAGCCCAGTGACAGAAGTGAGCTGACTTTCATAAACGAGCGAATATATTGGCAATCTTCCACTTAAATTTCACAAAACAGATATCTAACAATTTCTAAAAGGCACATTTTTTAGATTTAGAGAATAAAATATCGACGAACGAGCACAATTTTGAAACGTAATTTGCATAATGCTTACAAATACAACAATTTACCGCTAAAACCAAAATCGAATTTTCTATATGGGGGAATTCTCCAAATCAGCCCAAATCCCGGTTACAATCCAATGAGTTATAGTACTTCAACATGATCTGAAAGTTAGTCTGGTGTTCTTGCGAACGCTTGTAAAATAGATTGATTATTTTGATGTTATTTTGCCCCAAACAACGGCTAATTGACCCCAGGGTCAATTGACACGTGCACGTCACCTTAGTTTTATGCGTCGATTTGAGCTCGTTAAAAGGGAGAAACCAACAAGATTCTTTTCATATGTACCTGTTTTAATGAAATGCATGCAATCTTCAAAAGGAGAGGCCGTTGAATGGGTATTTTCTGTTCTTGAGATCTTGTAGATTGTAGCATGGCGTCTGCCAGCGGACGTGAGTCTACGTCTGTTTTTCCGTGACTGCGAAATCAGAATAACATCATGAAATAATCCTCGCTCGAACATTCGTAAATGAATCATCTTTGCAGTGCCTTACCCGAGATACAAAGTGGGCCGAATAGGAAAACATTCTAGCGCAATTTGGATCCTTTGCAGCACGTAGTGTATTTGCTAAGCGGCGTAGTTACTCACATCCGATTGCGTGACCAGGCAATTATCGATTGTCTCCTGCGAAAAGTAAGTGCACGGGAAACTAAAGCTTTCGAGATAATGAAAATTTATTTTCCTGTATATGACCAGTTGTCCTTTTGTCCTATTTTAAAAGTGGTTAACTAAGTTGGTTAGCAAACATACTGTCCCACTTTTAAAAATGGTACAGTAACTGAATGTTCTTCTGATTTTACCCCCAACCCCGGAGTGTTCAGAAGATATATTGCACTACGCATGAAAGGCAAATGAATTAAATTTTAAGGTTCAAGGCGGTTTTAAGTCATGGGCTACCAATGGATTAGTCAGACCTGTCATAAGGTGCATTGCACAGAAAATTGCAGGCATGATATCATCTGCTATTATATGTCCATTAAGTGATTTTGCAGTAAACATTTTGACTTTTTTACCCCAAAAGTTTTTTCCGTTCGATTCTTACAGATCCAAACTTTAATAGTTAAATTTCTATAATTTGTTATTAAAATGCAATTCTGCAAACAACTAAGTATTTAATTTTGCGTAAAAGCTACATGAAATTGTACTGTTTAGCCGTAAATCATTAAAAAGAGAAAGCATCATGCTTTCTCTTTTCAAGTCTAGTAGGACTTAAGCGATGGCATTGCTTAAGTCCTACTAGTTGTTATCCATGTCTGCTAAGGAGGAAACAGTTTGCTCTTTTCAAGAAATTGTTCTTGCCCATTGCGGTTTCAAACCAAGGATGGCAGCAAGTCTGTCGTGGTCGTATATCGCTACTTCAGTGCAAGCGAAGCATAGGCGCACAAGTCAGCGCCTGCGTTTAGTCAGGTGCCAAAAATGAAGTGGAAACTTAACCCCAAGGGCGTCCATGTTCGCTCCGGCTCGAAAAGGTAGAATCCAAGATAGTAAAGCAGTTGTGTAGTAAAAAGTAATGCGAAAAACGTGCGGGGCTTGGGAAAGAAAGGCGTCTTATTTTTCTTTGGCTTGTTCTATTTTCGCAACGTGGTGCAGGCTACGAAATACTGACAAGCTCAGTACATGTCTTCACCACCGAGAGTCACTTGCCCTTGGCCGGACAAGCCGTCACGTATGATATTTCGTTCCTAAAGTTATTTCAAACCACAGCACCAAACCTACTCAATGGCCGAAGGCAGAAATGGGGGATGAGCAAACGAATGTCACATCATATTTTGCAAGAAACCAGTATCCTTGTGCCTATCGGCTCAGGAACGATTGATTAATACTAGAATATCAGGGTCAGAATTAGAGTGCTAGAATGGGAGGAAGGAAGAGAAGGAAACCGCCGTGCACACCTGTTAAGTCTTTTATAAATGTCTCGTCCTGACGGCTTCAAAGAAGGGCGTTGTGGCTGCTATTCAATTTACAGTGTCTGTTGCAGGTGTGGAATTAATCTTACAGCAACTGGAAACGTGGCCACGCCTGCTGAAACTGAGATTGCTTGTAGGATGAACGGCTATAGCTTTGGTATATTCACAAAGGCGTTTTGTCCAGTGAACTGAGTTCGTAGTTTTTCTTAACGAAGGGATGGGGTGGGTCGAGTGAATAGTTCGGGGAAACTTTTCTCTCTTTGGGGGAAGGGGGGGTTATATTTGTTGATATCAGGAGTTCTGGCCTGGATAGAGTCGTTGTAAAGCTATTTTTTCTTTGGGGTATCGGTTTACCGGAAGCTGAACAAGGAAAAGTCAATGGTGCATTTATGGAATAATAGAGATTCTCATGGTCCAACAGTGCGACGATTAGACTTCTGGGAAGGTGGCAACGATCAAGGCCCGCATTAGAATTCATGATAATTGAAGGTCATGATGTGGAAAAAGAGAGTCAAATGGTGGATGCCATGAGATCCTCGCAGGTGTGGGCGGCGTACTTGGCCTTAACGGTTGCCCCTGCGACAGAAGGCAAGCATGCCAAGATTGTCCAGGGGTAATGCTAATGAACCGTCCCTTTCTTAGTACCCGTTCCTTGTCTTAGACCCGGGAAAATTTCTCGAGATTGCACCATCATTTTGGGCCTAAAGCTTGCAAAGTCCAACCATAATAGCGCATGTTCGCGACGGTATTTTTAAGTCAGTCAAGTTCTTAAACCAGACCTTAAACGACGAGTTTTATGTGTCGATAACAGTTTAGAGGCATACAAGCCTCATGCAAAAGACAGTGGGAAGGAAGTGCACATCGGTGATGGGGAAAAAGGAGTAGCCCACAGTTTTTTTAGGGGTGGATCTTTCGAAACATTCTTATACTCTTGGACAGATATGCATTGTTTAAAGTTTTAGACAAACCAGGTGTAAACTATAGTAACAAACTCTTAAATATACATCAGCAAGATTTTTGCGAATCTTATTTTTCGCTGGAGACTATCGTTTACTGGCTGGTCACGCAATCAAAGGTAACGTACTTTCCCAGGTTTATTTACTCACCTTTCGCTCAGCAATACACTGCGTTTTTCCTATTCGGCCCACTTTTTATCTTTGGTAAGGCACTGCAAAGCTGATTCACTTACGAAGATTCGAGCGAGGATTATTTAATGATATTATTCTGATTTCGGAGTCACGGGAAAACAGACCTAGGGCGCGATCCATTCAACCAAAATTTCCGAAAATTCCGGTCCAAGACTCAATGGATCGGTTCGGTCCAACCGGAAAAGTTTCGAAAAAACGGGTCCACCTTTTGAGATGGTCCAAAAGTCCCGGTCGGAATTTTGGTTGAATGGATCGCGCCCCTAGACTCAGGTCCACTCGCAGACGACATGCTGCGATCTGCAAGATCTCAAGAACAGAAATTACCCTTTGAACGGCCTCTCCTTTTGAAGATTGTATTCATTTCATTAAAACAGGTACATATAAAAAGAATCTTGTTAGTTTCTCCCTTTTAACGAGCTCAAATCGACGCATAAAACTAAGGTGACGTGCACGTGTCAATTGACCCTGGGGTCAATTAGCCGTTGTTTGGGCCAAAATAACCTCAAAATAATCAATCTATTTTACAGGCGTTTGCAAGAACACCAGACTAACTTTCGCATAAGGTTGAAGTACTATAACTCATTGGGTAGTAACCGGGATTTGGGCTGATTTGGAGAATTCCCCCATATAGAAAATTCGATTTTGGTTTTAGCGGTAAATTGTTGTATTTATAAGCATTATGCAAATTACGTTTCAAAATTGTGCTCGTTCGTCGATATTTTATTCTCTAAATCTAAGAAATGTGCCTTTTAGAAATTGTTAGATATCTGTTTTGTGAAATTTAAGTGGAAGATTGCCAATATATTCGCTCGTTTATGAAAGTCAGCTCACTTCTGTCACTGGGCTATATTCCCGTGTTCGGCGGCTAATTTTAGGCCCGCAGACCGTTGAAATCGAAAATCTCAAATAATTCCCAATTTCGGCCGCATTTTGAAATTTAAAACTCAGCAGTGTTATAAACTCATCAAAACCTTATAACAGACTGAAAATGAGGGTAGGTTAGGTTTTGAGCTGTGGCCACGATTTGCCGATTTTGCTCGATTTTTCTGTGCATTCGCTCTTAAGTACCCTTCTTAGTCCAGTCGTAACGAGAATTTTATTACACCTTTTGCTGTTCATTACGAGAAAATACGGAATTATTTGCGTGAAAACCGACCAATAGTGCGAAGATACATTCATGAGCGCGCGAAAATACGAACATTTGCGCATAAATCAGATTCGATTACAATTTTTGCATTTTAATCAACATTCAATAACACTTTTGGGCATTTATATGCGTCTTTCGTTAACGCCAACATCAAAGTCATTAATACCATCTTGAAAGTCAATTGAGACAACTGACAAACATTAAAGTGCAAACACTATTCATTAACATTTTTATGACACTGGTTAGTATGTTGTTAGGTAGCCGTCTAACAATTAAATGGCGTTGAAAAAAGTCTGTTGCAATTAGTTTGATGTTACACCACAATTAGACTGGACAACAAGTAGTATATACGCCCAAGGAAAAATGGTCGGTCTGGTCGGCTAGTTCTCAACTTGGTAAAGCGGGAAAATTATTCCGCTGGTAAGTTCCCCCGAATATAATCCCACTCAAAAGACCTTGCGAAAATGTACAAGCCTACGGATTTAGGCCTTCTTTGACGGTTCATCACGAAACGGTTACCTTATCCCGTCGTGAAGGATTGCGTGACGAACCAAAAAACGCATGCGTATGAAGCGAGATAAATATATCATGTGAAGTTCCTAATGCCATGGCAAATTGGATTCACTAAGTAAGAAAAGCTTTGCAAAGACTTCTTCCTGTTGTTTGTACCTGTCTTATTTGCAGGTTTAGAAGATCTTCGATCCAGAATTTCAATCATTCCTCAGGACCCAGTCCTTTTTGTCGGAACTGTAAGGTAACAGTTCATTTGTCTCTAGGTCTGTCTAACGGGTGGCAACATGCAACTTGTTTTGCAATATTGCTGTAATACGAGTTGAAAAGCGATGTTGGTCGGTTAGCCTTCACGTTCAAACCTGTCTTGTAAGAAGTCAGGTTTTTGCAGGTTGCGAAAAGTTATTACAGAAAGCAGAGAGCAGTTCTACTTTTGGGAATAAAATCTGTACATTTTGCGCATTTTACCGGCCCAAGGCAAACTTGTTTTGCAGAAAGTGACGTCACCCCCGTGTATTTGCGTGACTACCGCGTATTTTATCCAATGAGAAGTAAGTGTTCACGCAACTTGCTGCAACATGCTGCAAGACAGGTTTCAAAGTGGGTAGTTAAACGCACAACGTCACTTTTTAAATTGTTTTATAGCAATGTTTGGGCACAAGTTGCACGTTTTACCTTAGCTTTAAATATCTGAACCTAATAGGGGTCTTTTCTGCATGAGCATGCGCGACCGCTGAACAAATGATGTGCATGGAGGCTCACCACAGGGTCTGCCTTCATCAAAATGGCGCGTCTCAAAGCCATCGTCGCGATTATTTTTCTCGTTGGTCTTGGCGAACGTGCTCGTGATTTAACAAATTGTGTAGTTTGCAAAAAAACTGTAACATGGTCTTGACAAAAGCGAAGTAGACCGGCTTTAACATACACGAGCTACCATCAAATTTCACCTCCCCACTTGACCTGGACAACTTTGCGCGTATATTTAGTGCCTGTAGGATTGCGCTAACCTCATCAAAAGCTAAAAAAAAGTGCCGAACGTTTGTTGATGCAAGTAAACACTTTTAATTTACTTCGTTTTGAAATGAGAAAGGAACAGAAATATTTTAAAAAAAGCAAATTTCAGCGAGCAGGCTCGAAGTGCGCAAAAGCCGGTGTTGAGTTCAGTAGTGAATTAATATATGTTCTACAATTTTCCCAGCACTTAAAAGCTACAAAATTAACAGCACACGAGACGTAGATTAGTCACCTGGTGAGATGTTGGTGGTAGTCACGCTGTATGTCTCGAAAAATAAAAAAAATGAATATCAATGAGACACAGTCAAATTGTATTCAACAGGACCGAAATTAAAGTCGAATCTTGTGACCGATTTCGATGAAACAAACGGTTAGGTTTCCCAAGACGTACAGTAAACATGAGATGCCGACCAAAAGTTAAGAATTTTTACAGCACTTAAGTTCTGGCTAAATGAATATTCCTGTTAATAATGCGTTACAATGCTAGTCCACGCAAAAACAAGAAGTTCTACAATTTTCCGATAAACAAAATTTGTAGCGCTAAAATACTTAAGGGAGCAACTTTCTATTCCAACTGATAACAGCGTGGTAGTCGCCCGCTGATCGTTATTAATCCACTCCCGAAATATGGCTAAATCAGCTATCAACAAATTATTGACAGAAATCCTCTACGGTATCGAGAAACTAATTTACATCCGATTTATAGACAAACACTAAATAAAGAACATTTTTCTCAATAACTACGAATCAGCAATGCATTCTATGCCAAACTTTGCGGTTCTTGAACGGGAATCAAGACACGAGTCGAGCGCCAAACAATAACAAGCAGCCATGTTCGTGTCAAACATCCTTGAGAAGCTTGCTCTTTCACCTCATTCAGCGCATCAGTCTCCACTTTAAATCACCAGATCTTTACTTATCTTGTACAACGAAGGTCTTTCCTAAGTTCCTGCTACCATTTCAATGTCAAACAAGCTTTCAAAGTGAACAATTTGGCTCCTATGACTATGCACCACGGTCGCTGTCACTGGTCGCGTGCTCTTTGTCAAATCAGCGGTCGCGCTTGCTCATGCAAAAAAGACCCCTGTTTCTGAACCTGACTTCAGCAATATTTCATGACACGTGGTTTCTTTATCGGTGTCTGTTAAAGCCCCATCCACACGAATCCGGATCTTTTTGAAAACGCCTAAACGTTTTTCAAATAGGCCTTCTGTCTACTCGAAACCAGGGAATCCGCTCACCGAAACGGCATCTTTTGAAACCTCTTTCCAGAGGGAGTGGATTTTTTTGGATCCGACTGGTTTAGCGCGTTCGTGTAAAAGACTGAAACCGTCATAAACTCGGGCCCAGGCTTAAATAAGAATGAAATTACAATCTAAAATAGCGGACAACAAACCTCCTGTTTACTGGGATGCTGTTCTTTAAACAGTTTCAGTATATCAGAATATTTGGAATGAAGCGACTGCCATGCAACGTTTTCCACCGGCATTGACGACCTTGTAATCGCTGGTTATTTTTAGAAAAAGGTGGGCTTCATCGTCGCTCCTAGGCCTTTGCCCAGTTATTTTTCTTTGGCATTCAGGCTTGAGACACGTGTGAAATGTTAGCTGAAAGCGCTGGAACTAGGAAAGATATATGGCCGGTGAAATCGCATCGCGGGTCCGATGTGTGAATCCAAAGCAGATAGTATGCTGTTTCAGCCTATCCGTATTCGTGTGGACATGGCTTAAGATATCCTTGTAGTGTATTTTCACCCTTTGTTAATACAACATGTCAATGTTCTCTTGTCAGGTACAACTTAGACCCATTTAAACAGCACAGTGACAATGAACTATGGAAGGCTCTAGAGAAAGCACATCTGAGGGAGATGGTAGGAGAGCATTTACTGCAGTCGTGGTTTGAGAACTTGCCACGCTGTTGAAAGTACCTCATTCTTACTATCCTTCCTAAAATTCCCGTCCTTAACTGTGCTAACATTGTGGGCGATCCCTTTTAAAATTTTCTGTCTACAACTAATATACAACTTAACAGTGCTGAGAACAGTTGCTGAATTGCATGCATTTTAGGCAGTAACTACATTTGGTTGTTTGCAGCGTTTACTTGGCGCCCGTTTCTAATCAAACGACTTTATTTCTACAACTATCTTTACAACTGAAACTAGCGAAGTGACACTGAACATTAATAATGAAAAAACACCAAGTCAATATAAAATAACTTTCAAAACTGTAAAGCGAAAGAAGCAAAGGAGATACTCACAAAGAGGCGATTTCCTAGACAAACACGCGGATGAGCAAAAAGCTCAGAAACTTAACTACATTTATACCAAGTACTAACTGTAGAACGTTGAAATCATTTCGAGTAAAGTTAAATATACGATGTACAAAAGACACCTAACGCAAACGATCAATGGCACACCAATAATAATCGACTCATGATGACAAAACTAAGTTCAAGGCCCGAACACACCAACAAAAACTAGAAACGAGGCGGCGAAAGGCCGCAAAATTTCTGGTGCTTACAGTCTGTTTAGACTGGAAGAAGTCTCTTTCAGTTTGCCGAGTTAAGGGTTGTCAAGGAATAGAGAAAAGCCCCGGGGGAATTCTGAAGGCCGGGCTGCTTGCAGTGTATAGCCTGTTATACTCTTGGAACTGAATGAACATTCTAGACAGTGCTGTCTTGGAAATTGCAGAATTTCTTTTATTTAGTTTCTTTCTTCGTATCTGGTCATTTGATCCCTCACAAAATTGTACAACCTAACTATACATGTTTGATTTTAAGGTGGACAGTTTGCCTGCACAACTTCTTGCGCCTGTCACTGAAAATGGCGAGAACTTCTCAGTTGGTGAGAGGCAGTTGATTTGTATGGCAAGAGCTCTGCTAAGACACAGTAAGGTAGGAAATCGTGTCAGTCAGTATAAACAACTGTCAGATGAGTCAGTCGCTTCATCTCTCCTTTTTTCAGTGGTCTTCATCTTTTTACTTTGATACAACAAATTTTACACGTAAATGTCGTAGGTATTTAATAAGACACTTGCTTGGTAGGGAATGAAATCCAGGCCAGTGGCCTGCTGTATTGATAGTTCTGTAGCAATTTGTAACACCGTTTCTTATTGTATGTGTTTCAGATCTTACTACTTGATGAAGCTACGGCCGCTATTGACTCTGAGACAGGTAACGTGTTAAAAACTACGAAGAATTTCCATAGAGGGAGTCTACTGCGTACATAATTTGCGAAAATTTGGAAGCTGTGATGCGATTGGTAATTTTCACATTTCCGGGAGGAAATTAACTTACTCTTATCTGTTCTTTAGATGCTAAAATCCAGGACACGATCCGTGAGTCGTTTAAGGACTGCACGCTTTTAACCATCGCACATCGCCTGAATACTGTCATGGATTCTGATAGGATTATTGTGATGGATGAAGGAAAGGTACAAGGGCTGTTTATTTGTTGTTCAAAACCAGTGATGTACAATTTGTAACAAAAAACGGCAAGGTCATATTTCTTGATTTATCTTTTTTTTTTTATTGTAATCGACTCAGTTAAGTTAAAAAGAACGATACTGAGTTCATGCTAAAGAAGAATACAATCAATAGAATGCTTTTATTTAGAATGCTTTCGGCCCCAAAATATGACGTTGAAAGCTTCTTTATTGAAAAACTATGGCTTAGGTTTGATTTGCTTTCTTGCAGATTGTTGAATTTGATAGTCCTTCTACATTATTGGCAAATCCAGACTCGGCATTTAGTAAACTTGTTCAAGCTACAGAAATCGAAGCAGAGGATCATTACCTTGTAGAGTAACTACCGATAATTACTGAAAAGAACACTAGACAGTGGATAGCTATTTTTTTAATAACGCGCGCGGAAGATATGTGTCAATAATGGTGACACAATAATATGTAGACTGTTTTTCCGTACGATCTTCGAGATGGAAGACTATGCGTTACGGGCGACTATCTTGGATGGGTTTCAAATCTACATGCAGTCGGCGTGGACGGTTTGGGAGGAAGCTATTGTTCTCACCTCAATCCTCCCCCCACCGCTATAAACACTGACGATCTTACGAAAGTCTAAATAAGCTACTAAAACTCTACCCAGAGACAATATATAACTAACTTTTCATTACAAGTGGAATTTCTTGGAATAACGACATACTTTCGCTCCGTTTAAATCAATACGAAGGTACATAGTGTGGGGGTGTGTTCAAGCAACGCGCTCGCTACACGAGGAGTTACCAGGAATCTGATTTTCATCTTGGTCTTTATTCTTCTTTGACTCAGCTCATAACCTTAATCTTCTTAGGGGGTGTTTACATAACACCGGGGTGACTTTCGCGCCGCGACGAGTTCACTCTGGTTCCCTCTCATGGCTCTACATTTGTTTACATGATACCACCACAAAAAGTCATGTCGGCGCGAGTCGCCCCGGCGTGAGTTCACTCCGGTTGTCGCACCGGGGCGAGAATTTCACTCCAGTACGAAATCTCGCAACGGTATCGTGTAAACACGAAACGACCACCCGTTTCGGTGTGAAATCGGTCTGCCGGTAGACTGGAACGGGTAGCGCATGCGTAATGTTTGCCATTTTGAATCATACGTGCATTTTATCAACATGAAGTGTACCTTCAAATAACGAGATGTGAAATAACCCAGTCATCATGTAAACGCGATACGAAATTAAAAAGTCATGTCGGTATGAAACTCGCGCCGGTGCGAGTTTTCTCATGTAAACACCCCCTTACTCAATTTCTCTACTCAAACCTTAACAACTAGTTCAAGTATGGTAGCAGTTTTCATAGCCAAAGCTGGACATGTTTGAAATGGCTGACCGTGGGGAAAAAATACGAGGTAAACTCGGTGTGGGTAATGTTTTGTTATCATAGAACCCACATGGTTGCGATCGGCAAGAAGCTTCAAACCAATAAGAAACTAAGACGCTGGTAAACAAAGCCAAACAGGAACTTTAACGAGACTAATAAACCAAGGTAAGCTCTAAACATCACAAACACGACCACCTATAAAAAAACTAACATCTGACAATTGCAAGCGAAAAATATTCCTAAAATGGCATTAAGTAAATTTGCGAGTTAAGCAAAAATTCAAGTACAGTTAAAAACCACTAGATCGAAACGAGAACGTGTGGACAAAATCAAGACTAGCTTTGACCCAATCGAAACTTTGAAAATAACTTTCAAAATACTTCACAACAAAAGAAATAGTTTAAACCCTGGGTATATCTATTAAACACCTCGTTACACTTTGGAAATTTCTGTGTGATTGCGTAGCGAAAAAAGTTCAAGAAACGTTAAACATTTCGAATATAACAGTCGAAAGTTTACGTCTGGACTGCAAATGCTTTTGAAGGTCAAGTAATCATGCAGTTGGAGGCAGTGAAACTCGCGTTCGTGTGTTTAGCACATAGGAGATTAATTATTAGCAACCATATCCAAGTTCAAAAGAAATGAACATTGTTTTTGTGATCATATGAGGTATTCAGCAAAAACCCGCGGGTAAGAAAATGCATTTTTGCAAATTAGCCTAAACAGGTTCTATTATTAATGGTAATAAGGTTACGTTCACACGCACCGGACGAATTTTCCATTGGCTGAAAAATTGGACCAGACAATTGGTTCACACGGGATCGTTCAATATTTTCGCTCTATTCACACGGTTAAATGGCTAGCGTCTAAATTTTCGTGCGGTTAAGGTGGTTCCGTATGAATTGAACACCTAAACGTACCAATTTTCTACCAGTCGAAAAAAAGAATCGTTCAGTGGTTTGTAAACGTAGCCTGAGGCTATTTGAGGTTTATTATCCGTAAAAAAACGTTACATTTTAGCTAGTAGAATTCAGTGGTGTTGAGTATTTTCTTTATACAGAAGCTGCATACCACACATAAATAGGAAATGAATAGGAAAATTTGAAGCACCGGTGACATGACCTTTGCAGTCTTCCTCTGGAACATAGCATACATTTACTTGCTTTTAGAAATAGGAACCTGTTTTCATACTAAGCAGGTTCTTGTACAGAAGGGGCTAACTAGTCAGATTTAGGTTAACAGGTTTTGTTTTGCGGGTTTTTCCCTGGAAGAAAATTCTGCCTTGGGATGCTTTTGCTTTTTTGCTCATTAAACCAGTCTTTGAATGGTTTCGTTGCTGTCGTCGTTAGTTATCAAAGCTTCCTACAGTTTATTTACCTGCCTGACGCAATAATATGAGCTCTAACTCCAGTGCGCGAGGGCTAGCTTCGCCGAGGTGTGGAACCACATCTTTTTTTTCGAAAATTAATCACCGAGTCCGTTGTAGAATTAAAAGGCCAGCCTACTTTTCCTGAAGCTCTCTCTCACTGGAAATTCAATGGAGTCTCAACTGAGTTGACCACTTTGCACAGTTGTTTCGCAGAGCTCAGTGTTACACGCAAGTTTCAGCTTGGAAGCAGGCCCCGGCGTGAGGTTTAAAGACGTGTTTATATATTAGTATATTTGCTAAGCAAATTAGCTTAGGCGCTTCATATCTTGCGAGGGTATAAGCTTTATTTGTATTCATACACATATTTTTATAAGCAAACTTGCCAAAGCTATATACAATTTCAGTGGCGGATATAGGGGAGGGACCGCCCTCCCCCCCCCCCCCCCCCCAACTCCTATTCTTAGACCAAAATGAGGCCCAAAGGGCCAAACACAAACTTTTGGGAGACCGGGCTCCCCCCTTTTTTAAGGGTCTGGATGAACGCCCCCCTCCTTATCTCATGGTCTGGATCCGGCACTGGATTTTGGTATTTTATCATTACAAACTCTATTTTAATTCGTGGCATTCAACAGACCAAACTCTTTACATTTGTGGGTCATTTCTGTCTGATGTTACGCGTTTCATAACTAATATATAGATTTAGCAAAGCCTAAGAGCGGAATTCCAGATAAAATTACGCGCTATAGTACTTATAATAACAACAAGAGTAATAATAATGATTAAATAATTGACAATTATTCTTTGAAATCTAGGTGAATAGTGGCGCTAATTTACCGAGCCGAAAAGCGGCGAGGTAAATATTCCTAAAGTCACTATTCACCGAGATTGAGAAGAATAATTGGCCGAATTTGTACCAGAGACGAGTTATAAGAAACAAGACCTGGTGGGAGGACGGCTTTCAGAACTGGTCGGAGTCGCAGTTCAAGAAAAGACGAATTTCATTCATTTCATTCTTGGTGAAATTGAAGATTTAATCACAAAGGAAACGACGCGGTTTAAGAAACCGATAAGCCCAGAGTGTCAGTTGACATTCACATTGTACAGAATGGCACATGGGAGCTCATTCAGCACAGTTGGTGACCTTTCTGGAGTTGCAGCTCCGACTGCCTGCCAGATTTTTTCCTCTGTTACCTGTGCCATTATTGCAAGGCTCTACGATAGATTTGTTTGCCTTCCAAGAAATGAAGAAGAATGGGCAAAAGAGCTGGAGTGCTTCTTGAAAGATTGGGAGTTCCCGTGTGTTGCCGCCTGGGACGGTTTTCATGTGTATATAAGTTCTAATTTAAAAATTTCTTCAGTTTTAGGAAAAGATATTCCGTGACTAATATGGGGCCGATAGGACATAACAGAAGGTGTCAATGGGGTTAACTGATTAACGTATAAAGGCCTTTTTTCACTATCGTAAGCGTATAAATTACAAAATATTAACTAACAAGCGTATAAAAACAGGTGATTTTTTAAGCGTATACGGAGCGAAGGAGACCCAAAAAGTTAGAAATTGATTTAAAAAGATGAAGACTTTCTAAAATAAAAAGACGATATGGTGAGATAGAATGATAGAAATGTTTTTTGTCAATATTCCCACCACTTTAGTCTGTTAGCTTTCAGACGTATAGGCGACTTTCTCTTGGCTGCGACGTTCTCTACTTGTTCGAGCCTGCGTTCGAACTGCCTGCGGTTGTGTCTCTCAATTCAAATTAGATGGGAACGAGGCTGGAGTTGACAATTGCTCTTATCAGGGGCACCCAACGACAATTTTCGGAAAATATCTGTTCGGAAGACGATTTGAGATCTAGAATTTTCGGAACATTTGTTGTAAATTTCCTTGCTTGCCTGCCTCTTCTAGGATTTTCGAACCGCCTCCAAAAATGGTACCCTAAAAAGGTCTTTTGGATTAGAGAATTTTGTTATTGTTATGATAAGCGGCACAATGACTGTACAGAAATTCAGATCGAGCGCTTTTGTTCAAGAATTTTATTTACTGAAAGAGGATGAAGAGGAGTGTGGTGCTGTGCTGTCTTCCAGGTTCAACGATGGAAGACAAATAAGGGGGTCGGTTAGGCTGGATTTGTAAGAAATACTGAATATTGCAAACCAGTATTGGGAAAGTGGGTGACCACTTGGGAGACTTAGGGAAGTGATTGATTTGGAAACACCACCCTATAAATGATTTTCAGGTCTGCAGGACTCACAACAATGCCAACTAACTGACTAAACGTGTTTTTTTTTTGCTGCTTACAGACTAACGAGCGTTGTTTTAGCTGTTTACTAAGTATCTTATTTTTAGCTGTTTACTGACTACAGCTATACCCCATTGACACCCTCATAACAAGCGGATTTTGTGGGCAGGGGTAGGGGCCCCGGGCTCTATGCATGATTTAACTCTTACAATCCTGTCCTATGTTCAATGCATTTGAACAAGGGGAAGTGTTGCATAATAAATCATTAAATCTCCCCGAGTATGGAGAAAACGCCTCAGTGACTGTTGGACACAGTGCTTTTCCATCTCGTAATGGCTGATGAAAGCTTTGCCTGACACTACTAAAGACCCGGCAGAAATTAATTTTAACAAAAAGGTAAGATCTGCTCGAGTTGTGTCTGAACACGCATACGGTATGCTTAAAGGACGTTGCCGACTGCTTTACAAAAAGGTTGATTGCAATAAGAAAACCATTAAGTGTGTTATTATGTGTGCGATTTCATTACATAACATTTATATACACATGAATGATCTACGCAAAAGGCGGTGGAGGTTGGAAGTTCAGGAGCTTAATCTCATTGGTAGTAGACACCGTGGCACCCCTGATAAAAAATAAAGTTCAAAGAATCAAGAAGGTAGTTGACTGCCTGTGGTCATTGTCATAGACACATCAAGAATTATCTTCAGCTCCCAGAAAGGAGTTTGAAACGTCAGTTACAAACAGTATTGCTAAAGGGCAATAATCCCCCCCTCTAAAACAGGTAAAAGTTAAAGCCATGCTGATCTTTACAAAAGAAGTTACTTATATTGTTTACAAGCAACGAACACTTTTTTTTCATATAAGAATATCGGGGCTGAATTTTGCGAAATCGTAACAATATATTAAAAATAAACCCGAGTCTGAGATTTGGAAAAGGTTATAATTTTCCAAGTTGAAAGTTTTTAAATACATCGTATAAAATTCTTCCTTTTTTCTAAACGGGAAAATTAGCCCCTCCCCCCAAAAAGAAATACAAAGAAAACTGAGACACAAAAACCGAAACAGCACTAGAACTAACCGTATTTTGATGCAAATAACAATGCTGCAAGAAGTTAAGAGTGTCATATATACGCCTTATTCGATGGTTTAGCATATAATACGTGCGGATATTTTGCGAGTTGCGTAGTATTTTTCCGAGCCCCGCAGGGGCGAGGAAAAATACGAGCAATGAGCAAAATGTTCGCTCGTATTATATGCTAAACCATCGAATAACAGGTTTATTATTCCACTACAAAAAAAATTGTTATTTTGCAATTGGCTTCTATTTTTTAGGTAAGAGTATTCAGAAACATCCTGATTCCGTCTGTGAGAATGACGTTAACAATGAGCAGTGTTCGCGCGTATTATGCCAAACCATTGAATGAGGTTAATTATTCTACATAAAAAAACCTGTTGTTTTGGCTTCTATTTTCTATTTTATTTTCATCCGTCGGTTCGTCCAGTTCAGCCATAGTTGCTCCTTTTGCATCCGCCGGCATTCGCCCTGTTGTAAACCGGTTAAACCAGGACACTACGGTGTATTACGGCCTCGTATTTTGCGCGTTCTCTTGACCTTATATGGTAAAATGACATAATAGTGGAATAATAACAGGCTTTATTGACTGCAGTCTGGCTGCAAAATTCCAAAATTACTTCAACGCCAAACAGTACATTCTGAAACGGAAGGTCATATTATCCTGTAATCTGAGAGTAAACACAAGAATCTTTTAGCCTAAAATTGGTAGTAAAATAAGAATATTCAGCCTGTGTTAGAGAAACAATATTCTTATATAAAAAAGAGTGTATTAAAAGTTAACAAGGCAATGAAGTAAAAGTGACAACAAGTACTGTATAATTTTACATAGACTTGGTTTACTTAGTTTAGCCGAGTGTACCCAGATGTTCCTTCAGGGCTTCTTGAGGAATATTAACTTGTGGAATCAGTGTCTGAAGACATACTATATAAACCATGGTAAGGAGAGACATATGGTGTTCCAGATGTAAAAGCCTGCAAAGATGGACTCATTCTTCGCATGAAGTGCTGACAAAAATGGCGGCTCGGTTGCTCAAGGCAAAACGTCGTCTTCCTGTAGCATTCTTTTTTTCTATTTACTTGAAACGTACAATTTCTGCAAACATTTGCTTTCAAAGTTTGTCATCAAGAAACTTCGATTTTTAGGCCACATTTTCCTTGTTAGGAAACGCTGAGAATGGTGATGGCTGTTACTTGGGGGCAGCCAATCAGATTGCAGCATTTAGGTCACGCGGTACAAATGGACCAATCAGATTGTAGGAAATTTTGATGTCGTCACTTCAGTTGCCAATCAAATTCAGCCAATCAGAGAGCAGTGGATGTGACGTCATAGCGGAAACCACGTAACCATTTCCTTGGAAATAGGGGGAGGGTTAAAAAAATAATCGCGTTTTTTCACATGTTCACCGTTTCGTTGTTATGGTCACAGCCACAAACCTTAACTTTACAAGCAGGAACGTGTGCCTAACCCTAAGTGGTTTGGGCGTCCCTTACATGTTTTGACACGGTCGTGGTATGAAAGACTCGTCATCATCATCATCCTGTTCTGTCGTGGAGTCGATGTCTAACATGGCTCCGTCGTCTGAGAAGAGGATGGACAGCGTCATGTCGTCGACGATGTCTTAGGTGGGTTGGTAACTGTACGGGTAGGTCATGTGGTGGTTGGATCCAGCACTCGTTTGTCTTGCACCATGGAGTACGTTTTGTGTTAGGGGACGAGGGAAATCGTCGATGGTGTATCCTTTCAGTTCATCTTTGAATTGTCCTAGGAAGCATCTTCGCGGGAGGTGGGTCTCTCCTTGGGCGGCATAGTAGACGACCGAGTCGGTGTCCATGTAGAGGACGCGGGTGAGCAGGGGGTGTAGACCATTGCGACCGTGGTGAACGCCGCCACGAAGATGTTGGTGTTAGTGCCCAGTTAACCGATGTCTTCCTTGAATGAATGGTAGACGTCGATCATCTGTTCGCCAGTGGCCAGAATGAGGTGGATGTCGTGTTTGCCGTCCAAGAAGATGTTAAAGAACATCTCGGGGTGCTTGCAGGTGGCCACCTGGGTCTTGTTGGTACACTGCCCGAATTTCCCCCAGAAACTGTTGGCCATCAATTTGCCTAAGGTACGTCGACCCTCGTTCCGTTGGATCTTGGCCAGATCGAGGACGATGCCTTCGACGCGTCTATACTCTTCCAGGTACTGGATTTGCAGGGCCAGGTCTTTTTCGACCTCGGGCGAGGGCCACCCGTCGGCTTCTTGTTTGGCCTTGATCCACGTATTGATGTAGTCTCGAAACAGCGTGGTGGAGGTCTGATGAAAGTGCCACAGTTTGTACATGTGGAGAATCACGTACCTGTGTTCTAGCCCCAGGTACACACTAAGGCCCGTTAGGGGAAACAGCAACTTGTCAGCCATGCGGACGGGTAACATGGGATGAAACAGATAGTGAGGAGGCAGGACGCGGCATTTGATCAACCCGTGCGTATCACGGCGGACGAATAGGCGGGTGCAAATTGCGTGTAGATGACGGGATGACCGACCGGGTACTTGCAGTTCTTGTTGATGTAGGGGAACAGGGACGTGCAATCGTCATAATGGATTCTTTTCCCCAGCGCAGCTTGACAATGAGCTCGTACGGCTTCCATCCGCCCGCCAAAGAAGACGTCTCGGGGATCCAGGGGCGTCACAAGATCGAGGTTGTCAGCCCACAGGCGTAGCTCGGGATCCTCCTGCTTTTGGCCTCACCACTCGCATTCCCACTTTTCCACCACCACGTGCCTGCCTTGTCGAATGCGTGTACAGTTCGTGGGGCGTGGCCCCATTGAGTTTCTTGTGACGTTGGTGGCGTCGAGGGTAACATCCGGGGCACCCGTGATAAAAACACCCGTAAAACTCGTTGACGAACCCGGTCCGTGGATTGTACACGTCGCCGTGGTATCGATGCTCGCCGATGCAGAACAACACTTCCCTTTGTTTCGACTGTGACGTATCCTGGGTTCGCTGTCCGTGGGTTTGGGCAGGATGCGTTCTAAGTGGAACAACCATTCGAAGGCGGCTCAGGATTGGCGCATCTGTGGATTCCACCCGTGCAGGGGTTCCACGGCAATAGTGTGGGGAAGCATCCAGTGACGACGGTAGGCCAGGTTGCAGGCGGAGGCAATGGTGATGCACTGTTCGAAGAGGTCAAATCCACAAATGCCCCTGACCCTGAATTCTTGGGCAAAGTTCATGCAAGCCTGTTTGAGAATACGTGCGTGGGATTGACAGTAATTTAAGAGTTCCGCTTGCAAATTGAACACCAGGTGGGAGGCTAGTTGGGTCTGGTACCATTGGTCAAACTTGGCTTGGTGCTCGGGTTTCATGCCGTTGGGATGGTAGTAATATGTCTCTGGCATGGCACCCACTTACTGTTGGAGGGTGGGTGTATCTTCTTTCAACCCGAAGGTCCTGGGAAACGACGACTGGGCCATGGGAAAAACGTTCAGGCTGTCAATGGACTTGATGCCCCTGGGAATGGACACACTGAGGAGTTTGGCCCTGTTGATGATCTGAGCGGGGGCCACGGCTTTTTGGTACAGCTCCTCGAGGAGAAGGATGTAAACAATTTTGGATGGATGTAACATTTGTGGTCCCAGACGTCCACTTGGTGTCCCCGATTGTAACAGGCTTGGTAAGTCCGAGCAATCGATCTGTTGGCAACAGTAACATTTGAAGCGGGGACATCAATGATGACGAAAGTCTCTGCTGTTTTATCCTTTGCGACAATGTAAACAAAACTGACGCCAAAATAAGCATTCAACTTGGTGTTGACATCGTAATGACCTGCATGGGATAAGAGAATGAGTTGCTGTTCAGCGGAAGATCCACAATGCACGATGGTGTTCCCGTGATCGGCGGGCACCACGATCACTTATAGGGTGCAGGCACTTTTTCAAACTGGTGTATCTTGGGCAGACCGCAAGGCCCTTCGGGGACTTTCGCCAATTGATGTAATTCATGGGCCATCTTCTCTTGGAGGGCCGCCCAGGCTCTCAGGGTTTGGTAGCTGTGTGATTTCTCTGGACTTTGATGCTGTTCTCGGTGGGCTTTGCCTGTCAACAGGGCCCGAGCGCAACAGACTGTCCTTGTTTCAGATGTGAATACAACTGTTTTTGGTTTTCAGCATATTGACAAAATCGTCGGTGCGGAGTTTACGGCGACCTGAGCCACGTGGAGGGCGTAAATAGGTGAAGACCACCACAAAACTATCGTCCACGGCAAAGTTCTCTGGAATTCAAGAGAGTCGTCATTTGCTCAAGCAGATGACGCACGGGGCCTTGCATGTGTTGCCAATCATTCACCCGTACGCGAGCACTGGTAAAATTATTGACCAATCAGTTGCATCCCAGGTAGATTTGTAAATAATCATCATCGTGCCAAGGGCGCGAATCACTTCCTTCGAGGCATCTCCCGACGAGGATTGTCCTTGTAGATGTCCCCGGAATGTTTCCCATGTGACGCCGAACAACGGGCAGTGTCGGGCGATGTAGGGAGTGAGCTGGAATCAGAGCCCGCCGCCGGATTGCCCTTCCACGGTCTGCAACGCTTGGAGGCAAGCCTCGTCATCGCTGTCGGTGGTGTGGGGCTGGTCGCTGCTGGTTGGCAGATGCTTCTCGCACTGGAGGAGCTGGCGGCTGTTCAGTTCGTCGCTGTCCGGTGCTGACTCGCTGGAGAAGACCTTAAAAAAAAAAAACAAGCAAAGTCAGTCCCGAGTGAAAGTCAATCAAATAGTGCAGATCAAACGTAGAGCAAAAATAATGAAGTACAGTAAAAAAAGGAAGAGGGGGACGGGTAAGGAAACGTGAAAAAATGGGCAAAAGATAGATAATCAATGTACAAGACAAAACTGAAAAAGGAAAGAGAAAACTGGGAAACGGGGGGAAACAGGCCAAGGGTCAAACCAGGAATGAAGTGGAAAATGAAGTGGAGAAAGTGAGGGAGCACGAATTTTGACCACCTGACCCAAACACCACCTCATGTACAAAATAATGGAAAACCATAAAAAAAAACAGGCCGACGAACAATGGAGGAACAGTCATAGGAGAAATTAGGCAACGATGGAAGATGCATACAGCCAAACAAACACGGACAGCTGGGAAAGAGCGATAACGAAAACCTTCACCTCCTATGTGAAAAATCCGGCCAGAATATACAAAATACCAAAAAAAACAGAAAACCAACCCGTTTCTAGTGAAAAAAATAAGGGGGCAGGGCGAAGTGGACTCCACGTACAGGAGCATTGCCCACCGGAAGACAACCAAAACGATCAGCAAAGCGAGACGAAGGAAACCACCCAGTGAGAAAATAAAGGGGAAGACCGACTTTACTTGGTTTGTTATTAGTCCAAAGCAAGGTGGGCTCAGGTTCACATCACAGCCCAGTCGTCCCATGACAACCTCAAAAACGACAAGGATCGATCGTTACCTGCGTGGACGTGGGCTGGCGGCATTGTGGTGGTGGTGGTGGCTGTGCATAGTCCGGGACCTAAGTGGAACAACAAGGAAGAATGAGATGGGGATGGGGGCAAAGGGAAGATTCAACCAGATTGTTCCACTTACCCAAAGAGGGTTGTGATCGGAGGAGGACGAGGCTTCCTCTGGCAGTCATGAGGCGTCCATACCCTGTAATTAACCCAATAGCAAGAATGAGCGTGAGGGGGAAACAGGGGCGACGGGAGATTCAACCCATTGACTCCACTTAACCCGATACTCGCCAGCACAGGTGACAGGAGAATCGAAGGCCCACGACTTGTTGACAATGAGGACAGGTTGGTGTGGTGAACGGACTGACGTGAATGGCAGTGTACAAATACACCTTATGGATGGCCACGCGACAACAGGGCGTTCGGAACGTGCTTCACCCCAGCTCTCTCGCACAGAGAAAACACTCAGTAGCAGTAGAGGGTCACACCATACCATAGCAATGACATAAAAAAATCGGTTGAAGATGGGAGCCGAGGGTGCTCCTTTTATGGAGGTGAGAGGAACCGTGTCCAGACCTCCCTCTCCTGCTGGAATGCTCAAAACCGATGAATTGAACGATGAATACAACTGATCTTTTTTTTATTTTTTTGGTCACTAGCACTCTACTTTATGTACATGTCTCTAGGAAAAACGACCAACATTTACTGCCTTTGAAATGCCTACATCTCTGCCTTCGAGTTGGTCTCAATAAAACGATTACCGTTTGAGTTTACGTTTAGCTTGCATGATTTTTTTGACAATGGCTTTGGTCCAGCTCCTTTTTTCCGGGGGGCATTAATGGCGCGAATCATCTTATGATCTGCTTGCCACTTATCCTGCAGATTGCGAGCACGAGTATAATCGATGTCGTGCTGCTTGGCAATTTTGTCCACCCGGTTGATGCTGGGATCCCCGCGAAGGAGGCGTTTCTCCAACTTGGTACCTGGGCCCATGCATTGATACCCCGGCCCATGGAACTCGATGCCCGTTTTGGCCTACCGCCGCCTTGGCCACTAAGATTGCCAAGGGAATGAAGAAGGGTAGAATAACTCCTCGTTGGTGTCATCACCATCGGCGGCGGCAGCTATGTCCCACGTTGGTCTCTTTGATGGGACGGTGCCCTTTCCTTTCTATAGGCTTTCCCTTTCACATGATGCTGCAATTGAACGATTTGCCCGCGTACTTTTTCGCTTCCCACTGGCCACTTCAGCTCTCCGTTGTCGACTAATCTTTTCGGCGTTTTTCTGTTCATGTCACCGATGGCTTTCGTAATGGTGTAGCCCGTCTTCCCAATGCCCAAAATGAGTCCGCGGCGAGACGCCTCCTCGATGAGATTGTCGTTGACGTCGGGTGCGTGTTCGTCGAACGCGTCGAGGCATCTTGATTTTTTCTAACCGTCCCTCCCGCGGGTTGGTTTTATACTCAGCTGCTAGGTGCGATACACTTCTGGTTCTCCTCCATCCTTGTAGACGGTCGTGATGGTGTTGGTGTGCGTTATGCCTGCAATACAGCTTCCCACCGACCGTTGATGCACATCTTTGAATTGCGAATTCATCTTGATCGTCCCTTCAATGAGGACCTAGTTCCACCCACCGTAACCTTTTATAGGAATGTGTTCAATTTACGCTTGCACCAAGGCACCCGACCCACGTTACTGTACAAACTGGACAGTTTGGTATGATCGGCCTGGGGAAACGGTTCCACCAACCAACGCAAGGACGTGTCCAAGATCACGCTCTTCCCATGCTTGACCATGCCCCGAAACTTGGCCAGGAATTCTCCCTGGGCCTTCTTGGAGGGACGCTTCTTCTTGGCAGGGCGCTTCTTCTTCGTCTTCCTCTTCCTCTTCTTGGCACACGTTCGTTTGGCTTTGGGACCGTACTTGGCTTCCAATCGTTCCATCATGTCCATCCACGTCTTTTGGCTGTGGAGAGGGGCACTCTGCAGGCGAGTAGGGCCACCCTTTCCAGCGCAGGTTGACCTCTTGACGTCGATGCTGCAACACCCTGTCCACTAGAAACAGGGCGTCGTCCGACATGTCGATTTTCTGCAGGTCCTGCTCGTAGAAGGTGCCTCTGGTAAGCGTCCGTTCCCACTCCTTGATTTTAAAGGTGGCCACGGGCCCCGGCATGGCTTGGTCGATTATAAACACCTCTTCAGTCCACCTGGGCAATTACCCCTTGTCGAAAGGATGGTGCTGTTTCAATTGGAGGCGCACGCATCACACCAGGTGCTTGCCGTACAAGTGCTGCCAGACATAGCGCTGGTTGGTCCACCTCACCTGACTAGGGGCCATGCCAATGCTTCCATGTTTGGACACGTTATAACCCATCCTTGGAGACCCAGGGGCAGTCAGTCGGGTCGGGAGAAAGGGCCCGACGAAAGTTTTCAAGTACGGGCGAAAGAGCCCCTGGGTACCGACTCTCACCGAGCTATTTCCAAAAATTCAAGCTGATGCCGGCTCCTGATTGGGCACAAAAAATGCTTTGTATTATTGTGCCCAATCGGCGAACAGTTTCTCCTGAGTTCTTTTCGTGAGTTCGTACACGACGGCTATTGTCTTGCCACACTTGCCTGGTTCGTTCACCAAGCTTGTGCGAGCAAGGGAAACTTTTATTTTCTACTTTCCTAACCAGAAACGAAGGAACTATCGATTAGTCGAAAAAACGTTTGGAATGCTATCCGCAGCAGCAATTTAATATTTGCCTCGAGAATATTCTGTTTTTGACTCATCACAATGTATCGTAAACAATGGGAGATTAAAGATGCGGCGACGACGAGAAACTCAAATAAGCAATAGCTTGACAAGCCAAAACAACAACTTTGCACGTACATTACACTTTTTTGTACATTTCTTTGCCGTCAACTGCACGACTACCCGTGAAAATGCCTAATTTCATGTTTTGTGAAGGACGTAAACAAGCAATGACAAAATCACCATTGAAACTGAAAAAATGTGAGTTCCCTTTTCCACGCGACGTTTTCGTGGTTGTCAGCCGTCGTGGTATCTTTTAAATATTCCCTAATATTTACGCAAGACGTGACCGATGCAAGCTTGAATACCTGTCGTAAGCTCAAGCTTGTATTTTCGGAAAAGCGTCTCTAGTTTTCGAGCAGACAGTATTTTGAAATCGGATGGGGATTTTATATCAAACTGAAAGTTTCCTGACTACGTGCAGTTCTTTGGTCACTGTTTGGTGCATGAGCCAGACAAGCTGTGATCGAAACAACAGCCGTCGTGTACGAACTCACGAAAAGAACTCAGGAGAAACTGTTCGCCGATTGGGTACAATAATACAAAGCATTTTTTGTGCCCACTCAGGAGCCGGCATCAGCTTGAATTTTTGGAAATAGCTCGGTGAGAGTCGGTACCCAGGGGCTCTTTCGCCTGTACTTGAAAACTTTCGTGGCGTCCTTTCTCCCGACACGACTGACTGCCCCTGGGTCTCCGAGGATGGTTATAACGCTGCACCAGTGTGGGTAATGTCTCCAAGTACCGATACATGTTACGGGCGGTAAAGTATCGGCATATGCGGTACATCTGCTCAATGTCCGGTTGAAGCGTTCCACGACGGATGTCTTGGTATCGCCGCTGGTGGAGAAATAGCAGATCTTCTGACGGGTCAGCAAACCCTGGAACAGGCAGTTGTAAAACTCTTTGCCAGCATCCGTCCACAGTCGCAAAGGTTGCTGTCTCTTGGCCCGTTTCAGGATGCGCTCGAATGCCACCGTCACCGCTTTCCCGGTCTTGTCCTTCAAGGGTTCCAGCCACGCGTATTTTGACAGCACATCCACCACCGTCCACAAGTACCGCATGCATCGTTTCCACTTTTTCGGGGCTGCATCTCAACCAGGTCCGTCTCCCACTGTTCATCCATCCCATGCACCACCAAGGGCAGGGTGGGGAATCATCGTTGTCAGGGTTTATGCAACGTGTAACTCAACTTTTGCAACGCCTGCCAGCCGTGGGCGGTGGACAGACGCGCCGTGCGTACGCGCCAAGCGTTCGACGCCCAAACTCCCGTGGAGCGAAGGCGTTTCGTACGCCTCCACCAAACTCACTTGACGCTTCTTCTTACTCATGGTTGCACCTGCACGCTTCCAAGAACGACACAAACAGTTCACAGTCCGTGGTTTTTTTGTTTAAAATATCCCATGGGCTCCACGCACGTGTGCCGGATCTGGTGGAGCTGTTCCATCTCGGTTTACCCTCCAACCAACGGTCGCGCAACTCTCTCAGTACTCGTGGACTCGCGGGATGATGACCGTCTTTCCCCTCGTACCGGGCGTAGAACAACTACGTTCCTCTGGCGTGCTGGACGCTTGATAATCTTCCTACGCCCTGTGCATCCACACGCGATACATCAGGCCATCGAAAATGGTCTTGGACATCAAGGTGTTGTACCCATTGTCCCACATCATGAACTCCTTGGACATATCTCGCCATTTCCCCAGACTCGGTGGCTCCACGCCCCGCCAATCACTCTCGTTTAGCACAGGGTTCGCTACTGCACTCTTCCCCATTGATGCGATGACACATCTTACCTGACAAGGAGACGTTCAGCCAGAGAAAACAACGACATCCTCCATCGTGACAGGATAGGTACATGCGCCGAGGATTCTTCTCCGAGCCGCTCTTCTGCAGCCCCAAACATCGATCGCAAACGCTCATCAACTCGTCCCATCGTTGACACACCTCTTCGTGCAACTGTTGTATTACCAGAGTCATCCACTCCTCCACGCGGTCTAGGGGGCTGAAGACGGGCCAAGTGCCCCGAGGAAAGTAGACATACACAAAGTGTTCCTTTCGGCCCTAGAATAAGGTCTCCTTCGCATGCAACGGGCACATCCAGACAGCAGTTGATGTGTCATTTCTGACCTGGAACCTGTCATGTAAGTGTCATAATGCAAATTAGTTGGTAGGCGCAACAGTGATCACAGGCACAGGACAAAAGCCAGAAATTGTGCCACAAACTGCGGCACAAATGGCTCAATTTAGTGGGGAAATTATGGATCTTTCTTCGAGAAAATCTCCCAGAGATGAAGAAGAGGTTTCCCTCTTAGGCCGAAGCTGAAAAACTTGCAGCACATTTGAATTTCAGTGAAAAAAACAGCATTCTTCTTCCGACTGGTCCAGGACCCCGACAGATCGAAGTGACCAGCCTTCACTTCGTTCTATGAAAGCAGTAACATTGATCACGCAATAAAGCGAAAAAAAAAAAAAACAGTAAACAACAATCAAACACCAAAATGCAATGGACTACATTGCAGATAAGTTCTTTTTTATTCATTTCATTTAAGAAAAAGCAAGGTTCAGCGTGTATTTACTTCTCAAAGCAGTAAAATGCATTCTCTGTTTAGGCTATGTTTTGTTACATTATGTTCTGATTTATAATCTAAAAGTATCTTTTAATTTACACTTAACATTTCTACAATTAAATGTGATTAAAATGTTCATTGTGCAGTAAAAACTGTCTTTTACCTGACTCTCGCCTATTTTCTACAAACTCCCGGTAACTCAAACCTTTTTTCAAATTCCCTAGAAGGTTCAAGTTATCGGGAGTTGATTGTAATTATAAAGACATAAGGAATAAGTATTTAGGTTCCAGCAATGAACAGCAAATTACTGTTCTTTCATTTATGACTAAGGCTTTAAAGAAACAATTCAGTATACATTCAGACAGGCTTCCCTAAGTACATTATTTTTACAATCCAGTAAGCGTACCTAAGTAACTGCACCTATAACATGTTTAACGTTCCTAACAAAATACAACAAATAGTGACCAAGCATGTTTTTTACTTCTATTAATTAATGACATACATTTTCTGTTCATAGCACTTAGGCGTATAATGAACACTAAAGAGTTTGATGCTGCCCGTTGTGAGTATAAAACTTCGGTATTCTGAACTACATTGATTAATATTCTTATTCCCTTAAGAAGTCTTCATATATCAATGTGATCAACACCTGACATATGCCACAAATTCTTAATGCACTTATCAATGTAAATCCCATGTGGGGGGAGTGCAGGCAAAGGGCGGGGATTTGATGCCTGAGACTATCCCCCTGTCAGGCTTTTGATCGTGCCAAGCAACCCCAGGGTCAGGACATTTGACTTTCACCGACAGAAGCCTGGTATCAATTCAGAAGCGATTACAAATCTATCCCTCGAGGCTTTCTGAAACTCAAGCTGTTGGAGAAAGGTGTGAAGTTTTCATTTGTTTTAATCGGCATAATCCGATACTTTAAACTATCATCTAAACAGATAATGTCTATTTTCAGAAAGTTTTTATCTTCAAGTTCCCATCTCATTGTAAAAGTCGATTGAAATCAAATTCCACCATGAAAGTCAATTTTTTACGGGTCACTGATCCGACCTGTTCCAAGATGTTGAGCAGATGTTATAAAGCATTTTACATTTCATTAATATTATAATAGGACGGTCAATCTTCCTAGAGTGATTTTGTTGTTCAAAATAAGAGATGCTAGTGGAGAGAGAAATAACTTAATTACAGCGAGTAATTTAACAGAGCTTACGTTTAGTAAGGACGTACTTTTGAAATGTTCTTTTAACTCGTTTTATACAGTATTATAGTATTGTTTGTTTAGATTTTTCCCCTGGGGTGGGGGCTTTTTTAACACTTTTGATTGACCTTTCCTCTCCCACCCTAGGGAATTTGATCAAAAAATTTTAAATCCCCACCCTTGCCCGCACTCCCCTCCCCCCCCCCATGGGGTTTACATTGATAGGTGCGTAATATTGTTTTTAAGCAAATTGAGTTTAACCACTTCACACACCAAAACTGCAAACAGAATAACAATTAAAAATATTTGTCAAGTCTATGAAACTAAAAAGAATCAAAAGGCACAAATTTTGCTTAAAATTATCTTACAGCAGTTACAACTAACAGGCACTATCAAAGACTTTTTCCTCTCAGCTGCAGTAAAAACTATAGTTTTCATTCACATCAATCAACTTTTTCCATTGTTGTCACACTAGCACTCACTGTGGACCCTTTACAAAGATACTTTCCTCACACTGAATGAAAACCTGACTAAAATACGTCAAACACTCTCTACACAAGTTAACATAACACTTTTCAGCTTGTATATTTATTTGATTGCATGAAACACAAGATCAGTTGATGAATTCCCAAGGAGCATAAATTACGTAGTTCCACAATCAATACTCCCCTAACACTACACGGAATACAAATTGCTGGGGGGTGAGACATTATTAACAGCCGAAAAATGTAAGTATGAAGCTTGAGTGCAATTTCTAGACAAGGAGAAGTCTAACAAAAAACCCTTCATAGTTCAATGACGGAGGTATACGTATCGATAATTTTTGCAACGAAACATTCATACACTTCATAATCTTGACATGACACAAGCACAATTTCAGAGGAGGGGGGTGGGAAGAGCGAAGCCAAAACTAAAATCTCCTCTTCCTTAGCCACTTACGAAGGCCTGATACTCAGGCTAGTCGCAGCCTTTCGGAAGATCTCCACGCAGAACCTCCCTACAAGCGAAGACCAAGAAGAACCGCCTGTTTTCGCAGGCTAACTGACTTATCACGTCAATAGCACTATCAAGACTAAAAACAACAGGGAAAGAGATAATTTGCGCCGCAACGCATAATATTATTAACTCTGTGTCTGTATCAATCGTCAATCAATCAATTAATCGTCCTCCGCTTACCAGACGTCACACTTACAAAAACGTCAAATTTACAGTTGATATTCCAAGCAAGTTTCGAGACATAATAGCTGACTAAATAGAACATTACCGCTTCATAGACACCAGCTTCACTCAATTTTTCTTATAAGGACAGAGTATCTGTCCACAGCTACTCGCTGACTCCATCAATACATACTCAAATGTACAATGCTTTTCCATCTGTAACATCTAACTCGTATCATTTTTTACCATTTTTTCTCCACAGCAGCAAAGTAAAAGGACCACATCACCTACGTTGCGTTTTAATTCATTATTATATAAAATTAATTACAACATGTTTAAAATATAATCCACTTTAGTCTAATTTTAAATAACATTAACAACATATCGAATACAAATCAGTTTTAAACTATTTCTTGCTTTCCACGCAGACTTCATTTGCAACTATCACAATTACAAATCACGAACAACGTCTGCGTGGAAAGCTTCATCTCTTGTAGAACGTAAACTGTTTTTTTGTTCATTTAAAAAAGCAATTAACTGTAGAAGATATAAAACAGAACACTCAAGAAACAACTTATTATTAACCAAACAAAACAAAATTTGTTTCTTTTTTTTCGACCTCAAGCTCCAAGGCCCCGTTTACTTTTTTTCTCATATTTTTTCTTTTTTTCAACCAAAACCAAAATAACACGCTCAATAAAAAAGTTTACAAGAATCAATAAAAACATTAGCACCTCTTTTTAGTCGAGCGTGCTTTGAGCAAAGCGAGACTCTTAAAATGTAGTCGTTTTTTTTTCGGACCTAGTTTGTAGGCCCCGCGTTCCTAGCAAAGACCGTGGAAACTGGGGATAAGAATCGTAACGACTTTCATTGTATGGAAATGAGTCTCGTGATGAGAATGCGGTTTATTTTCGATGATGACTGCGATGCCTAAAATGACGCGTGTAAGTTTGGCAATGATGTAATTTTCCTCGAATGGAGGTCCTTGATTTTCGTGTAATTATGCACGACATGCAGGCACTTAAAAAAGGAAATATCCCCAAGCAGGATGAGAAAATATTATAGCTGGGAAATCCTCAGGATTTTGTGGCTTTTTAAGGCGTTACGTTTCTCAGAATATTGTCACAATTACAGGAAATGTACGGTTAAATAGATTCACTTTGTTTTATGTATTTAATTGATAGATTTTCGCAGTTGTTAAGATGTTAAGTCGTGTTGCACTTCATAAATACTTGAGATATGAAGTATCCACTGTCACGTAATTTTTACGTGCGCACGTGCGTAAAATTTGCGTTCGCAAATAAAATAAAGGCAATGTATGAAAGGCCGCACGTACAATTATGTAAGCGTAAAAGTAGAAAGTGGGGCACTAGAAACTCGCTTAATTTGACGTTTAATCTCAATACTTTATGTCATACCTCTATTTGATTTACGTGATTAAAATTAATGTGCGGATATCGAGCTTTTCCGGAACGGGTTGGTCCAAGAACTCTATAGCTTGAAAGTGTTGCTTATTTTGGAACAACTGATCACTTCAGTGGTCGAAAAAAAAAAAGAATAATCTTAATGAGCAAAACTTCAAGGTTTACTGGAAAATCAAGATCGAGGATCGGTTAAAAAGAACTTGAAAATAAAATAAATAAATAAATCGTGAATCAGTGGTGATGTGGGCCACAGACTGTAGATAAATTTCACAGAACATAACCTCGTTCGCTGTACTGAACACTAAATTCAAGTAAACTAATCCGAGTCTGTCTGAGTCAGTGATTGTTTTGATGAGAAAGAGAAAGTTTCCTGGAAAATGAAACGCTTTATCCCGGTGATACTGTAATACAAGAAAAAACTTAAACAGTTTTTAATTTTTAAGTATACATTTGCTTTCAGTACTCCTTATTTTTCTTGTAACTGTTGTATGCACGACCCCACCAGCAATGCTGATCTTTTTATCGTGCCGTAAACTAAGGTTCTTAGCTACCAACCTACCTACTTACCTACCTAGCTATCCATCCATCTGTCTATCTATCTATCTATCTATCTATCTATCTATCTATCTATCTGTCTGTCTATCTATCTATCTATCTATCTGTCTGTCTGTCTATCTATCTATCTAAAATGCATGCTGTGTACAACTGCTAAACATTGTACTCTGAGACTGTACGGAGATATTAAAAGTAGATGCTAAGCAGCTATGGAAAATGTCATTACTTACACGCGATATTGATATCTTATAAAACGGACAACAAATTCAGCAGGAATACGCGCGAACTGAATTAACTGTGTACTGTGTTGTATAAGGTTCTGTTAAACTTACACTTTTTTTCTGTGCTTAACATATACTGTACCGAGCCGTTTCTTGGTCCGGTACAAAGAAGCTATGTATATTTATACTGACAGAGTCATGGGCCCCTGATAACGATAAAAATCATCGTTCAATATTTCGAGTGTAAAATCCCTGAAAGAGTACTCCTCAATGGAGCAATATCAATATGTAGAAGGTTTTCAAAGGCTTCACACCGGTTTGAGGCTAAGATGTGCGGCCTGTCTCTCCTTGCAATGTTTTGTACTTTTTGAGTATATACATTATGACATACAACACTCGTTTTGTATTCCAAACGAAAAAGTAGTATAACAGCTCCGGGGGCTTTACTCCAAGCGCGCGAGACTCAACGCTACTAAGAGCATTCTTGTTAAATAATAGGTGCATTATACGCACATAGCTAGACTAGGAGAACTCCCTTAATCACTCCC
The DNA here is from genome assembly GCA_038088405.1 of Porites divaricata. NCBI lineage: Eukaryota > Metazoa > Cnidaria > Anthozoa > Scleractinia > Poritidae > Porites > Porites divaricata. The sequence continues at coordinate 4,408,010 of JBBMOI010000021.1, forward strand.
TCAGCGATAGTAGAGCTTATTTCTCGCGTGGCGTGGTTTTCACCCGCCCTCGTGTTTCGCTAGCTCTGCTATCCCTGAGCGACAACCAGGGGGTACTCCTAGTCTACACATAGCTGTTTTATTTTCCCAGTTGTTTTTCTACCAGACAAATGCCACAACTATACGTACTTGTCGGAAACCATTTGTTACATTTAATCTATTATACTTTCTAATTAATAATCATCTAGAAATATGCCTTGTTTATTTTTTTTGGCGGAATAATATCGGTTTCCTGACGCCGAAATATTTTGTTTCTCAAAGTTTAATTTTTGCCCTTTCCAATGAGGTATAGTTTGATATGGAACTGTAAATAACAGCAGAGATATAATTTTTTAACGTTGCATGATCAAAACTACTTAAAAACAATAAAGATAAAGAGTTAATAAAGGATATTATGTTATCATCTCGTCTTTTACCCTCATTTTCCATATCTCTTCAGTGCAGGTTTTGGCCAACTCAACTTTCTCCTCGTTTTAACACTTATCCTGACACTCCCAAAATTATACTTCTCTATTCCACGCAATTATTTCAACTTCTGTTAATTTTCAGCCTAACGAGAAAACAAAATATTTGACATCATGATTTCTTTCTTCCCTCAAACTTTCTCAACTTTTTTTATGTCAAACAATCTACTTATCCAGAAGCCTATAGGCTTCTAACATATTCAATCACCAAAACCCGGTTATCGCTTTTTAGAAAACCTTGATTTTCCCATACATTTTCTTTCGAAAGTATCAAAATTACAGGAAACCTATACGAAAATTACGACTTTTCTAAAAACTGTTCACGGACATCTTTGCAATCCAAATTTAGTGTATTGCTTCTTTTACCTCATAACTTACTCTTTTAAACGAGAAAGCACGAAATGTATGAACGAAGAAAGAATTCACTGGCTTTCAATTAAAAATCTTCGAATTTCCCGCCATCTTGCCCTCATTACCCATGATGCAACTATGAGCGTGAACTCCTCTATTTTCACTACATATCCCAGACTACTGGCCCCAGTTGTTGGAAAGGAGGATAGCACTATCCAGTGGATAAATTACTATCCAGTGGATAGCGCTATCCAGCTTTCGAACAACCGGCACCTTCACGTTAAGTGAGGCAATTATGAAACTTACAGAAGACGGCATGAAACAAATCATAAAGAGCACGAAAAGCGATTAACTTTAACGTCGACAGCAACTAAAATAAACTCTAATTGCGCACTCTGACCCCAATTTTTTTTTCTTCCCAAACCGAACTAAAAAGCTTACTAACCGGACAATCGATTTTTGCTTGGGCACCCTTTAACCAATTTTTAAGGAACATCTCTGCAAACCCATGACTTCTGCTACTCACCTTGTTGAATTAAGAAAAGACATCTAAAAAACTCCTATTTGTTACCATTTCCTCTTTCTTTCAGGCTTCGTTACAATCGGAAGTTAACCTTTAGACTTCTAAATTTGCCAAGAAAACAAACTTTTCTTACCTTTTATAAAAACATAACCCCATTTATCTCTAAAATATAACCTCGTTAAAGCAAGCTCTCTCTGTGGAATTCAGTAACCCTGCTATAATCTAATTGTCTAACATACTCATTATCTGCCAAAAAATACTTCCCATTACTGGCGTTAATCATAACTATAACAAAATTGTCAAATCTGATTGGCTATCAACTGCCCTGATTTCAGCCTTAATTGGACAGTTTAATAGGACAGTACGCGCCATCACGCGCGCGCTTAAATGGCTTTTTTTTCACTGCTAGCAAAACAAAATTTCGAGTTTCTTGTGTTTTGATTTAAAAAATAGCCTAATTATACTACAAATTTTGTTAAAGTTATGATTAATTGGTAACAGAACTTCGTGTCGTCCAATTCGGTCTGTAATCATACTCGTGATTAAACAAATCGGACTCCCGCTACGCGGTCGTCTGATTTTGTTAATCACTCATATGATTACAGACCGAATTGGACTCCACTCAGTCCTGTTACCATTACCAATCGTCCACAAAAGCCCTAATCCATTACGCGGAATCGAGAATCCATTCTCTCCAATTCAAATATCAAAATGAACTGAAAAATACTTTAACAGATTCCGTATCCGTAAAGTACACTTTTCGCATAACGAATTCCAATATTAAAACATTTCACAACAAATTTACTTCTTTTACCTTTTCTCTGCAACTCTAATCTGCAAGTTTCCCTTTGTCTATCAATCGTTTCTCATACGTCCCTCCTCTTGCGCTTATCATGTATAGATCGTTTTCACTGTCACGCAAGAAATAAATCAGTTGGAAACCGTCCAGTGGAAGAAGCCAAGAAAATGAAATGTTATCAAACTCGAATTCCCTTACGTACAAACCACGAAAGCGGGCGGCGAAGTCCAACATCTCCACGTCCAGATTGTGTGCATCACATATTTTTAGAATCCTCTTTACCAGACTTACTCTCTCATAACTAGAATCTGGTTCACCTACAAACCACGAACAGCGGCACAGTTCAACACTCTCATGTGCCAGCTCTGTCACTAAACATCTCATGCACATTACCTTTACTGCACGAAAAAACGGATTTAAACAGGTTTGCAACAGAAGTAAATATGGTGCAAATTTAGCCCTCTAAATTTGACCAAAATTATCACCAAAAGTAATTATGATGCAAACGCTGCATTACAATGAAAAAGAGTGACATCGGGTAAGCCATTCAAACAATTTTTCTTTCCAAAACGTAGAAAGCACGTCAGCAAGATAGCGAAGTTTTACTAAATTTCAACGAACTGCTAAAAAATAAAGATAAATTCAAGTTTATGGTAGCATAAACTGATGTTCATAAACCTGAGGATTATGCCCTATGAAACCACACTTACTGACGTACTAGCAACAGTTATGTCTGTTCTTTTGTCACACAAAATTCAACATTTGAATAAGCTTTTGTACTAAGTAATGGTAGGTACTAGCTCAAAGTACAAGAAAGAACAATGAACAGTAACTAGTTGTTTGATTACAATGTATCCTTCTCCTTTGGCAAAGTCCACTGTAACTTAGCATGATATATTTACTAGACTGCACTAAGGTTCCATTCATATTACCACATGCTCTCCTCTATTTGCCGTACACTGTCCTTTCCCAGTCAGTTCTCTTAGGGCTTCGGTTCATTCACAACGGCGTTTTTTCCCTCCCACCCAACCTTTGTTCTGACTGAAACCTTTGTTTAGCTCTTTCGATTATTAATTATGTTCACTATATATTTAGCACGACCAGAACGTACTTCAAGCAGATCATTATTTTATTCTTCTACATCTAAATGTATGTTAAAGATTAATCATTTATATTATGGTGTTATACTGGACTGGGTCTTATTCCTTAATCAAGTTCCTGGGATGTGAAACTAATGTCTAATGCTTCCCAATAAAAGTAGTGGCAGGGAAGTGCAACCCCTCGCTGCACTTTACCCCACAGTAAGGCTTAGCCTTTGGAGACAGGTCTGGAAAACTGTCCACTCCAGGGTGTGGACCCCCCAGTCACATCTGATCTGTACTCCACCAAGGATGGCCACACCTTCTGGTTCCCCTTAGTTCCTAGTGACTGGGGGATATGGGCCTCACCCCCAGAGACTACCAGGAGTCCTGTCCAGGGTGGCTACCCCCGGTACCTCGCAATCTTGTCTCCCCCCCAGGAGGGCTTCTCTCCTGGTCCCCTTACCCCTAGATTTGAGCGCTTCTCTGCCACCAGAATTTTGCCCATTACTTACTATTGTGTGTTTTCTGTGTGGTACCTGGCATAGAGCCTTTATGCAAAAACACTGCCAATTGGAAGAGTTTATTAACTCACTTATTAAAAAATAATAACTACAGTGTTCATGTAGTGCTACTGTTGCCATGGCCTAAATCTTAAAAGAAGAAAGAAAATCATAAGAGCACAACATGCTGAATCCTTTGTTAGCAGTCTCTCAGTCTAAACCAAAACTGATCCCAATACAAGAAAGTTATCTACTTTGTGAGTGCTTATACACTAGGGATTCACCATCAGGTCTTGACACCTCATTTCACTGTCATTTTAAATAAGTAAAGCAATGTTCAGCAGCGATTAAAAGCAATAGAACGAGATCCACTCTCCATCATGTATTTTGGGATCCAGAGCTTCTCTTTTAAATGACCCACAAGGGAATGGTATTTACTGCAGAAATAGCACGGTCCACAACCAAAACTTGTTCCCCATTATTTGCATTCACTACACAGTTTGCTTTGGCTAACTTAACAGATCAAACATCTGTTCTGTCCCGTTTCCGGTGTGCTGCCTAAAGATGAAAACATCTGGGCAACTACAAGCTTCCACCTACTTGTGAAATTTAAGTGATTGAACAATATTGAGTTTAGCCTTTAGTATTTACCTTTCTAATCATGATGATTTCATACAGTGAGTGTGGAAAAATTAATACCTCCGCCAGTCATTGAATTTACCTTACAAGGGAAGCTTCCGCTAACTTAACAGATGAAACATGTCCTGTCCCGTTTCCAGTGCGCTGCCTAAAGATGAAAACATCTGGGCAACTACAGGCTTCCACCTACTCTGTAAGGAAAACCGAATTAAAGGTAAATATTTCACCATCACTTTTCTGTAGTTCCAAGCTTGCAAAGGACGTCATTTGAAACAAGAAACCCTGGTAGTATGACCAGAAACAGTGGTTTTGGCTTTCAATTGAGGCTGAAGTAAATAACAATTCTCCCACAGAATGTGAAATCCTTACTTGTGCAGTAAAATATGTCATACAATATTCAAATCCACATTATAAATTTAAATTTATAGCCAGGTCATTTTAAAGATCGGACAGAGTGGACTTGGCTTTCAGTCAACCTAAAGCAAAACTTCAGTAACTTATCAGTAATTTTATTAGAAAGTTATTTTTTTTAAATAAAGGTCACAATATCAACATCATTAAAACACTTTTACCCTTTAAGCCCCAATATCCAAATACAAAATTTCCCTAATAATCTCCACGCATTAGTCGAGAGAATTAATTTGTTGAAGTATGAAACCCTTAATTCTCATTGTGGTGTTTATTTTGTTGTCATAATCTTTTCCTTTAATGAAGTAATGATGTTGTGAGGGGAAAACTGTTTTGGGGTGACTCTTGGGACTTAAAGGGTTTGTAGCCCTGCCACAGTGTCCTTGACTTATACAGTTTTAGTTTGTGGTGACATGACAACCAATAGAGAGAAGGAGTATGATGTCACTTTACCATGGTAGCAACATTTCTGGATCACAACAGTGGGGTGCTTAAGCAACAACCACAGCGACCGCAACGAACGGCAAAAAAGAAATCAGTTTATTATATAAACAACAATGAAATACTAGATGAGCTTTCTTGCGAAAACGTGATATCTTCACAGGTGAAAATAACATGTTATCTTCACATGTGAAAATATCACCTTTGCTATGGCTAGATAATAAATCGCGCCTTTCACACCAAAACACTGTTAGTGAAATGGTTTGGTATTTCATTGGTGTTTACATAATAAATAGAACATTATATGGCCGCTTGGAGATACGAAATTTCTCTTCTCGTTCAACACTTGAAGAGAAATTTCTTATCTCCGCGCGGCCATGTAATATCCTCTCTTTATGTTAGCAAAACAACAACTTTGCACGTGCATCACGTGTTTTTGTACATTTCTTATCCATCGGTGCAAGTCTGCAACTTGAAACTTCCTCATTTCAAGTAACTGGTTTATGGAGTTGGTGAACACAGCACAAGAATTTTCTTTTTCTTTTTCTAAAGTCAGATATGGCCTATTTGGATTCAACCCCAGAAAATAATTTCGCCAGGATTTTACAAATTAACAGAAACTGAATAAGATCGATAAGTTTGAAACAGTGTGAATTCACTTTTTAAGTGACCTTTTCACTTTGCTGTCTCTCTATTTAATATCAAGAACCTAATCATGATGACAGAGTCTTGACACTGACCAAGAGGTGATCCAAAGAAGCCCTAGCATTTGGGTCATTCTTTAAGCTGCATTCACTAAGGGAGAGAAGTGGCTTACAACCAATCTTGGTTGCAACCTGCCTTAACAGACGGCCAAGAGCATATACATCACTTGCATGAGATGGAGGGTGAGTTCCTGAAACAACTTCAGGGGCAACATGTGTGTACTTCTGTTTGTATGTCTCTTGTTCTTGCTTGGACAAAACTTTTCTACTGGCTTCCTGTTTTCCAATGCACTTTCCAAAATCAATGATTACTGGCACAAACAGTGTATTTTTGTATGTAAGCAAGATGTTATCACCTTTTATATCCTGATGAATCAGTCCAGAGTTGTGCAACACTTTGAGTGCTTCTAGAAGTTGCAAAATGACATCAAACCACTCTTGATTTTTTAAAACCAAGGTACGGCTGTGTAAAGTCCTGTGAAGAGTGTATGCTTTGCCTTCCACATTGCAAAACTGAAGTACTAACATTACATTTTCCAGCTTGAACCTTTCAGATCTTGGAAGGTTCATCAGGACCATGTAGAGAGCACCACCACTGTACAAAGAATGCTTAAATGGTTGGAACCAATCCACATTGAGCATAAAAGCATAGTTCCTAGAAACTGCTAAAAAGGCTTTGTCATTCAGATACTGCCATTCTCTCCATACACATCCATCAAAAACATCTGAAAGGAATCCATGAGGTACATCTCTTTCTCTGCACAATTCACACTTCAGTGCACAGCCAGGCCTCTGAAGAAATCGTGGGAGAGTGTCTCTAACACTCTGATTGATAGCAGTAGACTTTGAAGGGAAAAAGTCGTGTCTGGCCACTTTTCAATGTGACTTCTCGCAGAAGTTGCTCACCGCACTGGGTCCTGCGAAAATGCTGCCGATGATTTGGAAATTCTATAAAGGTGCATTTCTTTGAAACTCGCTTTCTATTTTGTAACTCGTAACAGTCATCAAAGTTGTACAAAGTGTCACACTTTGGACATACAACATATTTAATGAATTTATCCTGATCAATTCCAAGTTGTTTCTTTAATAAAGGCAATGATTTTGGGAATAATGCAGCAAAACTCCCAATACCAGGAACAACTGTGGCCAGCGAGTCAAAAACAGCTCTTAAAAATTCGAGAAGGATTTCCATGGCATTATCTGAAATAACACAGAAGGAAGACCACAAGCACAGAACCAGTAAGATCCACCGAATGATGCAGTTAAAACTGTCCTTTTAACCCCTGAGCAGGATTGACATAGACTGAAGGATATTGTTCAGGAATAATTGGGAAATCTCCATCAATATCTTCATCGGCCAAGTTCCAAACTTGACGAGTCAGTTCTGGTCCCACTCGCTCATGGTAAAGCATGTCAGCATAACTTACCTACCAATAAAAAGAGCAAGGTTCACTTTCAGGAGACTTCATATAATTGGAATCCAGAATCCAAGCTCCAATGACAAAGAAACAAATCCAGTGCCTGGATAAGACTGTCTTAGGGTAAAATATGGGTAAAACGACAAAATGGTTAGATAAATTACATTTAATTGCTAATACGCATAGGAAGTTTGTCCACCACGTTTTTGTACCTTGCCGCGATGTTGCTTTGATTCCCTGATCCTCAGCCTCGTGCCCCATATTTCTGTCAACGTTAACATCTTCGAAATCATCACCTGCAATTTCCTCTTCTTCTGAAGAATATACTTCTTCGCTAGTTTTATGACAATATAGATCAGCGTGAAGCCTGTGAGTTCTGAACGTTACATATTCCTCACAGTGCTCGCAAAATTTTGTTTTGGATGCCATGATATAAGCTGATTTAAAATCACAATCCCGCTCACGGCTGACGACTGTGGAGTACAATGTAGTCACCAGGTTCTCCCGAACATTCGCCTTTTACGTCAGTGGACGTCAGCGCTGTTTCAGCCAATAGTCAACGTAGCAGAGCGGCGGTGTCGAATTACGGATTCAAACTTTGAGCGCCATTTTCATCTCTTCCTTCTATTTGACAGACTTGTTCTTGCCGTTCGATCGATCCGTTCTTTATTCGTTACGTTAAGCACCAGTTTATTTACCATGGCCAGAAAACGCCCAGACCGAGAAAGCAGACGTCGAGTGGAGGAGACATCGGGTATGAGGAATGCCAACGGAAAAACGCCTGGAAGGTCGTCCTCAACATCGAATGGTGGCGGTTCAAACGTATCAAGAACGCCTCCTTCGGCTTCAAGTTCATCAGCATCTCCTAGTGGCTCCTCAGTCACAACCACCCCGCAACCCTTACAATCGACAGCTGAATCGATAAACTCACAATCGAGGGCTAGTACGCCGATAGTTCCACCAAGGCCCACAAGTGAGGGCGGCCGAATCAATCGTGTTCTCGCGCCATTGCTGGACGTCAACCCCGATGAAAGTGTGCAAGGAGGTCAAGTACCGGTGGAAATTCTTGACCACCTTAAATCATTTATACAGAAACAGGAAGAGCTCAACCAGCGCCTCGAACAGAGGATCGAAGACAACATCAACCAAGCCAAAAAGGGCGGGAAAAAAAGTCAAGACGCTTGCCCAAGGCTCTTACAGTAAGTTTAACACTTTTGCAGTTTTCACCTTTTTTCGGATTTTGTTTATTATCTTTTTTTGCTCACACTTAAAAATTCCAAGAACCCCCGTATCAACGAAAAGAGGTAAAAGCTACGTGTAGACCTGCAAAAATGTTCAGAGGCATTTCTGTGGAGTCATGACGTCATAAGGGCACTGTGAACCCATTGTTATAAATTACAGTATTAGTAACCGTTATTTGCATGCCACAAGCAAGGAAAATAGTGATCCTTTTTCAACTGACTGCCCAGACCGTCTACTGAGAGATAAAGAAATCCATAGGGTGAGAATTTCAAGGGCCATTTCTGAAGGGAGAAATAAGTTTTCTGATTTCTTTAGGGTAATACAAATTTAAATCTTTGAAAGGGTAAACTTCAAATGGCCTCAATAGCAGAGGGTGGGGGTTAAAGTAACCTGAGATCAGGCCCAATTTTAGCAGTTCTCATACATTCTCTATTAGAGGATGTTAGCATCGACAACGAGTACGAGTTCTAGAACGAGATCAGCGATTTTGCGTACTGCGCATCCATTCTGCGCATCTGCACGTTTTCAAGTCGTCGTGTCAAGTTGCACTACGACGAGTTCTCACCAAAAACTCGAAGTGGGCAGAGCGACTGGGAAGAGCTGGTTTTCAAAGGTAAATTCCGATCGTTTAATGCAGTTTCTTTTCGTTTCTAGCCTCTCTTTATCATCTTGAGCATTCCTTATATTATGTTTTGTGTAAAAAAAATGCTTTTGAAATCGAGGAAAAGCAACCGAACGCGATATTTCCTACACAGAGTAAATTTGCATTTACCCGGGAAGTTTCATGTCTCTCCACAGCCTCACAGGCTCACGAAATAACCCCGAAAATTGCCATTATTTGGGTCGCAAATATCCCAACAGTCGAAGATATCAATAAAGAATACTTACTTCTTTATCCAGTGTGGTTGTTGTGTTGAATTTGATGGGTTTTAGCGAGTTTTAAGATCGAAGATTCAGGTCGAATCTTCGATACTTTCCATGCTCAAATACAGGATAATCTGTGCTGTTTACATCATATAAAGCACAAAATTCTTCTTCGTCCAAAAAACCTTCCAATATGTAGCTGACTAACAAGCAGTCTTGAACGTTTTTTAGAGTCATTCTTTGTTTCCGAAATTGTTGTGGAAGCGCTACCTCGACTCAAATATTTTCTATAAACTCGAACTCGGTGTCATCGCTAACATAGAAAGCTGAGAAAACGACTTCGAGTACGAGTACGGCTTGAGGTCGTTCTCGTACTCGTACTCGTTGTTGATGCTAACATCCTCTATTAACAGCACTAAGACGTTGATGTTATTATGATCTTGTATGAGTAAAGTTTGACTCGCATCAACTTTGTCTCAAAACGATGACAACAAGAAATATAGACAGGAATTGTATGTAATTATTTTCGATTACAATAAGTGTACAATAACAGTTTACTACTTCCACTACGTAACACGATCAATCGCTTTTTTGAGAAAAATTAAAAAGACAACGTAAATACAACTCATGTAATAAACACTTTAATTCCATAGTATAAGAAGGCTGCATCATTAGACTTTGAAAGCCTTAAATCCCGTTTTTTATATGCTTGGGGTGGGCTAAGGAAAAAGACACCAGCAGTGACTGTCCACTACAAAAAAAGGAGGGGCATTAGTGAAAGTAGAGAAGTATCCGTATCGTTTCGTTTTCATATACTGTCACAACTTCGAATTTGTGAAAAAAGGTTTATCACTGAACTTCAGTGCTTGTATAATCGTCAGGCAATACTCATTTTGGAAAGTGAAGTAAGATCCACTATCCCAAGGTGTGTGTGTGGTATAGTACTGTGTTATGTAAGGGCTTTCGAGCGAAACAGACAAATAGTTAAAGGTTTGGCCACGTTCGGGTAGTTTCTATGAATTTAAACACTCATAATAGTAATCCAGGACTTACTAGACTATCCCACCGAGCTCGATTAACTACGATCAACGTAAACCGAGCTCAGTTACGAGAACTCGAGCGCGATAGGTCGAGGTCGATTTGTAGATCGAGAGCAGATAGGGTTTACGATACTTGTGGTAGCGACGCCTATCGAGCTCGATAGCATTCTACTTGTCCCCCCCAAAAAGTGGGAGCTCTTTATTCACCGTCCTCGACTATTCGAGCTTGGTATGGATATATCGAGTATGGTTTGCCGAGGTCGGTTTGTTCATCGAGGCCGGTCAAGATATTGAGCTCGATAAACCTGTATCGAGCTCGGTTGCCCACATAACTCGACATACCGAGTACGGTTTCTCGAGGTCGATTTATTCATCGAGGTCGGTTGAGATATCGAGCTCGATAAACTCGTATCGCCCACAAACTAAACTGATCCAAAATTTCTCCCGTCAGAAAAATGGAAAAAACCTGTGTTTCTAAGTCCATATACATCAGTTCAATATAATATTTTCGCTGGCCGTTGAACAAACATTGCAGATAAGTTTCACGGCTAATGGCAGTTGTTGGAAGGCATTGACTCCACTGGACCAAACAAAAAATTTGTTAATATTGATATGAGCCACGAGTAATTAGTGCCTTACTTTGTAGGTATTCAGCATTTCACTAAAACGTTCTGGGAAAAGACGCCTTTGTTAAAGTCGACAGTCTACCCTTTGATTTAAACAGAGAAGATGTCTATCAAGTCCCCTAGATAAAAGGACAAGAGAATGAAGGCTGTTGCCGATGGGCACCCTTGGGAATAGGGACATGTCAATCAAGTGGAAAGGAGCGGAAAAGGGCTCAATACTCGCCCAGCGCTGTAAAAGGATCCTAGAAGTGCGAGGATCCAAAATGTTCTTTCGAGCAGCAACATGGCAAAGCCATTAAGAGGCTGTCTCAGTAAAAACTGCCCACTCAATTTCGCTTGAAACTCTGGCGAGTGAAAGGCCTTATCGAGACTATAACTAAAATAGGTTTGCTTTGATTCACAATAATGTTCTAGCCGCGCTGGGGGGGGCGCCCAGAATTTTGTACCATCACGGCCATTTTGCACGTCTTGAAAACTGACAATTTGGCATTTTTTTTTTTCATATATAGCCAACTTCTGTAAAATATTACTCACAAGTGTGATATGTTAGAGGACATAGTATACTTGTAACCGGTTAATGATATTTACTGTTTCTTATGGACCCTATTTGCCAAACGCTATTGATTGTTTCAGTTCAGTGAAAATCAAACAGGTACGCCGGTTTGGAACGTTTTATCTTTTACGTGTCTCAACGTCGAAAAGAAGCCCTGAACCAAAGCAGCTATCTCTAATTGTTGGAATTGCCTTCGGCTTGTGATTGATTTCAGATTTGCCGATTTCCGGTTTTCCGTATTTCTGGGTGTCAACATCTCCGGTTTACGTGTCAACCTGCATTTGATCTTGCAGAACCGGTTGAATAGAAGGTTTATTCGAGGTTGTAGCTCTGAAATCTCAATTTTCTGATCCAAAATGAAACCTGTCTAGTTAATTTTTTGATTCTTGAGCAAACCTTCACCTCTGAACGGTTTTTTACCGCGCTATTTAGCTCGAAACGTGACACAGTTTCACCTGTTTTGAGCTTCGGACTGTTAGCATGGGATTCAAAAATGGCCGCATACCAGCAGTTTCTAAAGCACATTTACTGGAATTTTGTGGAGTCCGGCATCTCAGGATTGGAATATGGCTCAATTTGTGAGTCAGTGCCAGTAATGAATTAGGTAAGCCGTACTTTTAACAAAATCTGCTTGAGATAGATCCATTACACTAAATCTGAAAATATCGTAGTAGCTCGCATACGCGTTGATACAAACGGTCATAACTTTTGAAATACTGAAATCGTACATGGGGTTTTGTATATTATTAATAACAGATGGTCTATCTTTGCGTCTATTTAGTGTAGAGCTTTCAACTATGTCCCAAACGTCACAAATAAGTTAAAACGAGGTCATTTTTGGCTTTTCGCTCCAAGAAGGGTCTATGGAAATTCAGCCCTTGAGAAACTGAAAATGGGTGAATTCCACTTCTTGCAGTGCGCAAACTGACAACAAGCTCGCCTGCATAGTGTGAAATCAAAGGACCTTTTAGTCTAAGCGAACACGAAGACAGCCTAGCAAGTACATTTGATGAAGAACAAGAAGAAGAAGCTCAGTGTGATGTTTCGATGGAGAAGAGAGGCGAGAGGCTCCATTGTCGAAGCTGTCAGTTTAACAATACATTCAAAAGGGCAACTCAGACCGACCGAAATAGGATGAAGTTATTGCCAGTTGCAGAAGAAGGCAATTTGCTTCGCAAATACGAGCTAACAACTGCGCGAGATTGACTGGGTTGTGGGCCCTACAGTGTATCAATGGACACAACGAGTTGCACATGTGAAGATTTCATGAAGATCCGAAACGTCAAGATCTGCAAGCACTTAATCTGGGTCGACATTGTCGTCCTCAGAGTCAATAAAAACGCCAATACCACACAGCAAGCAGCACTAACCGAATAGGAGGTTCGTTCCATTTTTCAGCCCGCCCCACCAGCATAAATTTAACCAAGGACCACCTCAGGAAAGAAACGCTTAGCAAATCAGAGTAGTTCAAACAGTGCCCAAAGCAACGCAGACAGAATTACTAGGAGCGACCCACGGAGTAACAACCCACAAGTGTGACGTCTGCAACAGTTGAATCGATCTGCCGGCCCCAAACCACAGTTTGCGGGGTGTACGAAAGTGTCTTGATACTGGTGATAATTTAATAAATGCTTTAACACTGATTGTTGTTGAACTCCTTCTTTTTCACTGTTTATGATTTTTCTTATGGCTGGAGATGTAGAATGTCTCCTCGAAATGATTCTGATTACCCCTAGTTTACAAACATTAATCAGTGTCTTTGAACCAGGTCTATCCTTAATCCTCACAACTCTAGTACCCGTTAATCAGAGTAGTTCAAACAGTGCCCAAAGCAATGCAGACAGAATTACTAGGAGCAACCCGCGGAGTAACAACCCATAAGTGTGGCGTCTGCAACAGTTGAATCGATCTGCCGGCCCCAACCACAGTTTGTAGGGGGGTAAGAAAGTGTCTTGATACTGGTGATATTTTGTTGGCCGTTGATGCCCTTTACGTGTCCTGCGCACGTATAGATTGTGTCAACGTCCAGTGTTTCTCACAATTGCCAAGGGTTTTTAACTTGAAAAAAGCCCCAAGCGCACTTGCCGGAAGAGGAGAACCTCGGGGGGACATTGCTTTGCATTGTGGGGAAACTGCTGCTCGTCCAGAGTCTCCTAGATTGCAAGAATCGGAAAAACAATTGGAAAACTTAGAGTTTAAGTTTTTAAACAAAGTGACCATAGACTCATCTGAAGAAAGTTTTAAGACACTTCAGAAATCAAAGCTGAACACAGAACGTGTGCAGAATAATCTATGCACTGTAAGTAATGGGTTGTGCTGCTGCCTGGAGCCAATAAGATCGCTAAGGAAATTGTTAAACAAATGGTGTGAACTTGCAGCCAAAATACAATTTTACTTGCAATGCAAAGGATGCAGGTGAAGAAATGTTCGACATTTACCTTAGATTACCCGACGGTACGATCGCTTCTTACAAAAAGGTCCAGCCTTCAATGAGAATTGAAACACTGTCAAAACGCACAGAGGCCGAATTTCTGATAAAGGATTTCTATCTTACATTGAATGGGAGAATCATTGATAATAACATGACCATTAGGGAGGAAAGAATAACTCCCTGTTCTATCATCGATGTACAATTGCGGTTACGTGGTGGAACAGGGCTGTCCTGTTTGGCTGAGTGTAAAAGTGAAGTAACTGAACAACTCTTAACTAGCTGTAAGGATAGCTATGAAATCAATGAGGAACACGACAGTTTTAATGTCTGTCATGAGCATTTGATGTGGGATCAACAAAATCATGGTGCCTGTGGAGAACCTGAAATCAAATACATTCCATGCAGTTTATGTCAAAAACAAATCAAGTGCCTTAGACCATATGGGTGTTCAAAACATATCCCAGTCTACTTAGATAAAACTTTCCATGTAACGTGCAACAGCGGAGAATCTGTGAGTTACACTGACGATAACCAATCAGTTTATTTGGAACGAAACTTTATTTGTTTTTAATGTAGCCAAGGCCTAACGCAACTGTACATCAAGCTTCAAACCCAAAGGGAGATTAGGTCCTTTCCAAAGAACGTCGGTCGATTATTCGCTTCACTTGTCAATCGACTTCTCCAAAACTGGTCTTTTTACATTGATTAGATAACAAATGAGGAGATACATTGTTAACGAGCCAGTGTGCGGCTAGGCATAGGTTTCAACGTAACTACTGACTGCCTTATGGTCCATAGAATAGTCAGACTAAACTGAAAAGAGATTATAGTTCAATCGTTACGGTTAATAAATCTAAAGTGAAAATTTCCAATGACATCTAGGAAATAATGTCGTAATTTTAAGCAATCTTCCACAATCAAAGGCAATACCACGGGACAAAGATCGAGACCTTGCAAATCTACGACATCAAGAAAACATCAATGAAGACGTCAGTATGGAACATAAATACACATTTCCCACACTAGATAACTTTGAAAATAAATAGACTAGTTCAATTTGTACACTAGTAGTTTCCATTTGCCGCTGAAGTGCTTTAAGTAGAGTGCGTGACAGACAAGTAGAATTCTACACTTATAAACACATCTATGGCACATAAGTAACGTCAGACGAGTAGCTGAAGGTTAAAAATCATTGATATCTCAAGTATTTATAAAGTGCAATGCGACTTCACATCTTAAAGAATGCGAAAATCTATCAATTACATACTTACAACAAAGGGAATCTGCAATGTCAAATCTATTCAACTGCAGATTTCCAGTAATTGGGTTAATATTCGTAATGCCTCAATACAGCATGTAAAAGGATTTCCTGCGCTAATATTTTCAAGTCCAACTGCGCGTGTATGAATACACGAAAATCAAGGGTGATTTGCTGAAAATTACATCATTGCCAAAAAGCCTCCTAGAACGAGATCAACTGTGCCCATCACCTTAATCATCGCCGAAAATAAACCACATGCTCATCACGAGTCTCCTTTGCAGACAATAAAAGTTGTCACGATTCCTATTCAGTTTCCATGGTCGCCGCTAGGAACACCCGGGACAACAACCGTCATTTTATGTCCTAAATACGGATTATGAGTCTCGCTGCTTTTGCAAGCGAGACTAAAAATATGAACTGTGTAATCTCAATCCTCAATCAGTATGAATCTTCCAATTTTACAGTACACCAGAAGTCAGTACGTGATCACTTCATCCTCCTGGAGAAAGAACAAAAGAAGAAAATAAGAGAAGAAGAAAAAGCCAGTGAGATTGCTCCAGTGCAAAATGATGTGATGACTCCATGGCTGACATAATTGAACGTTTTAGCGAGAAAGATGCTGAAGACCGGCAAAGCTGATGAAGAGACTCCAAACGCAGCAGAAATGCGAAAACCCTCAATGGAGACTAGCCCAGAACAAAAAGAGGAAGGGTGAAGAAGAACAAAAGAAATTCAAACGTTCCGCCGGCACAGAAACTGTTGCCTACTTAAGAGAAAAGGCTGAATTAGAAGCAAGCCTAAAGAGGGAGGAGCTGCAATTGAGAGGGGCGGGACTTGACGAAAAGAAAGTCCAGCAAAGGGGCCTTGACTCAGCAGCATAATCTTACGAAGATGCTCTGTGAAACCATTAAAAGCCAACAGAAACAACAGAAGCACCTATTTCAGCAAATGCAACTGCAGAATACGGTTTTGCTAACTTTACCACAGGGTGCAGTCTCAAAACAAAAGGACACCTAAGAAAAGTACATTTAACATGTGGCATTTATGACTGTTAATAAAACGTATTATTTAGGGTCATTTATCCCTTCAAGACACCATATTCAAGTATCATTACTACATCTAAAAGTGCACAAAAGTCCAAAAGTATCACTTTCTTGGAACCCTTATAACTGAGTACGGAAAAGCATGAATTTAATTACCATCATGTTAATCAACGTTTTGTTTAGTACTAATATTCATTTTCCATAACAGTGTGCACTACTTTTTTGAATCAGATGATACGCTTGCTCAAGGTGAGCAGGATATGGGGTTGGGAAGTTTGTAACTTTCAGGCAGAGGTGCTCTCGCAGGATTTTGGGCCATTAGTTGCTGAATAACGATATGAGTGCCATGAACTACTAACCCTCCCTGACCACTAGTTTCTTAGTTTTGCACTGTGCGGGGAACACAGCACGTTGACTTCAATTTTCATTCGGACAGAAGTTTTGGTTTATTTGTGCATGTATTTTTGTATACATTGGACCTGGGGGAGGGGAGGGGAGGTGTCCGGATCACTTGATGGCCTCACACTTTTTCCCTGTCATGCGTAAAGCAAGTCATTTCAATGAATCATTGAAATCCTGTGTACTTTAAGTGTAGGGAACCCACACTCTTATTTGTAAACTGTAAATGGAAGTTAAATAAGAGAAAATTTTGCCTGTTTTGTTTTATTCTTGAATCTGCTGTGGTGCGAAGTGAAATGGAAGTTGTTTTACGATGCAAAAACTAAATTTAAGTCGATGTTTTAACCGTTGTTGATTTCACAATGCTTTATGATGTCACGCACGGGTTGTTATTGTCGTCTCGCATTTCATCGTTGGTTATTAAATTATTAACAATTATTACCGTTAATTAAATTTTTAATAGATTAATAACCTACCATGAAATCCGAGACGATAATATATAGATTTAGCCAGGGCTAAAAGCGAAGCTCCCGTTGATAAATTCATAATTTAAATAAAAAAACAAACTTGAAATCCACAGGGCACATTCATGTGACTTCTGAGGCAAAGGCTAAGTGAATTTAGAAAAAAATAATTTCTCAGTTCAAGAGTGAAACAAATTTTACATCGAGTTAATAGTTTTATTTCTACACCCAAAAATAGCAATCATGTTCGATCACAGTAGATTAGGCCTGGAAAACAAATAAAACTATTCGTGTATTGTAGTTAAGTCGCCCACCATCTTAATTTTAAGTTTAAGTCACAGTCTCTAACAACTCCGTTTGAGACTATGGATAATTGGAAAGCCCCGAAATATAATTTTATGAAACACATGATAGTCCTCGTTCCATTCCTCTTTCTAAAAGGGAGGTTAAAATGAAAAATTGGCCGGATTTTCTGTGTTCGACAAGTTAACTAGTAAATCTTGACGACAAATATGGTGGCGTGTAAACCAGCCTTTTCAACATACGTTTTTCATCACGTCTGAGGTAAACAGTACTATGAAGTGTTTTTTTTTATCATACAGACATCGGAAAGAATTTGTTCTTTTTTGCTCTATTTAAAACTATAATTCTGCAGGTTTTCACAATTTTGCAAGACAAATTGCACTCATTCAATATCAAGGATGATCGAAGCACGTGCTTCCTTTGCACAACACATTATATAGCATTGACCACATCAAACGTTTTCATGAAGAGAATTCCATAATGCCGGGACTTTTCAGTGAGAAAAATCTGGTCCTATGTGATATACAGGGTAATAATTATGGGCTTTTAGTGAAAACGATAAAAAAATTCCAAAAATCCATTTTTCAGCAAGCCAGACGGGTTCTCACTTTTGACAAGCACCAACTTTGCAGTGTGATTAATATAGTTACCATTTACGGTTCAACATGATAGAGAATTTATGTTTCGGTTTTATTTCCCTTTACTTATAAAAATGTTTATGGTTTTATGTGTAATGTTTTAAAAGCGAGTGATATTTACGCACAGTGTTTTGCGTATTCTTGCATGCGATGTTTATGTACGACTGAAAAGAACCGGTGAAGCGATAAAAAAATTCCTAGGGGGACTACTAACAGTGAATAAAATAAATATAAGTCGATGAAACAGGTACAGAGAATAATTTTCATTGACGAACACAAGAATTGAGAGTAAAGTCTCTCAGAAAATCACGAGTCAGGTAAGCATAAGCCTGTTTATGTTTTAAGCCTTTTTCCCAGTGATTGCTCTTTTTGAATATGAACTTGAGGCAAAAAAATCGCTCAGAGCTTTCTTTTTACAGCCAAAATCATAACTAAATATTCTTTGGAACGTTTCCTTTGAATTTGCGGTCAAAAATGTCTAAAGGCCTTTCAAACCTGATAGTATTGTAGGCTACATCATTGCTCATGTGCAAACTTAAGCCGCATAAACTACGCTCGACTTCACGAAATGGAAAAAGAACACATCAAAGACAATAATTGCTCAGGCTTACCAGTCGAGATGCTGCTTCTGAAGGTCATCAAGTGAGGCCAGAATCGCTTGAAACTTTTCAACCCTCTTTATACGCCTCAGGCAAGGGCAAGTGAGTAAGCTCATGTTTGAAAATGATGCCATCCAAAATCGGATTTCCAATGACAGGCGGTGCATTTCTCAACCAAAAGCACCATAAACAAACCACCCATGAATTACAGAACAATCTCGATAGCAGCTGTACTTAAGTTTGTATATCAAGTAGAAAAAGAGTTAACAACATCAGAAGATGACACAAAACTATGTCAGCTTTAGCTGTAAGAAAGCAAGTTTCCAGACACTGCATAAATTGTCCGCATGAACTCACCTGTCAAATTTTGACTAGTCAGAGCATAAAAATTGGACGTAGAGCGTGATCAACGCGTAACTATGGTTAGAAAAGTCAAAAGCGATTGCCTTCCCTGCATGTAAACGCCGGTTGAATTTTCGCCTCTGAAAATCAAAATTTTAAAAGTGCGGTTCTTGAACACGAATACACGAAATGTATTTAAAAAAAATTTAACTTTAGCCTCCGATCATTTGAAAAGTAGCACCTTGTCAGCCGATAAATTCAAAAATACACTCGAACTTACTGGGTTGATACCTGAGCACGCAATACTATTCAGCAGATACACTTTTTTTACAGCTGTCAATTAATCAAAACATGAATGTACAACATCACGTTGCAGGTTCCCAAACTTGCAACAAAGTGTGAGATAAAACATTGGTATGCCTGTGGTGCGGACGAAGGGAAGGTGGGGTGGTCGGTGTTTGGTCATGTGATTGCCAATTTTCTAGGATGGATAGATTTCCTAAGGTATGGGGCTTCGAACTGAGCCCGCGACAAAATAAAATATCAGCGGAAAACTGACCTAAACGTGACCTCAATGGCTAGAAAAATGAGCCCGCGATACAATCAGGTGATGATGGTCAGGGGATACTCTAGTTTGACAGCTGTCAATTAACCTTCATTAGAAGGGCGAATATATTCGAATTAACAGACTACGAGTGTGAGTAGGACATATCCGTCGGATTGTAGTGGAAAATGTCAGATCGTGTGTGTACCTGAACGGACCTGAGCTCACGTTATTAGTTTTTTGCTACTGATCTGCACATGTCCCATTTTGACAGCTGTCAATTGACCTTACATGTAATTTGGTTTGCGCACATAACTTAAAACTACTGTCAGCTGACTGACAGCAATGTCCGGTGTAGTTTTGTTTTTATGTTGAATTGGTAAGTGTGACATATTATATCACTTTATGTGTTGGGGCAAGACGACTGGTCTTTCATCTTAGCCCGCGAGATGGTCATGTGATAATTGTCAGTGGATGTTTGATTTTGACAGCTTCAATCTAATCATACTTATACGGATGGCTGATATAAATGAAAGGCTAGTCAAGTTGTGCAAGATCTATTGAGAAATTTGACATCTGCTTACATGAAGATTGTGTAAGGGTGGGTGGGCGGGCGAGCGGGCAGGCATACGCTACGTCATAACCAAATTTTCTTGGATGGACAGTTTACCAAATTTTGTTACCCATGGTGCTCCACTGCACGCGAGAGAGAGCTCCGCTAATAACAACCGCTACGTGACAATATAAAGCTGGTTATGGGCTTCTGACAACGACCAATCTGGTAGGCAGTATAATGTTTGCCTAATAATTGAAAACTGCTGGCGAAAATAAAATCTCGGTACTTTAAGGTATCCAGGGAAGGCTTATTTTTTATTTACAGAAACTCTGAGTTTTCGGCCTCTTCAGCAAGTGCTGATAACGAATTTCGAGAAACGTCGCCAGAAATGAACCTTTTAAACGTCTTAAGGAAATGTGTAAAGACAAACAAACAAAAAATACTCTGAGATCACAAAACAGATTGACAACGCTTCTTGAATAGGACACAAATTGTCCCATTCATAAGGGCGGGTCTTGGGTTAGCAGGGGCCTAGTGTCCTTATACCCATGCATACAGCTGGTCCTTGGAAAATATACATTTTTTATTTCCTGAAAGCATTTTTATCATAAATTCAGTTAAATGTCTCGTGAAGATTTCAGAACTTGAACATAAAGTATCAGCGCCGCGAGCAATGCAAGTGTTGCGTCCAAATACGAGGCCAAAAACAGGTGGTAAGCGGTCAATCTGTGAAAAGTAACGCAATCTCCATCGCCGTTTGAGAGCAGCCAAAGGTGCTCTTGGATGCTGTCCTTAATGTTTTTTAATTCCAATATCTAGGAAACCCATGCTAAGGTATGAAACACTCATAGGCATTGTTCTGTTCGGTAAAATTCAATTCCTGGACGCAAAAACGTGACTTTTAAAGTTTATCTGGTTTATTATAGCCCTTTGCCCTTTTGACAAACTGCAGTGTCTCATCAATCAAAAATGGCCGCTCGTGGTTCTCAGGAATGAGCTTGACACCTGAGCAATCACATTTCTTGCAAAATCTTCCCCTGCACCTAATAGATCTTTCGAGAAGATTGGAACAGGATGTTAATGAAAATGTTGCTGACTATGAGTTGTTTCGGGTGCAACAAACTTTGAATCAGGCGTTATACAGGTAGTCGTACAAGACGTATTTAACGGCTTTCGAGGCGTGCATGGTTTCATCATTGTGCCATTTTATGATATTCTGACTGAACAAACTTGCGTAGCTCAGTGTTTACGAATGGATCCCAATTTATTGAGGGAATGTGCCACATCCAACACACGTCCGGCTAAATTAAGGGAAAACTACTGGATCCCAGGTGCCAATGCTGCTGTTCGTCACCTAATCGCAAACTGTAGAGACCTTAAGCAAAGACTGGAGGCGGCTAGGTGGAGGTCAACCGGAAGTAAAATTTCCCGCCCTCGAGCTAATTAGCATAATCACGTCGAGTGTTGCCCGCGTCCACTCACAGTGGCGGCGGCGAGAAAGGTAAGTTTGGCCGCCTCGAGAGACGGTCACTTTATTTTCCGATTTTTAGTACCTAACAGACATGGAAACTCCTCTATATAGTCAAAGAAATGTTTTTTTGATTATCATACTTGTATTTTAATTGAAAATATTTGATATTTCTTTTGCTTTACAGCGAAAATCACGCTTCACATTTATAGAGTGAAGAACGATGGCGAGCGAAGCCCGCAGCGAAGGAGAAAAAAGCAAAAGAAATGGGTGAGTTTCCTGGGATTCACATTGTTTCCAGCGATGTTTACGTCCTGTAGACTTAAAATCTTTAGATTGCAAGTACTCGCTTGTACAAAATGCTATTTTGTTCTTCCGATTAATTTGTCTCTTAAACTTTGGAATATTCCCGAAAGGTGAGCCTGTTTTTAATAAGGTTTTGTTTTTTCTCTTCTAGCTCGATCATGGAATGGACAGAAGCTCACGATTTGATCCTAGCGAAGGAAGTCAGAGCTTCAGAACCATGGATGTTTAAACCAAGGACTGTAGATCGAGGAAAAGTATGGAATGCCATCACGGATCATCTGAATGACGAAACCTCTGTGAAATTTCAGGTGAAGAAGAAACAAGTACAGGAACATTTCAAACTACTGCTGGACAAATTCAAGGCGAAACGAAAACATCAGGCGAAACTGAGTGGAGTTGAAATCGAAGATAGCGAGATGGATATCCTGATGGAAGAGATATCAGAAAAATGGGAGGAGGCAGAGGCCAGTGACCTTTGTTGCACCAGCAAAGAAAAGGCTGATTCAGATCGAGCGATTGGTGAAGAAATAAGGCGGAAAGCTTGTGAAAAGCTCGGAGAAACGAGTAAAAGAAACGCGGGAGAAAAGGCCGAGCCTGTAGCTAAGAAGTCGAGAAGAAGTGGAAGTGAAACTCTTGATTTTCTCAGGGAGAAGATTGGTGCTCGATCAGCTGAAGCAGAGCGTCAGGCAAAGATTCAACAAGATATGCTCAGCATGATGCAAAACCAGAATGCAGCCATACTACAGATTTTGAACAAAATTGCTGACAAGTAACGGAACAATCCTTTGAAATGCGTTTTTTCTTGTCTTCATCGGCTGTTGTTCAGATTATACATGCAAACTGAGCTTGTTCCAACTTATTTTATTTTGAATGTCATTTAGGGTTGGTCTGATGTTGATGTTTCTAAGTTTTATCTATGCACATGTTTAAATCGAAGGGATTCGTATTGTGTTACATTTTACTGGTTTTTCTAGTCTATACCAGGGAATTGTCGTTTAATTTTGCATGCATCAAGTCTACCAGCCCCTGCTTCACTTCAAAATGAGGGAGTGGTCATAAGATGTGAATTTCTTTTCTTGTTACACTGAGCTATCTAAGCATTTATTAAATGTCTGTTTCAGTTCAACTCTTATCAGATTACATCTCTTATCCATGTCGGTCTAAATAAAATAGTCCTGCAGAGTTGGTGGGTCTAGATCAAAGTACTCTGATGTCATGTTTCCATAGAGACAAGTCAAAGCATTTCGTAGAATGGCACATACCAAGTACATTCTCCCTACACTGCTAAGTCCTATCTTTAAATTCTTCTTGAAATCTATAAACTTCCAGGATGTGGCTACATCGTTAAACAACCATTCTACAGATTCTCTAACTTTGCTCATGGACACATTGAATGCTTGCATCTGAGGGGTCAACACCCTGTCTCTAAATGGCTGGATCAGATGAGCCCTCATGGGATAGGCAGGGTCGCCATAGATGCACATAAGCTGTCCCCCTGGTGATAATGCATGGCGATTCAAGAGAGGCAGTAACTGTGAGTCGGCTAAAATCCCAGAGTCATGCCGCCTTCCCTCTGCAAAAAAAGAGAACATTTTACAGTGTTTTGATTTTGTAATCATGGTGAAAAAGTTATGACCTACACCCAAGTTTTGCTGTAAACTATTTCATAAAAAATGGTGAGCAAAAATGTGACTTAAAAAAATGACAATAAAGTAGTTGGTTGACTGACATTCAAAACAATCATGTAGCCAGGATTTGCTTCAGGGGGCTCCCTCTGTTACCAATTATATATTTACTGCATTTTTTTGTACAAAGAGGGGGATATGCCTTTTCAAAAACAAGATACTGGAGTACCAAATCTACTTACCAACAGGGCCGTACATGTTAGCGATAAGTCCATTTGGAAGAGCAATTGACTGAAACTTAAGCGCATGGACACGTTTATGGCCGTTATACACCACGCGTTGGTGCTCTCCGGGCCTGCAAATTGGCCGGACAGTTCCATCGATAAATCCGAAGCAATTATTCAATGCGGCTCCCTTTAAGGAGACTGTGTCAGCATATGTTTGAAGCTGTGCGGGTTGCAAAATAGCTTGGTTCCATTGTAGTATCCTGTGACTGTGGGTGGTAAAGATATAATCCAGCACAGTATTTGTAACCATGCTCATAACAGGAACCGGCCGACCAAAGCGCGCTATCATGTCTGAGTATCTGCAGGGATATGAAAGTCGTCGGAGCAGCATACAAAGTCCCTCCATTCCATCGGCTACTGACCGCTGATGGCACACAAACTGATTCGGTATTTGTAAGGCAGCAGCTAGGTCCGGGAGGTCGTGTTTCTTGACTCTAAACTCTGCTACACACTCTGAGTCGTCCATCTCGTCCAGGTCAAATCGGCCATAGTCTTCGTAAGGAAAGTCAAGATTTTTCGACGTGTTAAGTTCCCACAACAACAGAAATTCGTCCTCGTCTATGATGTCCTCAAAGCATGCGAAAGCTAGAAGGTCTCGGACTTCTCGAAAAGTTGCCATTTGACATGTCAAATTCACGAACAAAGTCAAATTGGACCACTTAAAGTGAAGGTAAAACAGCCGTAGCTCGTCGCCGCTTCCACGCCAGCTTAAATATTCTAATTTCGCGCCAAGAGGAGGCGGCCTCAACCCACTCCCGCGCGGCCATCGCCGCCTCCACCTAACCGCCTCAAGCGTTTGCTTAAGGTCCCTATTACCTGTCGCCACCACCGCGCCCCTGTCATCGAACAGAAGATGGCTGATCTATCCAAAGACAGAGTAACTTCAGGCCCTCCATTCACATACGTCGGCGTGAATTTTTTTGGTCCATTTATGATTAAGGAAGGTAGAAAGGAACTTAAACGCTATGGATGCCTTTTCACATGTTTGCCAAGCAGAGCAGTCCATATTGAAACTGCCAACTCTCTTGAAACGGACTCGTTCATTCAAGCACTGAGACGCTTTATTGCTCGTCGTGGACCAGTCCGAGAGATTTGTAGTGAAAACGGATCGAATTTTGTAGGCGCCACTAACGAGTTGCGACAAGCAATCGATGAAATGGACAATGACCTCATAGGAAGCCAGCTGCGCCAGGAGGATACAGATTGGATTTTCAACCCGCCAAGTGCTAGCCACATGGGTGGCATTTGGGAACGGCAAATCCGCACCACCCGCAAGGTACTCACCGTTCTTCTTCGTGAGCATGGCACCCGTTTGGATGACGAATCGTTCAGGACCTTACTCTGTGAAGTCGAAGCCATCATAAACTCAAGACCTTTAACGTTCGCCTCCAGCGATCCCGACGATCTCAACCCTTTGAGCCCCAGCAATCTACTAACGATGAAGACAAGTGTCATACTTCCTCCACCAGGAGTGTTTTAATGCACGCATGTCTACATGAGGAAACGCTGCCGAAGGGTACAGTACCTGGCGAACCTTTTCTGGACACGCTGGAAGAGAGAATATCTCCTGACACCAGCAGCGTTCAAAGTGGAACAGCCCAAAGCGAAACGTAGCGGTCGGTGATATTGTTCTCGTAAAGGACGACAGCTCCCCTAGAGACACCTGGCCCTTGGGACGAGTTATCAAGACTGAACCAGACAAGAATGGGTTCGTGCGCAGTGTCCAGTTGAAGACCCAAACCTCAGAACTACGTCGTCCAGTTGACAAGGTTGTCCTCTTGTTAGCCAATGAAGAGCAGTCGTGCCCCGGAGATGAGTGAAGAGATGGAACAATTCAAAGGACTGAACTTTCTTAAGGAATTGCTAATCACTCGTTAAGCTTATTAAGGCCTTTATCTTTAGTTTTCTCGAATGTTGGACTCGACGTGTTAAGCATCGCTTAAGGGGTCGGGAATGTTACTGCCGTTACGTTGACTCAGGGAGCACACGCATGATGTCACGCATGCCTTGGCGTGCCGCCTCGCAATGCGTCACAGGAAAAAGGAATCCATGTGCTCGATGGAAATGTCTTATGGTGAAGTTGTTATTTCGGAAAGTAGTTTTACGGTTATGGTTTCTTTTTACAACGTTATCAGGACACAAACGTAAGTTTTTAGTTTGCCCTTTTTCTTTGCTAGGTTTTCTAGTATTTATTGTTATTTACTTTTTTGTTTTATAGTTTTCGAAACCGTACAAATCGTACGAATCGTACAAATTATGCAAATCGTGTTACGCAGAAGTTCAAGTACTTACTATCGTAAATGAACAAGCTTAACTATCGTCTCTATCGCAAGCGTTGGTCGTAATCGTCGAATCGAGTCTTGAATTCTGTACGCGTTTCTTACTGTGTTTCCCTGTGAGAGATTAAAGCAAGATCGTAGCGTTGTTCTGTTGACTTTAATGCACTCACATTTGTATTGAAAATCAACGTGATATTTAACAACAACAGGATTATTAATAATAATCTGACTAATAACTAACCGGATTTGTAACTTTCGACAAGATTTGTAATAACATACTTAACCCGGATTTGTAATAACCTATCAACAGCATTTGTAATAACGCCGTGAAAGGTGAGTCACTTATTTTTATACTGTCTTGATGTGCAGTCTTAAAGATACTGTTCCACCACTTATGGAAGGGTTTGGATATTCCAAAAAGTTAGGGATCGAAAAGGCCAATTTGAGAGGAATTTAGGGGAGAGGATGTGGGGTTTAATATATTCAATAAATCTGCCATAACGAAGTTTATTATAGAAGTATTAGATTTAGAGAGTACAGAAAAGATAAAGAAGAAAAGAGTGTGAATAAAGAGAGAGGACAAAGGGGCGGTGATAGTAGAACTGAAGAAGTGAATCGGGCTGAGCATGATTCGAACCCACTTGACCTTCTACCGGATGAATTACTGGAAATGATTAATTATCGAACATTCACTCTCTGGATTGAGCAGAGGATCCTTTGTTAGGGCGTTCACTTGATTGCACAATGTGTGTTTGATACTCCGTGGTATTGATATGCCACACCAGGATTCACTTCCACAATTACACCTCAATGGGAATATTTGTCCCGGATACAACAGCATCGTTAGCTTAAAACGAAAGTATAATAAGGGTAACAGTGTTGTGATGCAGCTAAAAGACATAATAAGTAGCAAGAATGGACTTAGGTGTGGGTCGAATTTTTTTAAAGGAATCCGCATGTGTTTTACATCCGACACATTAAGAGTGTGTCCATGAGAGAACCAGGCAGGGGTTGATAATGCTCAAATCACGGATTTCGCTCAAACTTGGCACAATTGATGGGTGTGGTGAGATATTAACCTCGACAAAAAATAAGGTCGCAATATTGAATTCCCTGGGATTTACAGGGACCCCCCCCCCTAAAAATCACAAAATCTACTTATTTTTGCATAATTAATTAGCTAACTTTGGTTTGGCTGTTCAACAAGTAGAAAAGACAACTTCAAATCTAATCAACTTTATCATCTTCTATGTTTATCAGACTTAATCCTCAGTAATTTATTTTTACTCTCTAATTCGATCTCTTCCTATTATTTAGCCTAAAGTAAGGTCATCTTCTCACTGTTTTGACCAAACCCTAAATTTAAGGCATTTTAGTCGCTAACATCTCCCATGAGCAACAACCTATCTACTTAATTCTCACATATTCTTTGAAAGACATCTTTAAGGTTATCAAATCAATCCTAAAATATTTGGGCAATCTCATATTTTATCAATAATGACGTATTATGTACATTTGACTTGACGATTATTTGTCATTTGACCAAAATTGGAAGAAACGTAACATTCGTTTTTTTAAACAAAAATAGCACAAAGTTGGCGAGAAGTCACGAATCAGATGCGTCATTATGGATACTAATGGCGGAATTGTTAGAAAGTGTCACCAGAGGCATGTTTTCTGTGTTATTTAAGGACGTTTTGATGGATATTTTATGGAACGCTTGAGTAAACACAAGGAGAGAAAGATTTAGTTCAAAACTTCGATCGGTCCAACTTGTAGGTGCTGCAAGACCCAAAAACGATAAAAGATAGTGAATAAATGTTACATACACGTCTCTCAGATGCTTTAGTCCAGGTTGGCTGCTCCAGTTTCGTCTGGTCCTCTGTGGCGTTACTCTGCGTTACTTTGTGACGAGGTAATGAAACGTCTTGAAACATTGCAAAATTAAAAGTGTCGGCTTTTCACCGAACATTCGAAGTCTTTGACATAAGTTGTAGTCAGAGGGAACAAAATGATTCTCAAAGGACAAGAAGGATCACTGATAATCCGTCTATATCTATGGAAAACAACCACCTGCTCGAACACCCTCCATCTTTGACTTTAAACTCTGCCTAAACGAAGGAATCTGTTACGCTGGACTACCGGACTACGGAATGCGGAATACACTATCTATTGTTTGTACGCGCCAATATCCTGTTATAACTGGTGTGTTGAAAATAGGTTGTGAAAGTCGTGTTACTTGAAATTTTGAGTTTATTCGATGTTGACATTAATTACCATGATAATAATTGTCCATAATAGCCCTTTTTATAGTCAGTCCGTGACATGCAATTTTCGACAATTAATGACTTGCCATTGGGTACACTTACTTACTTACTTACTTATATTTTAATCCTCGTAGTCTTACAACTATACAGGATGGTATCTGTATCTGGGTAAATTATTGACTGCGAAAACATAATAATAACCGTTTAAAAGTGTTGAGGAAAATTAACTTCTGAGGAATACAAAAGACCCAAAAGGGGGCACTAATACATTCATTTGCAAAAGAAGTCGGCTAGACTTCTTTAGCTATTCAAGGAAGGTGTAAATTAAGAACAGTTTTTTGAACACAGACTAATACACAATATTCACATCTCATTTAAGCTGTCAATTCCGGATTCATGCAGTATAGAAGTTCTCTTAACGGGTACTCTCGTATATAGCGAATAGCTGTACTTACGACCGCCATCACAAACCCCGTGTTAACTCCGACACAACCTCTGGATTTTTACTTTCCCGTCGGCGGCCGCGGACACTCAAAGGGTTTACCGGTGAATTAGATGTTAGCTTTGATTTAAAGCTCTCGTAAGCAGACACCCGGAAGAAAATCTTATCCGCCTCTGAATGTTGTGGTTTTTTTTTATATTATGTCCACAGTCATATCGCTGTTTGTCACTGTTATGAATCATTCTTATATATCCGTTTCAGAGTTACCGTTTTTTCACATACACGTCCGGCTAGACTTGAAAATTTAAACTGAATTGTATGCCTTTATCTAATTTCAATAATGCAATGGTCTGATTTCTGCGTTCCCTGTATGTCCTGCGCTCCTCGGAGTATCAGAGGAACTTTAGAAACAAAATAAAACTCCAAAAAGTAGATGTTTCCGCACTTTTCCTCGTTAGAGACCTCCTGCAGTTCGACTCTCGTAACACCCTAATTTTCCTTGAGCAACCCCACGGGCATTATTTACTGGGTGTCTTCCGACCACGCACGGACCGGAACATCAAATGTCTGTAACTTAATTGTTGTGTCTGTCCATAATTCAACATCTGCCTGCCTCAGCATGGCACACTAACCTGGGCACTAAACTGGTTTTGGTGCCCCAAGAGTACACAAAAAGGCCATTCCGAGGATTTCTAGGATGAGAAAACTGACCTTACCTGGGTAAGGTGAGAAATTTGAAATCTAATTATCACAGTTGAAGTAGGTCTTGAGGGAATGTGGGAAGGGTGTTAAACATATGGAAGCGGTTGTTTGAGAAAAAGATCTAACTCAATGTAAAAGTGTGGTGTATTTTGAATTCTACTTGGGAACACTACTGCCATAGTTAGGCTTTATAAGACCCCTAAAAGACCGTGCTAGGTAAAAAATTCAGTGTTTATGACAGTCAAATCTGGTGCCAGCAGGGTAGGGCATTTGTACGCAATTTGGCCACTCCCCCGGGGAGGGGGGGCTCCAATATGAAAACAAAATGGAGTTATTGTCGCAAGCTAATCTGGACGTGTCTCACGCTTTATTTGTCCCTTTGAGCTGGTCTGCACCAGGATCCGGCTTCACTTCGCCGCTATTTCACGTGCAACTAAAATAGACAAAAATATTTCTTTCCAAAACACGAAAGAAAAGCAACTTCTATCCCCGAGTTTGAAAAGAAATGGGATCATTTATAATCACAGTCTGAATAGAGCTCCAAATAGATTTGGAATTCTAAAATTTTTATTAGCATACAATAACAATAAAATTATCTCAGAGAATGTCGGAAAGTCATATTTTTCATATTTTGTTCACTGGACTCTGGCTCCTGGCTCCTGGCTCCTGACTCCCGATACGATATTTCCGTATTGTGGCCAACCGCTGCTTAAAAATGCGGGCTCCAGTTAATGTAAAAGATGGCGGACGTTTCGTTGTTATTTGTAACATATGAATTGAGCTACAACTGTGACAGAAATAATTCTTTCCATGGATTACAAATCGGCTTTCTACTTTTCGGGTTTTTTTCTCCTAAAACAACTTGATTTGGATTTTTGTGCGTAAACTGATGGCTAAGGAATTTTAGTCCTACAGCGAGTCACGACGCTGAACTACGCTGAACTGGGCATCGAAGGTGGCATGGGGAACAATCCAAGCGGGCACAAATTAGCAGTTGAGACATCCAAGAGATACGTATATGGATTTTATTGACCGTTTATATTGTTTTTAGGGCGAAATTATTAAAGTAAGTAAAACTGTGAATTAAATCTTTGTATGTTGTTTTTCCTTGAAAAGATCGCGTATATAGCTATCAAAAATCATCGTTAGAGTTTCTTGCACAATAATTTCAACAATTTTACCCTTATTAATGTTAAATCATTGTCTGATGAGTTTTTTGTTCGATTTCTCCTCATTCAGAGGCAAACACACGAATATTGTGAGGGCCTGAATTTTGATGAAATATGCAAAAGTCGTTCAGTCACATGAACAGTTTATGTCAACACATGGAAGAAAGTGAATTGCCCAAACTTTTTATGATCTTTTTCTGAACTTAAGTGATGGCTTTAACTACTCATGCAAAAGTTATAAAGATAAGCTGTTGCTCATCAGAGATATTGGGGAATAAAATACCCTAATTTTACGACTTACTCAAAACTTGGAAATGATGACCCACCTTAAGGGGACTAAGAGGGGGGAAATCGAATAGGCGACTTTAAAAAGTTTATTGTGCTTAAAGTCTTATGAACTCAGATCATCTCTCAGTGCATTTAAGTTCCAGGTAGCTTTTCTGTTTGTTGCACTGGCATCGTAAAGTTAGCTAATTAATTATGCATAAAACGGGCAAAATGGCGATTTTTACAGGGGATGCCCGGATCTCCCAGGGAATTTAATATTTTGACCTGAAATTCTGTCACATAAGTTAACTCCTGGTACCTAACATTTGTGCCGAGTTTGAGCGAAATCGGTGATTTGAGCATTATCACTCCCTGCCTGGTGCTGCCTGGTTTTCTCATGGACACACTCTTAAGTGGAAGCCACGACACTGTAGTGCCAGTTGTGTTTTTAAAACGTTGTTTTCTACGGGTAAAGTAAGACCTCTCAATTAAAGGTTTATGCTAAATTGACTCTGTTAACTAACTAGCAGTGCAGGGTTGTCAACCCCCCGGGATGACAAATGATGTCATAATGCACACGTCATGTGACGTCATTTGTGAAAAAATCGTGCGAAATAGATGTTGTTGGAATTGTAACATTTGACCAAATTGGCTTACTTCGCACCAATAACATTGTATATATTACAATGGCATACCAGAGTTTGTGAGTAAATGTTCGATGTTAAGTTATATTGTCAGAAAGTTGATTCTACAAGAAATGACAAACTTCGGCGATCCGGGAGATTTCAGACTCTAATCTGGAGACTGGGAGAAACGGTTCAAAATCTGGAGTCTCCCGGATTATCCAGGAGAGCTGACAGCCCTGCAGTGGCTTGAAAAAGTTGTTATGCCCTGTTATCTTTTTTTCCAGTTCAAGTACCACTTTGGCTAGTATTTAGCATCCCGCATTTTGCATTTATTTTCTACAATTCGTAATCTTGATAACAAGTTTTAAATTTAGTAGATAACGAGTTTTAACTTTAGTTGCCGAACATAAAAATACTATATACGTGTGCCGTGTTTAGACTTCCAATGTCGCACCATATATCGAATATATAACTTTTGCGTCTATTAAAACAAACTATAAAACATTTTTGTTATCCTTGTTAGACTTGGGTTAGAAAGCGAGGCAGTCAGAAAATTAGCAAGAATTTTATTTCAGCACCTTACTCACCTCTCCGCGCTCCCTTTGGAAATTTCCAAACCCATCCTTAGAGGTAGGTGTAAGCGTATTCATATTTTATTGGAAACACACATCAAAGTATCACTCACCTTTTGCAGCGTTATTAACACTCCTGTTAATAGGTTATTACAAATCAGGTCAAGTACATTATTACAAATCTGCTTAAAAAGTTTAATATATAGATTTAGCCAGGGCTAAAAGCGAAGCTCGTATAAACTCCAATTTATAATTTAAATCAAACAATAAACTTGTATTCCACAAATGAGTTAACTTTCGACCACATTCATGTGACTTTTGAGGGAAAGGCTAAGTGATTTTAGAGGAAAATAATTTGCAAACAGTCCATCAAAGAGTGAACTTAATCTTACATGGAGTTGATAGCCTCATGTGTACACCCAAAAAATATAGCAATCATCTTCGATCACATTTAAGAGCCATAATGGCTCTTGATCACAGTAGATTAGGCCTCGAAAACAAATCAGGCCGAATTTTTTGCGTTCGATAAGTTTACTTTACAAAATCTTGCCAACAAGTCTGGGGACGTGTAAAGCAACCTTTTATACTTTTTATACATCTGAGGTGAAACAGTACCATGAGGCGCTGTTTTTATCATACAGACCTCGGACAGAATGCAGTATTTCACAATTTTACAATACAAATTGCACTCACTCAATATTCAGGATGATCGAAAACGTGTTGGCTTTTAGCAAAACCGTTAAAAAAACTTTCAAAATCACCTATATGGCTAGCCAGTTCTCACTTTTGACAAGCGCCAAAGTCGACTGTTTAAATTAAGATTAATAGAGTTATACGCTTCAACATAATAAAGAATTTATGTTCTTTTTTTGTTAAATGTTTTTATAACGATGTGTAATCTTCAAAAGCGTTTGAGACGCGCGGCATTTTGACTACTCCTGCATGCAAGCGATGTTCATGAGCAACTGAAATAAAATGGCACAGCGATAAAAATTGCAAAAGAGACTACCAACAATCAATAAAAGGACAATAATTCGGTGAAACATATACAGAGACAACAATTTTCATTCACGAAGACAAGTATTAAAGTGTCTCAGAAAATGCAACCATGCTTGATAACATTTTTGCAAACAAATTTTTTCATCACTTGAGAAGTTGTTCATTGATTAATGATATCTCTCACCACTGACCTGTTTGTTCAATTTATTCTAACAATGACTCTTCCAACAGTCACGCTCATGACCCAGTGGACATTCGAGACAATAAAAAAGAAAAATTAGCGAGTTTTCTCAAACCCCAAAAGTAATTAACCCTTGATGGTTATCATGACCCCAAAAAGGCATACAATAGCTTTATAAATTAGTATTCTGTGTGCTTCCCTGTAAAAAAAATTACTAGAAAATAGTCCCGTTTAAATATGCCGTGGTTCTCCAATGTACTTATCAAGTGTATTAAGAAAATAGGCTTTCTAAAGAATATCTGCGAAATCCAACAATCGATCATCAATCAATTTACAAAAGTTATAAGAACAAATTAAATCATTTTTTGCCGATAGCAAAACGTTTATACTACGAGAAGAAATTTAATAACATTCAATCTAATACTCGTGCTACTTGGAAAGTTTTAAATCAAATTCTAAACAGAAGCAAAAGAAATTCCAATAGATGCTCAACATTTAAAGCTGATGATCGTGAAATTACTGATCCTGTCGAAATTGCCAACAGGTTTTGCAGTTATTTTTTAAGCATTGGTCCTAATTTAGCAAGGGGTATACAGGTGTTAGCTTCACACTGTAGTTTTCTTAATGGTTCCTTTACACTATCAATATTCTTCAACCCTACAACCCAAGATGAGATCTTTGAAATTGCGAAAACTTTTCTTCCAGGCAAAGCAGCTGGCTACCACCAGATTCCAATGACAGTCATTAAGGAATCCATTCCACTTGCTTCTGAACCACTCACCCGTATCATAACCTTGTCAATCCAGCATGGCATTGTTCCCGATGAAATGAAAATCGCTCGCATGATACTTATTTTTAAATCTGATGATCAGTCACTTTTCACCAACTACCGACCAATCTCGGTACTTCCCAGCTTTTCACAATTCTTTGAAAGAGTTATCTACCATCGTTTAAAGCAATATCTGATGAATTTCAACATCCTCTGTAGTAACCAATACGGCTTCAGGAAAATCATTCCACTGCACTCGCGCTAATCGACTTGCATGATAAGATCTCCATGGCCTTTGACCAAGGTGAATTTTCCGTAGGTATTTTTCTTGACTTTTCAAAAGCCTTTGACACTGTAAATCAAGTCATCCTTTTTGATAAACTCGAACAGTACGATATTCGTGGCTTAGCGCTGGACTAGATAAGAAGTTACTTTTCAAACAGAAAGCAACATGTTGAATATAATGGCCACAGTGCGTTAAGAAATGAAATCTCTTGTGGAGTCCCTCAGGGTGCTATCCTCAGACCTCTATTTTTCTTACTGTACATTAATGACATCAACAATGTTTGTCATCTATTAATTCTGATATTGTTCGCTGACGATACCAATCTATTCATGTCACATAAAAATCTGAACTATCTTTCAGATATGTTGGAGATGGACAAACTGTCAATCTGGTTTAAAGCAAACAAGCTTTCTCTAAATCTTAAAAAAACTAAATTTAAGGTCTATAAAACCAAGACAAAAGCGTTCAATTTGTAATACTCAAATAAGTATAGATAATTAGAATACTGTTAAAGTAAAGGAGAAAAATTTTGCGTAATTATGCGTAATTTTGGATGAAAACCAAAATTGGAAGTCAGAAATATCACACGTTGCAAATAAAGTTGGTAAGTCAATCGCTGTAATATCTAGATGCAGCCTTTTTCTTCCTAAAACGTCTCTACATTTGCTCTACTTTTCCTTAATATATCCGTTTTTTACTACTGCAATATAGTTTGGGCTTCGACCTATAAAACCAATCTCCGCTGCCTTGTTATCCTGCAAAAGCCCATTATTAGAATTATTAGTAAGGGCCTGTTCGCACTACGCGAAATTTTGTTTGTTTTGCAAAAAAATCTGTCAACGCGAAACCATTTGTAGTGCGAACGATTTTCGTGACCCACCAAAATTTTCGCAAGTGCCACCAAACTTCAAACACGCCGTCGACTAGCTTTGGAGGCCTACAATTTTTTGTCCGGCGTGCAAATGTATTGTTCCTTGACAGATACCCTTCAACGGGTCATCATATCTCGTAATTGATACCAAGCAAAATGATATGTGCGTGACCCCGTTTACCGCCAAAACCGCCATTTACCGCCATTTCGAGATGGATCCACGAGGAGAAAATCAAAATTCTTTCTTTCCCGAACATCAGCAATATTACAATGTTAACTATTACGGATTGCAATTCTACTGCGACGAGCCACAGCCACAGACACAGCCACAGTACTTCTACCTTCAAGACCTTCAGCAAAGTCAACCGCAAGTCGAAAGTGCCAGCGCTTCGATGCAGAAGAGTTTCGAAGAAAGCAGTGAAGGCGCAACAACTTCTGGTAAGAGGAAAAAAACCACTAAATATGAGACATTTCCATACACCGAAGAGAAGTACTTGGTCAATTTGTGGAAAGAGAACCACGACCAATTGGAAAGTAAAAATGCCCGTAAAGTGTGGGCCAAAATTGTTGATGATTTGAATGCGAAATTCGAGGGAAACCGCACAGTGGATAAGTGTATGCGAAAGATAAAATATCTCATTGACAAATACAAGGAAAAGAAAGACTGGAATCGTAAACAAAGCGGTGGTAATCTTAAAAAGTCTCCTTTCTACGATGAGATTGACGAGATTCTCGGATGTCGTGATTTTGTAACATTTAACAATGTAAAGGAGAGTGCAGTGCCTTCACCCAACGCTTCCACTGCCTCGGCTGGAGCAAGTGCAAACACCAGTGCTTCATCATCTCCAAAAGGATCTGTCACAGATAGCGATGTCGCCAATAAAGTTTCCATGATCCGTAAAAGCCGAATCCTTCCTAGCAAAACCAGAAGTAATTGTTGACTAGCCACAATCACGTTTTGCATGGCAAGAAAACAGCAAAGAAGGGCGATTAAAACATTTTGCGGGAGCATTTTGCTTTGCGATCAGTCCTTGACCGGAAACGACATAAAAAGAACATACTGTCACGAAATCTCGGTATCTATTTCGATTGATTGACATTTGTGGTTTTACAAAAAATTTGCAAGTCTCAAGTGCGAACACGCCCACAAAAACCAAAAATTCGCATTTACAAAATTTTCAATTTTTTTGTAAACACCAAACCGAATTTTTCGTCCTAGTGCGAACAGGCCCTAAATCACATTTCAATGTTCATACAGACCCCATCTTCAAGGTGGCTTGACTGGATTTTTATGGGGGATACCTCCCAATTTTGAGCATTAATTACGTCACCATGAGTAAAGATATGGAAAAAAGATTACCACAACATAATTATATAAAAATGAAAATTTCTTATGATGTGTTTTATTGCAATCGGAGTCGCCATGGCAATGTAATGACGCCATTACGTTTTTATCTATCTTTGTGTTTCTCTGTACCAGGACTTTTTAAAAAAAATTGCTTAAGGGAGTTTGTACCTGCCATAATTGGCTCAATTATGGCAAAGTTTGAACAAATTCTATGAGAGCTTTTTCGAAATATTTTGAAACGAAGTTTTAAACATCATAAAAACAGTGAAATAGCATGCTATCCACACAATTAGCTATTTTTTTACGAAAATGATAAGCTTTGGAAACGCAGCTTCATCTCATAGTAGTTTGATTCCATTGAAAACCTCCTACAAAAAAAGAGGGGAATTGCTCTGGGCGATCGTGAGTAAGAAGAGTTTTATTAACCTCAAGGACCTCGGTATACTAAAATTTAATGATATCCACTTGCTTCAACTGGGCCAATTTATGTATTCTTGCAAAAATTCCTTCTTACCTCTCAAGGTTTAATAACAATTTCTCTCAAAGCAATCAATTCCACTCTCATAATACAAGAAATTCCCAGGCCTACTATCGACCGTATTGAATTCACTTGACAACGACGTCATCAACTCTCTTTCCCTTTCCTCTTTTAAGAAAAAACTGAAGATTAAATTATTGAGTAAAGATGAAAACAGTTCACAAATCTTTCCATCTTCGACTTTTCGCCATCTTTTCTTTAACTGATGTGAAACAGCTCTAGCCCGTAGTTCGATGAGGCCTAACCTCTCATAAGCTCCTATAGTTTGTGTTAGGTCTCCTTGCCACTTCTTTTTTCTTCTTTTCCTATATTTTTGTAATTGTGTGGTAAATAAAATGAAATAAATGTCAATAAATATGAGCTAAAAATGGGCTAAATCTCAAACTAAGGCACTGAAAAGTTCAAAACTGACACGATTTTATCCAGGAGATATGGTGACCCGTACAGGAGAGTGGGAGATTGGCGCCGTATCCAGGAGAGTTGGAATGTATGGAACCTGTACTCAAACTATTACTTATTATCACTTTGCTTACTGTCAACTTTAAGAATTTTGTACACCGAAAATGAGACTAAAAGAAGTGGTCACACAAGTACAGGTCAGCAGTACTTCTGTAATAGCGATGTTCCTCACTTGTCTCTCATTTTCCCTCGTGTCAAGACGTGTGTGTTACGTACCGGAATAACCAAGAGATGCCCGTGAACAAGGCATAAGTAAAAAGAATTCCCGAGTACGATACAAGGCACGCAACAAAAGTGTGACAACTAGCAGTTACCTTTTTTAACTATTATTTATTTAATTATACACTGTTATAGTTATTAAAGTTAAGGATTAAGGTTAAGCAGTTCGTAAAGCAGGCAGGCTTACTGTCTTTCATGACCATACAGGAACAACTGTCAACTCCACTGACTTGAGACATCATTAATGCTTGACTTTCTCGAATTTCACTGGATCCTTTCCACTCATTGGCTTTTCTGTTTACAAACTCGTCTGGGAAACTTCATCATGAACTCTTTTATCTTCTCTTTTCTGCTATCGTCTCTTTCTTTTCTCTTGATAAAGCAATGTCCAAGGTTATAGCTCCTCCATAGTAATGTCAGTTGATTATAGCTTCCTCACAGTATAGCATCCATAGCTGATAAGCTCAATCACAACTAGCCACGAGGGAAAACCCTCGGGCACACAACAACAAGACCTTGATACTTGGAAGCCTGCGTAGTTTTATACTTTTTCTTTAAACATCTAGAACGTTCCATTACTATTTACAGTGCATTACATCATCTACTATTTGTGGAAACTGCTGAGTCACATTACAGATGTTTCTGGAATATTACAGATTATAAGATAATTCTAGAAAAGTCTGGAATTGCATGACGGATAAACTAAAAATAATTCTGATTCTCATAACATGTGTTATACCTTCTTATTAAAGTTTTGGTTGTGTTACGTATTGTGTCATCGAGTGACCAATCCTTCTCATTCTAGTGATGGTAGTAGTCAGAGAAAAGGTAAGAAGATTAAATCCTTTGCAATAAAGATCCTAAACATATCTGCAACAGAGTTTGCAGTGAATGGCATTGCAAACATGATGAAAGTCACTTGGAGACTGCTAGTGCAGTTCACCCAACCGACAAAGAAGAAACGTTCTCGGACAAACTGAGTCTCTATATGTGAAATTGCTCAGAATTTGTGCCACCATCTAATTCAAGTTACATGAGCCGAGACATTTTTCCCGGAGAGAAAAGGATTTCCTTCAGCTATGTAAGCCTACAATCTACAGTAGAATTTTCTAAAAACCGGCCATAAAGAACATTCTTGAAGAAGACGAGGCTGGGAGGCAATTCTTGAAAAAAATTTCCTGTATATCAGATTATCAACTATTTAAAATAAGAGAGCGGATGATGAACCAAAAGTGTACTTAAACTCTTTCACTGTATTATGTCTTCTTGTAGAGGTTTCTGATATTCCAAAAATTATAAAAAAGATGAAGCTGGGAGGGAAGGCTTTCATAAATGTACCGTATAACAAATCCTAAACCGCTTATGATAAGAGGAACGGATTTAAACAAAAGTATACTTACAGAGGGCTAGAAGTTATGTCTCTTTTTAGAGGTTTACCATGTTAATATTAAGGTGTAGTTGATTTGAAGCTAGTTTTGTTGTCACGTTGAAATAAGTAACACATCACTTCCTGTTTTTCATCTTCAAAGTACTTTGATATACCATTATGATAATTAATTTGTAAATCGAGCTGTTGTAAATCTCTCTTATTGTCAATCAAATTTTTTTAAGCAATACTTCTCTGTGAACGCCAGGATTCTTCGCTGCAGTGGACAAAACTTTCCTCTTTCCCTTTTTCTAAGGGGTGCCTTCATACACCAAACATCTTCAATTGAGTGTTGATTGTGCCAGACCGGCAAGTGAAATGGTGATTCCGGTGTATTCATTTCCACTGGCCAGTGACTGATGAATTAAAGAAAAAGACCTGACATGACAACTCACTTTATTGGTGCCATAAATCTTTGGTTGGAATGCGCTTTGGTGTCCTCTGTATTGACCATGTCGCATCTTCTTGCCTCTTTCGGCCAATCAAGCCAAAAATTCCTGGTTATCATTCTCCTGTTGAAGCTGAACGTCACCCCGTAACATAACTTATGACTTTCACCTTTTTCTCGGAAACCAAGGTGTAGGGAAAAAACCACCACATAGTTCTTGAACTGCACCTGGATTGGAGTTGCCGAATTCTCCTGCTTCAAAAAGGGCATCCTCTTTGTTGAGGACCCACAACGATCCACAACAATATGTTAAATGTCCCTGGTGGTTTTAAGTGCATTCCGGGACGCAATAACCATAGTGTTTTTTGTGTGGTACAAATAGGGCCATTTCTGCGGAACCAGTGTCGTACACTCTTGAGGTCCTCGTTGACATTGTTCTCAGCTAAATCAATGTCGTTAGAACTGGAATGCATCTCGGTGTAGTTTGCGTATAACGAGACAGTGGATGTATGGCATGCCTTCGATGCCTTCGAAGAAAGGGCGGGAGGCGGGATCTGTACGATGGCGGGAAGTGGGAAAGAAATTCAAAATGGCAAGCTTTTGGTATTTGTTACTGCTTACTTCCAGTCAAAGAAACGAACCCAATAACGTTTCTTGACTTCCATTTAACGTTTTCGGAGGCTTAAAGCATGAGAAAAGTCAAAAAACGAAAATTCGAGCTCGGGATATAAAAAAAAAATGGCAATGCTTCCTGTGAAATTGGAAACCTTTCCAAGTCGCTTACATCATAGGACATGAATGAGATAGCATGACATATGTACACGTGTGTCGACTGTGTCAGTCGTATCAGTGTCTCATCTGTCTCACTAGCTGTCGAAATTCTCCGTAAGAACGACAAAGCGAGTCAGGTCAAATGTCGTCAAAGACCATTTTGATCGGTCTTAGTATTTGTCGGTTTGGTGGGGAAAAAACCGTCCATGGAAGACCTCCCTGGGACCTTGCTCCTTGCGATTGTAGTTTCAGTGAAGATTTTGCCGCGTGGTGTAAACTTGTGTCGAAGGAATGCCGCTTCAATGATCGCGCTGGAAAGTGCAGAGTGGTTCGATTTACTACACAATTTTTTATTTTGGACAAGCTAGCTAGCTGGTCAAAGCACTCCCTATTAGAATCTGAATAGGGAGTCAAACAGTGTGATTTACATGATAACGGGAGAAACACAATAAAGGGCGGGAGTCGGGAGACAAAGGGACAAAAACGTACGGGAGGCGGGAGAACGGGGTGTGGGAAGTGGGGGATTGTGACCCCCTGCCCCCCCCCCCCCACCCCCACTGCTGGTCAACGTTTTAAAAAGACTAAATGACCAGCAGTCCGATATTTTTTGAAAAAATTATCAAATCGAAAAATTCCAGTCAATCCAAACTGTCAAAGATCAACCATCACAGCAACCGGTTTTGTAGGATTTCTCCACCATTTCTTCTGTTGTAAACAAAGTGCTGGACTTGAGATTATATAAAATTAAATCATTTCAGGATCGCTTGACTTTTTCTAATCGACATACGATGGTTTGGATTAGCTGGAATTCTTTGATTTGATAATTTTTTTAAAAAAACATCGCACTGTAGTCATTTAGTGTTTTTAACACGAAGATTAGGTTTCACCCAGTTTAGGTTGGGAAACAATTGAAAGAGACTAATTTCAAAAGCGATCAATTCACTCCAGGGTTTAAGGAGAGGGTATTCCCTATCTTTTAGATTTATATCGATCTCCTTCCCCATTCCCAGCCATGTTCAGATACATTATAGTATTAAATATCCTAGACCAGACACTTGCCAGGGTTCTATCTAGGATTTATCAATTGGGAGAGAAGTCCCGGGTGGCCGAAGTCTACGACCTTCCTAGGGGGGTCCGGGGCATGCTTCCCGGAAAATTTTTTGAAATGAATATGCGCTGAGATGCAATCTGGTGCATTTTGAGACCCAATTTTGAGAAATGTTACAGTGGTATTTTATTTTATTTTTTAGTTGTGATCACGTTCTGACAATGTTACACTTAGCTCCGATATTTTTTGGGGGCAGGCTGGGCATTTCGGGGGGGGGGGGGAAGCTTCACCCCTCAAATATCCTAAATAGAACCCTGCTTGCCCTATCTCGGACCTTTTGAATACTCTGTGGTGAAAAAGAAAGATCTTTTTGAAAAGCAGTTATTGTTATATCTTACCTTAGGATTGTAAAGATTCTGATAGTAAGCCACAGCTTCCTGTTGACGTCCCATCTTGTTCTCTGTAAGTGACTATAATTATTATGGCAACTGGTCTATCGCTTCTCTTCAGTATTCATTTACAGTGGAATGCCAATTTTACAATTGTCAATTTAACGATATTTCTGATTTAACGATCAACATTCTGTGCCCCGGCCAAAGTTACAATTTGGCAGCAACGCTTATTGAGAAGCACAAGATTTAAAGGGAAATCCTCAAGTTTTGTAAAAATCAAATCGGACAGCTTTTTGTTGTTAGATAAAGGCAGGGGCACCCAGCGATTATTTTCGGTGAAAATCAGGTTGGAAGCAAGGTGAGCTAGACTTTTTGAATAATCCAACACACAGGCCCTCGCATTTTCGAATCGTGTATCTGAATAGATTTTCAGCCCCTAAAACATCACCTAGAAGACTCGCAACAAGACAAAAGTGGTCCCTTACGTTTTCGGAAATGATATATTTGCAATTTTTGGCTCTCAACAAGGACACCTAGCAATTTCTGAAGAGAAAATAATTCGTTTGGGAAGTTTCTAGAATGTGCCGTGCAGTTGCAATTTCTGAAATAAAGATATCATCCCTAAAATTTTCGAACACTTAATATTTTAGCTAAGATATCCGAACAGATCAAATTCGTCCAAGTGATAAAAACATCTCTTTAGATAGTCTTCAAACATTACTAGGAGCCTAGAAATGTTTCTGGTAGGCTCTAGGCTCTAACTGCTCGTTGGGTGCCACTGATAAAAGGTACAATCAAACCTGTTTTTGAAATAGAATATACATAGCGAGAGACAAGAAACAAAGCCAACAATGAACAATGAAAATACTGAAAATAGTGTGGAAGGTGATCACCAAAGTCTGATCAACATCCTTCTACAAAATCCGGAAGATTTCAACTTAAAACAGAAACCCTCCGGAATACACAAAAATAAAATGTTCACTCTGGATATGAGAGAAATTCCAATATCATCCGCCAAAGCTGATTACAATGGAGCATATATTTCCAAAGGCAGTGTTACAAAGTTCTGTATGTACAATGAGGAGGGGTCGCGCACAGCCCACAAAGATGGAAATGGCGTATGGTATGTCAATATACGAGACTCTAAAGGTTACAGGAAAGAAATCGTTCCAGCAAACGAAATATATGAGTTGAAACGGGAGTACCACACAAGTAAGAGCAATCCTAAGTTCTCCCGAGCTATCACCACAATTTAAGGTTATGCTGAAAAAGAACCAAGGCCCTTTTATGTTGTCACGTACAAATGGGCAGATGGGGCGGATCAACGCTTTGACCTTCCTCGGCACGGGAATGCTACCAAACCAACCAGTGACCAATACTACAGGAAAGATCCCAGTCTTTTCTCAAAGGTCGATAATCTGCTCGCTAAGGGATTATCAACGGATCAAGTTTATAACTCCATTGCCAGAGCTGGAGCTAGTACGGTTAGTGAAGCTATACCTGCTTCCAAGTTAATTAACAACAGAAAGCTGTTATCAAAGAAAGAAACTTCGACTAGTTCCATTAGCAAGAAACAATTCTTACGAGGAGTTATCCTTTTACTTTTGAACCAAGGAGGACATTGTACTGTCCTGTAATTTCTAATAATATTTCTGAAATGAGAATAACAGTAACTGATTCAGTCGGGCAACCTGTTGACATCAATGGTATTGATTGGTTTATGACACTGTTGCTTCGTCAAACTGAAGACTCACCTTTTGTATAATTCTATAGATAAAATGATGAGACAATCAGAGTTTAAAAAAAAATATGATCCTGAT
This sequence comes from Porites divaricata, assembly GCA_038088405.1. Classification (NCBI taxonomy): domain Eukaryota; kingdom Metazoa; phylum Cnidaria; class Anthozoa; order Scleractinia; family Poritidae; genus Porites; species Porites divaricata. Next base: position 4,451,808 of record JBBMOI010000021.1, read on the forward strand.
ACAGGAAAATACTTGAGACAACATATTTATGGAGAAGGAATAATGGATTCAGTAAAATCTTTTTTTGGTAAAAAACCAACTAAAAAGGTAAGATTTGCAGTACCTCCACCACCCAAACCAAACCCTGTCAGTGTAACTAAAAATGCTGGTGATAAAATAGTAAAAATGCTTTCTGGTGAAAACCCATCACGTAAAATGACTCAGCAAGAAATCAATAATAGAATGCTACAAATTATGTCTGGATCTGGTAGAAAAAAATAATATAATTGATAAAATAAAAATGAAGTCTTTTAGAAACCCAAAATATCTTGAAAGATATGAAGATGTTGTTTTTGACCTCGAACAAGCCCTGGATGTGGCACCAGCAAATAATGCTCACCAAAACAAAATAGGTCATAGATTTATAGCTGATAACACAGGTGAGGCTACTCCATTTGATTGGTATAATGCGAGATTTTCAGTAGATTTTAAAGTTAATCAACTGGCAAATGGAGCTGCTCTTGATGCAAATGGAGATAATATGGGAATTGTAAATGGTTCTGGTTCCTTCATAGAAAAGTTAACTATCCTGGCAAATGGTCGAGATGTTTATAGTTGTAATTATGCAAATCATGTAGTTAATATTAAGAATTTGCTTGAGTATAACCCCTCCTATGTTGAGAGTGTTGCAACAAATGAATTTTATTATCTCGACACATCACGTCATGCTGAAAGAAGTAAATACACACTAAGGCAAGTTCAACACAGAGCTAATGATGCAGCTAATAATTGGGAAGCAAGAAATTTTGTTGATGGTGACCAAGCCAATTACAACAAAGGTTTTGCCCTGAGAAAAGCTCTGCTGGGTGACTCAGCAACAGTGCGATGTGAAATTCCTCTCAACAGATACTCGTTTTTTGAAGCACTTGAAGATAAGCTGCTTCCAAATACAAAAATTGAGTTAAATATTGAAATAGAATCTGATAACAATCTCATCTGGAGAGCTGGAGGAAATGCTTGCAGAGTTATTTTAACAAGATTGCAACTATTTGTTCCAAGGTTAACATTCAACTCAGAAGGACAAAAACTTTATATTGATAATTACCTTAAACCTTACAAATGGACTTATCTTAATGAAGTAGTTGAAAGATCAAATAATGGTCAACAACAAACAGGTCAATTTAGAATTACAAATGGTATCTCAAAACCACGTCATGTATTTGTTTGGGCACTAAACACAGCCGATGTTGACGTACAAACAGCAAATCCATTTTTATACAACACTTTTAGTTTACCAAACAATGCTAATATTTCACGTTGCTATCTCGAAGTTGGAAATGGAAATGAATACCCCGATATTCACTTTAAACCAGCTACAGATCCAGCAAGAGTTTTCAGAGAAGTAATGGGTTATGTTTACGCAAATAATGACTTTCAAGGAGGCACCGTTCTCAATAGATCAAATTTTGAGACTCTTTTCCCATTTGTTTACTTTGACCTAACAAAACAAAAAATGGACTTGAAAGATGGAGTTACAAAACTATCTTTTCATTACGAACTAAGCGCTAATCCAAACGCCGATTATAATATTTACGCTCTTGTACTACATGAGAGAGAAGCAGAAATAGAACAGCAAAGTGGAAAACTACTTCTTAGAGCATAGATGTAATTAATATAATTAATATAATAAAAAATGAAAACTTATCTTGAATATGGCGTAAAGCTGACAGATGGACAAAAGTCAAAATTGATGACTGCAATTCAAAATAGATCACCATTGACACTGCGATTAAAACATTCTCATCTTCACGGATCAGATGAATTAATGTTAACCCGAAGACAGATTGCGAAGATAAAAAAATCATTGGCAAATGGAACAGGATCAGATTTGAAAATAAGTAAAACACAGATTAGAAATTCAGTAAAACATGGTGGAAACTTATTCTCTAGTTTAATAAGTCTCGGTTCAAAAGTTCTTCCCTTTGCAATACAGGGAATTTCCAAAATTGCTCCTTAACTTGCTAAAGGAGCTGCAACTGCACTGGGAGACATTGGAATAAAAAAACTATTTGGCCGAGGAATTACAATTCCCAAAAAGTTTTTCCCATTTTTACCTCCTATTGCTAGAGAGTTCACCCAATCACAAATAAACGAGATTAACAAAGTTTATAAAAAAGGAGGCCGATTGGTTATTAAACCAACTCGACAACAAATAGAAGGAGGATTTCTGGGGACACTTGCAAAGATTGGAATTCCAATGGCGATTAGTCTGGTTTCAAAGATGTTTGGCTCTGGTTTACAGGTTGACAAGGGATCGTCTAGTAATACGAGAAATGTTTATGTTCCACCACCAACACATGGTGAGGGTTATCCATATTACCCACCTCCCTTTATTGGTAATTGGAAAAACCCAATAGGAATGGGGGTTAAAAAAAAAAGTCCAAAGGCAAAGGATTGCTACTGGGAAAAAACAGCCCATTCAACTCAATTCCCATAGTAGGCTCCATTTTGTAATTAAGCCATTATCCAACTTTGATTTGATGAGATGGGTAAAAAAACTTGGTATAAGACATCTCAGAGGAATATATAGTCGAGACCGTTTACCAAATAAGATTAAAAAAGAATGTGGAATAATCAATCTTGACGATATTCAAGGACCTGGTACACACTGGGTTTGTTATAGAAACTTGGATTCAGTAGTTGAGTACTTTGATCCATTTGGTCTGATAATGCCAAGTGAGGCTTTGAAGTATTTTAATACTTCTGGAAAACGTATTGTTTATTCAATGGATGAAATACAAAATCGCAACACTGTTTTATGTGGTTATTGGTGTTTATACTATTTGTTGGAAAGACAAATGGGGAAAAGTATTTTAGATGTAATACATAATCCTCATTTTGATAATGACAACAGCGATTTCATAAAATCTTACTTTGGTGGATGGAAGTTAAGAAAAAGATTACTACAATAATCTGATTGAAGATAAAAATAATATAATAATAAATTTATTTTATATATTTAATTATTGTAGTAATAGTTTTCATCTTAGAGGAAGATTAAATAAAGAAAAAGATTACTACAATAATCTGATTTAAGATAATAATATAATAATAAATTTATTTTATATATTTAATTATTGTAGTAATAGTTTTCATCTTAGAGAAAAGATTAAATATAATATTATATTTAATCTGTATATTAAATTTTATTCTTCTTTCTGCAGTTCTTTGATCTGCTCAACTTTTTCGTTTAATACTTTAACAGTATCAATGATATCATCAAATTTCGTGTAAATATCAATAAGTCTAAACAGTTTCTTCTTTTGACTCGACTTTAATTTCAACCAAGAATAATTCTCATCTCTTATTTTTCTCCACATCTCGCATTCACCAACCATCAACACTCGTGAAAGATCACTATTTTTATTTCTAAGGATCTCAAGCTCATCAATTATTTTGCCCCTTACTTCTTTCTCAAATTCCTTGAGTGTATTGATATCCATATTTTTTCGTATTTCTTCAAAAAACTTGGCTTCCATTTTATCTATTGGTTAGACAAAATATTTTCCCCTAACAACTTGTTGAAGAGTATTTGATTTCTCACTTATTTCCATCAAAAGCTCAAATATTTTCTTGAATCTTTTTTCATCCTCCAATCCAGCATAATCAGCATGTTCAAAACTCAAATTTAACAAATTATATATCTTGCTAAGTTCATTTTTTATAAATTTAGACCTCAATGACATTTTTATCTAAACATTATACTAAATGAATGAATCATATTGCATTAAAGATAAAAGAGTAACTCCTTGCACAGAGCCAAGTGGTTACCAAAAAGATAAAAGAGGAAAGACTCAGTTTTATTGTCATTGCACAGTTTGTGGAATAAAAAAAGTAAGATACGTCCCTGGTACAATGAGTGGTAGTGGAACTAAAAGAAAAACTAAAAAGAAGAAGTCAAAAAACTAATTGGCCCGTCTGAGAAGGCGGGCAAAAAAACTGGAGGTGATGTATTTGACACTGTTGTCGGCACAGCTGCAGAAGCATTTACTGAACATGCTCTGCCTTGGTTGGGACGCAAAGCAGTTGAAATGGGGCAGTATGGAGCAAGTGAATTAATGAGAAATAAAAAATACCAGAAAAAAGCTTTTGATTATGGAATGAAAAAATTAACTCCAATTGTTCAAGATTCCTTTGGAAAAGCAGTAGACCAGTTATCAACCAAAGTTAGACCAAAAGGTATTAGATACAAAACTAATAGAAAAGATTTGGATGGTGCTGAATGGTCTCAAGGAAGTGGTATTACCCCAATGACTGTTGTAAAAAAAAGCACCAGCTATTGCAATGTCCACTACACAAGAATTGATTCCATCTTTGAAACCAGTTTACGATAGATATAAATCTGGTGATATCATGAAGTCCGCTTTTGGATCAGATCATGGCGTGGCTTCTGGTAAATTTTGGAGAAGACCCACAGCAGCTGAAGAGTCCAAGATGGGAATAATACGCAAAGGTAGTAATGCCGAATTATTTTTTAAATTTGAAAAACCCTCTAGTAGAATGAAAAAGACAACATTTTTTTAAAAAAACCCAGAAGCTTTAGCAGATATGAATAACATTATTTCATCTAATCCAGATACATGGCCACAACTATTAAGAACCAAATATCGAATTATCATTGATGAACACTTTTGGGAAAATAATCCTCTGTTAAGTTTTGGTAGTGGAGTTGATATTCATAAAGCCATTTTAAAAGTAGCACCACGTAAAGGATTTACACTTCCTGGGCATAAGTATACAGGCCCCGGTAATCCACTGGAATCTCAGTTAAAATATGATCCTCAGACTGGCGAGATACTAGAAATCTATGAACAACCAACTGGAAGAACAGATGCTGTAAGTATGCAACACGATGTTGATTACTCTGTATGTGGTAACAAACCAAAAAACGAACAAGTGAAATGTAAAAATGAAGCTGATAAAAAAATGGTAAAATCATTAGACGCAATTCCTTGGAAACAGAGGCAATGGGGTCATGCTTTGGCTAGAACAATGATTAATACAAAACAAAAACTTGGACTTGGACTTCAAAAAAACGCGCGTCGGCGTTGAGTAGTGATTGGACTCAACAATTAGCCCACGAACTTCACAAACCAATCACAAGAAACTTTAAAAAGAGAGTAGTAATCTCAAACGGGATTGATGAAATCTGGGCTGCTGATTTGGTTGAAATGCAAAAGTTCAGTAAGTGGAATAAAGGGATTAAATATCTTCTGATGGTTATTGATGTGTTTAGCAAGTACGGGTGGATAAGGGGTTTGAAAGACAAGAAAACTGAAACTGTCAGTAAAGCATTTGATGATATATTAAGTAAACGTAAACCAAAGATGTTATGGACAGATAAAGGTTCCGAGTTTATCAGCAAACATTTCAAAGATTTTCTGAAAAGCAAAGGAATTAAACTGTATCACACTGAAAATGAAGAAAAATCTAGTGTTGTTGAGAGATGGAATAAAACAATGAAAAACAAAATGTGGAAGATGTTTACTGTGAATAACAACACTGTTTACTTTGATAAGATAGATAAACTAGTTGATGATTACAATAATACACGACATTCTAGTGTGAAAATGACTCCTGTTGAAGCTAGTAAAAAGAAGAATGAGAAAAAAGTTTGGTCTTATTTGTATGGTGATTTGATTTACTTGAAACCTGGCCAGCCAAAGTTTGCTGTTGGAGAGCATGTTAGAATTTCAAAGTATAAGAGAAAAGTATTTGATAAAGGTTACACACCAAACTGGACAGAGGAGATATTTGTGATTGATAAAATTATACCAACAAAATCTGTTACGTATTCTATTATTGATCTGATGGGAGAACCAATTACAGGTTCTTTTTACGAGCAAGAATTACAGAAAGCAAAACAGCAGACTTTTAGAATAGAAAAAGTTATCAGACGAGATAACAAGAAAAAAATGGCATTAGTGAAATGGAGCGGGTATCCTGATAAATTTAACTCATGGTTGAGTTTTAAGGATTTGGTTGATTTAATATAATATATAAATAAAGTATGAATAATTTTCCCGGTGTTTTACCTTTAGACGGTAATTTTTTTAATAATGATATAGTTTCTTTAGAGTCATATTATAAAAATGGACAATTTAATCGTTTTAATTTAAATGATATTGATAAAATAAATTTAAATCATCCTTTTAAATTTTTAATAAGTTATATTTTACTTTATAAAGGAAATATAGAAAATATTAATAATTTAAAAATAAGTTTTGAATTTGATTATTTTAAATTGCTTGATAATTTTAATAGATATAATATTGCTTTTGATCCAAATTATCATCTAGTAATTGAAGATAAATTATTTTTATATAAATATAACGAAGATTATAAAGCAAAAAAAAGAAAACTTTTGCTTTCCTGTTTATCGTGTCTATTTTATTTGTCTTAGTGATATTGATAAGGGCGAAAAAGAACTTACAAAATTAGAGAAATGGAAAAGAGAAGTAATCAAAAATAAAGAAAAATTAAAAGACCAATTATCATTAATAAATCCTTTTGTTTATAATACTATTAACTTGTTTTATAAATCTAAAGATGAAAAAAATAATCTGTCTATTGATTTTTATTTTTCAGATGAAGGAATTAAACTTTTTCTTGGTGAAGAATTTTATGAATCTTATTTTTTAAATGAAAGATTTAATGATTACCCTGAAAAAGATCCTGATTTTCTACTTAGTATTCTTGACAACTTTGATGTAAAAAAAATTGATAAAATTAGATTTTCTCATCCATTTGAATGTTTAAGAGGCGAAATTTCTTTTACTGTACTGTATTTTCCAATACAATATAATTATGAAAATAAAAGTATTGATGTTTCAGGAGATGACTATTTTAAAATACTTGACAATTATTATAGATATGAAATTGTTTTTAATTCTAAAGATGTGCATCAAGGAAATAAATTATTAATAAAATGTTTTAATTCTAGTTATTATGTAGCAGATTTAGAATATATAAATCACTATCCAAAAGGTTTAGAAATTATTAATCTTGATGAAATTGATAATGGTGAAATTGAACTATCAGAAATAGAAAAATGGAAAAGAAAAATTATTATTGAAAAAAAATCATTAAAAGATAAATTAGTGTTATTAGATCCTTATAATTATGATAATTTTTGTATATTTTATAAGTTATCGCGGAAAGACAATTTAGAAGAATATTATTATCAAATTGTTAACTATATTTTTGAAGATAAATTAAAAAAAGTAAGAAAAATTAATTATAAAGAAAAAAAATATGTGAAGATAAGATATTTGAAAAATATAAAGAAATTTTAAAATAAAGAAGATTAAAATTTCTATATAAATTTCATATAGAAATTAATTATCTAATCATCTTCAATACCTAATATTTTTAATTCTTTTATTAGTTTTTTACTATCTTCATCTTCTTCATCAGTTGATTCATCATTTGAAAATTTTTCTTCAACTTCTTCATCACTTGATTCATCAATTTGTAGTAAAGATTCGCGCGGCTTCAATTGCCTGATTTGGCATTCGTGAACTTTGATTTGCAATGAAGTAAATGTTTTTGAAATAAATACTCCTTCAATAACCAAAGCCATTTTGACATTGCAATATTGATCAATATATTTTAATGGATTAACATCTTTTCCCCCTTTTGTTTTAAACAAAGAAAGTATCTTTTTGGTTTTCTCTGAATAAATAACTTTTGCATAAAGTACTGGAGCAGCTGAGTTATCTTTTTTTGTTTTCTTTTTTCCTTTTTTATCAACAACCTCAACCTGTTTGTAATAGAATGGTGAAGTCAATGATGAAGCAGCATCAGGACCATATTCTGTTTCAAGAAAATTAGTAGCAATAGAAGTAATATTATTGATAACATCAAAAAATGCTTGTTCTTTTTCATTTGGTTGGCTATCTTTCCCCCAAAGACAAACAGGGACAGAGTAACCAACCAACTTTTTGGTTTCTTGATTTTTCTTTTCACTTACTCCAAAAGAGAATAATGTTGGGGTTTCAATTACAAGAGGACCTTTTTTGTTATTGCCATAACTTATCTCAATTGGTATTCTCTTATATTTGATATTGCTGTCTTTCACTTTGAATTCTTTTGGATCTGTGAAACTGACATTTTCTGGAGTAACGTTTTCGTAAGCTGACAATTGCATTTTATTATAAGAAAAACAACATCTTTAAATCATAATTTATGAATTAAACAATTTTCGCTCAAACCATATTTTAAAACTTCGTAAAAATGAAATGATTTATATCTTGGATCTTCTTTATTAACATTTTCATGTATATATTTTAGACGATGAAATTTTACATGAGCATCGTTCAGTTTACGTCCTAATTCACTTTCACGATATGTTTCATATTCTCCTGTTTCTGGATTAGTCCTCATAAAAAAACTTTTAGGTATTTCAAATTTTTTATCAAATTCAACATCAGAAAGATACATAGATCTTAATCCATCTTCTTCATCTCTATTTGCTACATATTCTTTTCCATTAAGATTATAAAATTGATCATCGGTACCTAATTCACATCTATGAGCAAAAATATAAGTATGATCCTTATGAATATCGTTTTTGTCAAATTCATAAAACATTTCTTTCAACACTTTTATCCAAAATCTTAATCTTTTTTTAACTCTATCAAATTCTTTACCAGTTGTTTTACTTAAGCTATTTACAAAAAGACAATATAATCTTAAGTTGATTTCAACTTTAACTTCGTTAAGTTGTTTTGTGCAAATTTCCATTAATCTATCTCTTAATTCATATTTTTCTTGGTATTTTTCTTTAAACTCTTCAAGTAATTTATCATTATTTATATAATCCTGGACTTTTAAACCTTCTTGTTTCACCATTTTCAATATCTTAAGTTTTTCTTCAAAATCTTCTATCATTTCTTGATTTTTTTCCCAATTTTCTTTTTTTTTTAAATTTTTAATACTTGAGAAAGGAGCATAAGAAAAGATATTAACTCCAAACCTATTAAAAAAAGGTTTTATTTTATAAATTATATTTTCTATTTCATCAAATAAAAACTTAAAAAGTTGATCTCTTTCATCTTGATCTGTGTCGAAATATCTTTTAATAAAACCGTTATGCAAATCTAACTGGAAATTTCTAATATTTTGTACAAAAGCTTCATTAGGATCAATATCACTATCTTTTACAAAATGAAATAATATTAAGTAACCCATTTTATTATATGTTTATATAAAAGTTTTAAATTATAAAAGATTTCTTCATAAAAAAGAGTAGTTATAGGAGGATGATTTGATTTTCACTCACTCCATACTTTTTTCCGTCATTTTCCGCGAGAGACCCCACAGGGGGATCGAGCATCTTGTTGTCAAATTTCCCCAGATAATGACTTGGAATAATCGGGGTAATCTTGTAAAGATTTCAAGTCGTAAAAGTTGTAAAAGTCAGATAAGTTACACGTTTGACCTCAGGAATGACGTGAAATAATCAGGATTTACAAATTTTGTAATTTTGAAAAAGAGTACAAAAATTCCCCTGATTAATTTCCGTCATTTTTTTTTGGGTGAAAATGACGGAAAAAAGTATGGAGTGAGTGAGAGTCAAAGCATCCTCCTATAACTACTAAAATTGTTGTCTCTGTATATGTTTCACCGAATTATTTTCCTTTTATTGATTGTTGGTAGTCTCTTTTGTGCAATTTTTATCGCTGTGCCGTTTGTTTTCAGTCGCTCATGAACATCACTTGCATGCAGGAGTAGTCAAAATGCCGCGCGTATCAAATGCTTTTGAAGATTACACATCGTTATGAAAACATTAAATCAAAAATAAACATAAATTCTTTATGTTGAAGCATATACCTCTATTAATCATAATTTAAACGGTCGACTTTGGCGCTTGTCAAAAGTGAGAACTGGCTAGCCGTATAGGTGATTTTGGAAATTTTTTTAACGGTTTCGCTAAAAGGCCACACGTGCTTCAATCGTCCTGAATATTGAGTGAGTGCAATTTGTATTGCAAAATTGGGAAATACTGCATTCTGTCCGAGGTCTGTATGATAAAAACAGTGCCTCATGGTACTGTTTCACCTCAGATGTATAAAAAGTATAAACGGTTGCTTTACACGTCCCCAGACTTGTTGGCAAGATTTTGTAAAGTAAACTTGTCGAACGCAAAAAATTCCACCTGATTTGTTTTCCAGGCCTAATCTACTGTGATCAAGAGCCCACGCTCTTAAATGTGATCGAAGATGATTGCTATTTTTTGGGTGTTCATATAAGGCTATCAACTCGATTTAAGATTAAGTTCACTCTTAGCTTGGACTGTTTGCAAATTACTGTTCTCTAAAATCACTTAACCTTTCCGTCAAATTAGTCACATGAATGTGTTCTAAAGTTAACTGAATTGTGGAATACAAGTTTATTGTTTGATTTAAATCATAAATTCGAGTTAATAGGAGCTTCGCTTTTAGCCCTGGCTAAATCTATATATTATACTAATGATGCTGTTTTGAAAATTACAAAGGAAGGCACACACTGTCCACATTTGATTGACACTTCCAAAGAGGGTAAATGGTACCACACTGTCCCATATGTGGAAGTTCTTAATTTTGTTGATTGCCATTTCTACATGAATACGAAGAGAGGCAATTGTTTGGGTTGCAACAATCTCCTCTGCAGTCATTTGTCCTTTACTTCCTACAAATGGTGGTATATTCAGGGAGACTCCAAGGGGAAGGAGGTCTTGTATAGTAGACCCCTTGTCTGCCATGACAGAATCGCCTCTGCTGAATTGTATCTTCAGAAATCCTGACCGTGTGACAATCTCTCTGTCAGAAATGTGACCAGTGTAGAGCTGGCTGATAAAAGTTATGGCACTTCCAGCTGAGATACCAATCAAACCTTTTAGGGTAGTATGGTTTTTATATGAGCTAACAAGTTCACTATTTAAGCGCAGGCTTTTGGGCATCTGGCATCGAACTTCAGTGCAGTCAATTATCACTCTTGTAGATGGGTACTTTTCCTTGAAGTCAGCAGGCATCTCTTCGTCGACTTTTTCCCTTGAGGGCCACACTGGAATTGTGCTAAATTTCAAAAACAAAATTTATCCACGAAATGGTAATACGGCTCAGTTGTTTGAGATATATTATATAAATTGCTTAAATGCTCCTCCTTGAACCCTTGTCTAAGCCTTCAAAGAGTTAAAAAAAATCCTCCATGGGCTTTAACTGCCTGGGCCTACCCTGTTTGGGAGAACCCTCGCCACAACTCTCATTTACTTTGAAATCATCTGATTCTGAATGCCAGTACTTAATATTTTCACCTTCGTTTCCAGGGTCTAAAAATTCAAAGACACTTTCGAACACTCCTCTCTTAGGAAATCCTGTGTAGAAGGTTACATCCTTTTTGGACTCTAAAAATCTGCCCAGGCAAAAAATTCTTCCTTGGAGCGTCGCGTTGGGGCGATTTAACTCTGCTACTTGCGATTTCAACTTTTCTTGTTTAGCAGTGAGGATGGAAATTTTTTGCGAAAGACGTTCATTTGCGGATTTTAGGCCAAAAATGATGCACTGCAAATCTTTGGTAAGGTTATTTACTTTTAGGGTATTTGTTTCTACATTTAAACATTTGGATTCGATAGTAACACTTTCTACATTTGTGCAAGTTGACGAAAGAAAGTCCCCTGATTCAATGGTGTCAACAGACGCGATTGTCTCCTCATTTGTTGCTTTAGTTTTCGTTGTTTTTGTCGCCTTTTGCTGCTTGATGGGAGATCTTTTCTTTGGCGACTTCCTCTTAACAGGGCATTCCTTCCTCCAAGCAAATACTAATGGTACTGCCGTGGTTTTTAGATCTCTCTTACGCTTCGCAAAGGGCAATTTAAAGTCGTCTTGCTTAAAATGTCTGGAGAAAACTCTTGTATGTTCGGTAACTTGGAAATATTCGCCCACATCTCTTCGTATGGCCACTATCCATTTCTTAAACATATTTTTTTCTTCCAGAAACTTGAAATATGACATCTTGTGTCCATTTTCCATATAATCCTTTTTTCTACATTCTGGTACACAGCAGTTTTGAGGCATTTTTCTAAAACTTCGGCTTTCTTACAGCATTTGTAAGTACCGCGAAAAATCACGGGACGGCCCTCGATGCCTCGCTTCCATGAAACTAGACCCAGCTTGACTCGGTTTACCGCCATTTTGGAATAAGGTGTATGGAGGCATAAAATAACTATTTTTCTAAACATAGGAAATTATACGCTCTGCGAAAGAACTTTGAATTTTCTCAGTCTCCTCAGAAGAATCTTAATTCTTCAGCCAAGAATTACATTCTTCATTAAGAAAATGCAATCTTGTCATAAGAAGTTTTTTCTCATAGGAAGAAATAATATTGTTCAGAAGAACTAAAAATCTTGTTCCCACATCTACAAAGAATTGAGGACTTCATTTTCCTCTTCGGATAAACATTTGCCTCCTGAAAAAAAAATATTAACTCTTGTGAAGAAATTCTTTAGCTTTTTTTTACGTACCAAAATGCGAACAACAAAACACACCAATTAGCGGGTCTAAGTCCATAAAAAGGCCAGTTTCTCTTCTTCTGCAATAACTTGCTGGAAATGAACAATGGATTTGAGAACGTTCGTTTTGTTGGTGGAGACCATGACAAGGGACAAAAGGCGTTTCTGAAAGTACCCAAACGAGTGACTTACGTGCAATGCAAGAAACACATTGATAACAATACGTACCTGCCTGCCAACTCTCCCGACTTTCCTGGGAGTCTCCAAGTTTTACATCAAATCTCCCAGTCTCCTGATTAGAGCACCAAATCTCCTGGGAAATGGAAAGGTTGCAGGAAGATTTCTGGATCCCTCAAGTGCGTGTATTGGTTAGATCGGTGCTTAATCGATGCCTTACCTGCAAGAAACTTAACGCCAAACCTATGACTCAGCAGATGGCGCCCTTACCCAAGTGTCGACTTACAGCCTATGAACCACCGTTTTTGGTCACTCTTATGGACCTCTTCGGCCCGATTTATGTGAAACATGGCCGAGAAACCCCGAAACGGTGGTGTTGCTTGTTTACCTGTTTAACCACTCGTAGTGTGCATCTTGAAGTGGTTAATTCCATGGATACTGATGAGTTCATTATGTGTTTAAGGCGTTTTATAAATCGTAGGGGAGACGTGAACGAGTTACGATGTGACAATGGTTCTAACCGAGAATTGAAGAGTCTTCACGAATGGAACTAAGGGCAGATAGAGAGAGAGCTATGTTGCAATCTCCTTCTCAAGGATATTGTTACCTACAACTACAACTTACAGGTCGTTGACCAGTTTCTTACGGTATTATTGTTGTTCTGTGAATGTCTTTCAGAATGATAACAAAATGCGAGTCATCCAAAGCCTTATTGTACATGATGCCATTGGAAAGCCCAAAATACTTTTAGATCAACTAAGGGAAGGGCTTCAGACTCTGGGATTCGGGTCCAGAATGCAAGTATATCCTGAGCTTTCCAAAGAGCTATTTGTGGCAGGAGAAAAGGAAATGAAGGGATCTGACATCAAGGAAATATTAATGTGAAGAACAGGTAAACAATAGTATGTAAATGATGACTATGATATTAGCCACTCCAAGCTTATGGGTGGTGTCACCAGACCTGCGAATGTCATCACCAAGCCTTTTTTTGGAATTTTTAATAATATTTATGAAGTTTCAAAACAAATTAGCTGTAAAGTATTTTGAAAAATTATTAGTGCAACATGTTTTGAGCACAGCAGAGTCTTTTAATTTTCCATTGTCTGTGCTCTTATCAACCATAGAAATGACATTGAAATGTTCAAAACTTTGTTTAATCCTATGGTGAGATCATACTGTACCCAGTATAGAGGCAGCCTAATAATGGCTAAGATGAATTCACATTAAAAAAACACTTTTTCTGGTACAAAATTAATATTTATCTGCCACACCCTTGGTCAGGGCTCAAAAAGGTCCTGTTTAGTAGTCCGGGACAATTAGATTTTAAACTTCAACTTTATTCTCTATTCTCTTCTCATGCTCGTACTTGTCCTATTGGCAAGGGCCAGGCAAGTCATCTTTTAACTAAATCATGACCTCAGGCTAGCAAAATTGTGAGAACAGCTTGTTCAAAAAACAAGGTGGAATTCAAGTTTTTTGAAGTCCTGCTACATGTGTTACTGTTTGTTTTCCAGTAAATGAGATTTTTGATTGCTCAACAGTCATTTTCACTTTGTTATTTTTTCCAGGGTACACAAAAGAAAAGGATCACAACTGATTTCTTGCCAAAGGCCCATACTTGTTCTAATACTTCACATTTACCAAGAGGAACCCCAAACCTCCCTTTGCCAGGAGACGGAGAATTGTTCAAACTTCACGACTATGCTTTCAAGAATGCATATTTTGGGGTTGTCTAACAAGATTCCTGACAATACCTTTTTATTGATAGTATTCCTGGTCAGGCAGGATTGCACTTCAACATCTTAAACTCAAGCAGCTCATAAATTTACTTATTATTATTATTGAACAATTAGATGTACCTAAAGTACATCGGTTTATTAATTTCTGCAAATTTAAAATGACTAGCATCAAAACTCAACTCCGTCGTTTTGAACTTCCCTACTTTTCCCCACTGGTCTTAGAGTATCTTTACAGTTTTCAAGTCTTCTTCAAGGTTATGAAGAACATGCTTAAAAAAGGTTCTGCTTGATCATAGAATTAATTACAACAAATAAAACATCTTTACGAGAAGTAAATATTCTTATTTGAAAAACCTTAGTGGGGATAGTTTAACTTGCAATTAAGCAAGGTTACTTTTTATTGGGAGCAAGTGATTGGAAAAATATGTATTCAAACATTTTAAGCTTACATCTCTTAACAGTTGGTATCATAGTTTCACATTTTAAAGTTAATCATGAAAATTGTTGGAAATATAAAGTAAGAAAAGAAACCACAGAAAAGTTGATATTTTAATGATGAACCATTTCACCCCCCAGAGTGAATGATAGAGTATTTTAAGGTTGTTCTACCTTTTGAGCCTGTGTTCAAAATCCATTCAAATGAAACCTCTTTTGCAGTACTTTGTGACAGTTTGTTTTCAGATTTTTCCAAAATATATTTTAGAATTTTGTGCAATTTGGATCTATTTGACCACTTCTGGAAGTGAAAGGATTGAATTTAATGTTAATGTTACTGTTGTCACAAAACTTTGAACATGCACTAGTAATACAATACTGTTATGAACTTATATAGCCAAATATTAAATAAGTTAGCTGACTGATGTGTTAATGTCTTAAGTGAAAAAAATTGATCATTGTTGGACTGAGGATCACTTTCCTCAATAAAAAGTGTTGAATTATTTAAATACCAGAGTTTTCTTGTGTACATGCATTCACTGTTTACAGGAAGTCATTATGACTCCTGAAAGAGAATCATGAGCTGTACCCTGACATTTGGAAATTTCCATAATCCAAGCAGTGCCCCTCCCTGCTTCCCATGTACACATTTGGGCACTAGCATTTTGTACATCACTCATGATGACAGTGAGAACAAGTCAATAACATTGTTCAGCGGCAATAAAAATTATTTAAATTTAAGGTGATACTACCATTGTAGACTAGGGAAACAACAAATAGTGATTTCTGTAAACAAGGATTATTTTCGTACCAAATAAGCAGTGCTACTGTCTAATGTCATCTTTAGTGATCTTGTTCTTATGAACTATAATTTCAAGAGCTTAAGCATAAATGTCTACATCAAAACTAGAAGACTCCTGTAAAGGATCAACGGCAGTAGTTAAATAGGCCACCAGTTCATCAATGTTGTTGCTTGGCAATTGGGCAGGAAACACTTCAACATTGTTGTTGGATTCTTCAGTTGGTATCAGTGCTTCAGGATCTTCTCCATAACATGTCATATCTTCAGGCTCAACATCATTACTGCCATTAGCAAGAGGATTGCATGGATGCATCATCCCATTCAACCACATTTGATTTGGTGACCAACTGTGCTCTGTTTGGACAGGATGGTCATTGAAAGAGACCATCCACTCAGATAGAGCCTTATATATTCTTGCCGAATAGACAAACTGTAAAGTAAACATGTGAGTAGGGTTTTCAACATCCAAAACTCCAGTTTGGTCCATTGCATAGAATATGTAATAAATACATGGCAAATACATCTGAAAACATCTCTTCATAATCTCTCGATTCTCTGATTTCTCGTGGATGACCCAGAAATGAAACTACCCCGACCTTCTCCCCGAACAGCTACTACTGCATCACATACAGCAGTGTTCTCCACACCATAATCTACCCTGATGCAAGAGGGCCATAACCCACCATCTCGTTCTACAGCACTTTCAGAGACCGAGAACTGTTGAAGAAAGATTATTCCTGCTGCAATGAAGGAAAATAATTTTTCTTGAATAACCATCGATGCATCCGTGTATTATAAAGCCCTATCGAATTAATGAGTGATGACCATCTAAATGCCATAACGAGTTTCACCACGGGACAAAATACACTCTCCTTGACACTAATGCACCCCACCTCAATGCGGTGTTCCTTGGATCTACCCTGTTTAAACTCTCTCTGATCCTCCTTCTCTGTATGGTGTATCCCATTGCTCTAACGCATCCACGGAGGTAGGATTCTCTTGTGGTTGGATAATGACGTGAAATATAGTCACGAATTATAACGCCGATTTCTTCATCAGTGACGCTATTGAAGAGAGATAGATTTTCAAGTTCAAATAGACGAAGTCAACAAATAATTGTCCAGCTCGACAACTCTAAATATACTAGCAATCTTCAGCCCTCTTAACTCATCGAGTACATTAGGTGGAATGTGAACCCATGGTCTACCTGGGCCTTCACTCTTGACCAATAAACTAGGGAATGTTATTCCCTAGTTTATTGGTCAAGAGTGAAGGTTATTCCTGGGAGGTATAAGATGCCGTGCTTCCAAATTGATGTTGGAACTTTTCAAGTAGTTCAGAAAACACCACTCTTAAATCGCCTAACAGTTTCAGATCAGTTTCGTCTGTGACAATCCTCACCAATTGAGCTTGTTATCTTGCCGTTCTCTCTAGGAGATCGACATGGGTTGAAATGCGATGTTCACTGCTTACATTTCAGTTCACATCAAGAATTTCCTCCGTCCTGTTTAAGGCATGCTCAAAGAAACTCTCGATTCCTAAATAATCACAAACATCGACTTCCGATTCCGCCATCTTTTTGCGGGAAGAGTGTTACCCAGTACCACCACGCACTTGTTTTTACTTGTCCCCGAGTTAAAAGGAATGAGTGCGAACATTGAACGATTATGGGCTGATTGAATTGAATGAATGTAAGTCGTTCAAACTGAATAAAATGCTTTGGAATAAATTGAATAGATATCAATGATCAAATTAAAAAAGATATATTTTAAATTGAACGAATACAGAAGGATTGAATTGAATAAGTATTGGTGTTCAGATTAAATGACTTTTCGTCGATTAAATTGACTAAATATCAATTACTAAATTGAATGAGTGCGGCTTGAATTGAATGAAAATTGCGGATTAAATTGAATAGAAGTAAGCAAAAAGAAAAAAAGGTATTAAATTGAATTAATTTATAAATATTGAATATTGCTACATTTGGCTTGGCATGTCCGACAATGTCAACAGTTAATCAACAACTACTTCCAAGTATGGGTCTACTGCCTTAAGTTCACGTCTACCATTTCCTGGAATTATATCCAACCAGTAGCATGTTTGAAAAGAGGTTTCTGAGTCGTTTTGGTAAATTGAGGACCGTTGACATTACTGGCCACATAGAATAGACCACTTTGTTGCCACTAAATGGATTTACCCACATTGGTAGAGAACTGTCAAGACAGACCACAGGAATCACCTTGGAAAAAGCCAGTTTAACCATACAGCGATTGCCAGCTTCGTGATCGAATGATGTCCTGTAGCAGTAAGCTTTCTGAATCACCACCGCAGTGAGACTGCCATACATGCGTCTCCACTGAGGCTCTATTTGATAATAATAAAACCTTTGATATGGTTTTCCTTTGCTGATGAACCGGGATTTATTCCAAACTGGGCAAATTTTTAAACGCGAACGGTTATACCGATCAGTTCTACGAAAAAGTACACAGTCATTAGGGCACGCGTGGTAAGTAATGAAGGGCAATAGGGATGGCTTGATGAACGAAAAGGCTTCCTTGTAAGAAGAAGGAAGATTATTACCTTTAGGTATGTTTTCTCTATGATGCAGTCGAAGCAGATCCGAAATGGCGCTTTCGCTGGTCCCAGGGCGTCCCGTAAACCACGAAAAGTATCCACACAGAGCCTGAAGAACATTAACTGTACTGCCTTCAAACAATGGCAAACTAGCTTTATAGCTGCAGTACAGTTATTCTTTGTTGGTATGTTGTAAGTAGTCAGGTACCTCACGAAAAATGTCAGCATCGATCGATTCGCTTTCATCGCCGGAACAAACAGAAGAAGAAGAATTAGAAGCCGACACATTCTGGTTAGCTTTCTTGCTATGAATTGTGTTTTCACTGACCACTGATGATGCCGTGTTGCCATTGCTCAATGACAAAATGACATTTGCACGGTCAGCTGATGCAAAATCTTGAAAGGGACTGGCCATCCTTTGGAAGAAAGACTTAGTTGAAGAATTTTCGTTTGCTGATGAGCTTTTTGGCTCTTTCAACGGTGGTTCCATTTCTTGCCAACTACAACTACTGAATGGTCAGCTTGCACTGTGGAACCCATCTCCTCTGCAGATAATGAGTTAAGTGATGAGATAGGACTTACTTCTTGTACCTCTTTCTCCTTATTCTCTCCACAGGACAAAGTGTTGTTTTCGATTCCAAACTGTGGAATATGTTTTTCTACATCGCTCTCCTTCAGTTTTACACAATTAAGGCATAGTGGACAAGGGCACAAATGAAATGGTTCTTTTCTGTGTTTTCTTTGGGACACGCGCCCTTTACTCTTTCTATGAAGTGACAAGTAAGGCATTGTCTAAAGTAAAAAACTTCCTTAAAATATGTGCACTGTACTTGTATACAACTACTTGATCAGGTTCAAAGTGCTTCGGTCAGCAACCGCACTACCGCCCAAATCAATAGGTTTCGTGCTCTGAGTTTTATACACAAGAAATTCGCTTTGTCGATGCATCAGGAGTAAAAATAAATGTATCAATTTACCCAACAAAGGAGCTTGTTTCTTCTGCTTTGCTTTTTCTTGAACTGTTAATGATGCTATTTCTATCTGTCGTTGTTTATCAGATGAGCTGTATAATTTATTACTGGTTACACGCAAGCATGCAAGGAATCTGGACGTTTCATACCCAAAGTTGAGATGATTCATACCCAAAGCTTAGATGATTCGTACCCAACTACCTTTTTGATAATAAAACATTTTTAATCATATCTCTCTCAAAACAATCTAAAATAAACATTTATATAAGTCAGAAGGACTCGTTACCTATGCACGAATTAGATCAAATTATAACCACCGCTCACTTTCTTTGTGTAGACTCGTGATGCGTGAGCGACACCGATACTAAAGGAGGTGAGACTTTTCATTAACATACAACTCAAAAGGAAATGGTACTTACACGAAATTAGCTTGTTCCCACTTTTCACGGCTGGGTCCAATTTATATGTCGATGTTTGAACTTGTCGAATCATAAACTTTACAAAGTTGTATTTTGTTAGTTCATGTGCTTTCACACGATCCATTTTGTTAAGTCGTGCGCTCTCATGCGAGTTAGATGAAATTAACCACCACTCACTTTCTTTGTGTAGACTCGTGACGCGTGAGCTGCGCCGATACTAGAGGAGGTGAGACTTTTCATTAACATGCAAGTGAAAAGGACATGATACTTACACGAAATTAGCTTGTTCCCACTTTTCATTGTTTGATGGGTCCATTGTTTGATGTATGTCAATTAACAAAGGGTAGTAAACAACATTAGCATTCACCAATGAAGTCGCTGCAATTTTGATTCATTGGAGAAGGGATTCACAGTATAAAAGGCCTAGCATTTATTTGCATGTCACCAGTTCATAGAAGAGTATCGCTATCGATTACTTCGCTAACATAAAAAATGAATGCTATGGAAGAATTTTATTGCATCTTTTGCTCCGAGATCGTCACCTCCTGCCAAGAAGCCCTAGTCTGCGGCAGATGTGAGAAGTGGCAACACCGTCGTTGTCATTGGGTTTCATAGTTTCATGTGTTTTGTGGTTTCATAGGGTTCATGGTGTCAAGGTTTCATTGTTTCATGTGTTTCGTGGTTTCATAGGGTTTGTGGTGTCAAGGGTTTCATGGTTTCATGTATTTCATGGTGTCGATAGTTTCATGGTGTAATAGGTTTCGCGGTGTCAATGGTTTCATGGTTTTAAAGGTTTTCGTGATGTCAAGGGTTTCTTCGTTTCAGAGGTTTCGTGGTGTCGATGGTTTCATGGTCTCATAGGTTTCGCGGTGTCAATGGTTTCATGCAAGGGTTTCTTTGTTTCATAGGTTTCGTGGTGTCAATGGTTTAATGGTTTCATGGTTTCATAGGTTTTGTGGTGTTAATGGTTTCATGGTTTCAGAGGTTTTGCGGTGTCAATGGTTTCCTGGTTTCATAGGTATCGTGGTGTCGATGGTTTCATGGTTT